>JANAVB010013594.1:6175725-6305725 GCA_029216955.1 Iris pallida | reverse complement strand
CATCTCGAGACAAAACTTATGTCACTGTACTCGTATCATTTTTCTGGTCCTGTGAGCCAAGTTTGGTCTGATTCTGAGAAGGTCGACCAGAATGCTAATTTGGTCGGCCCACGAACCGATCTAACAAGCATAATTGTGCACGGCTCAGTGGAATCCAACTTTTGACATCCTGAGTTCGTATCGTCAATCTAAACAGGTAGACATAAAATTTGATGACTTTAGAGACCGTAGGATTTGGCACGCTTTTTGGTGCAAAGCGGGTCCAATGATGGACACCGATTAGACCCAAAATTATAATTTTATCCCTGTGTCCAGAATTAGACTTATGGGCATGCGATCTTAGATATTTCCTTTCTTCTAAGAATGTTGGAGATGTCTGTTTCAGCATCCGAGGATGTTCGCAGAAGTTGGCTTTTATTGCTTCACTGATCTAACAGTTCGAGTTACTGGATGCTGCCATTCTGCAGACCACATCAGGCAAGATACCTTGCCATATCTACTGTTAATAATTATTTACGTTCTTATTACTTAGTTATTGCATAATTACTACCTATTTTTCAAGTTCAGCTTGTTATATCTATGTTAGTGATCATAATTTACTTTATTGTGCTTCCTGTAACGCCCAGTCCCAAAATACTTATGACTAAGTACGCAAACATGCCAGTTGTATACATACGAAGTATACTCCAATGTATAGAACCCCGTATGTATACATAAGCTGTAAAATGCAGTAAAACCATGATAACAAAATCTCATCCACAATAATAAAGAATAATATTATAATCAACTCAAGAATTTGTCATTTATACATGTAGTTGGGCGGAGACAAATCCACTACCAACCAATTTAAAGGAAAAAAGATATACAAGGAAATGATCGATAAAATAGCAAGACGAACCAAGAGCAATCATCCTCGAAGAAATGGAGAAGATCACGGCATTTGGTTAGAACACCTGCGAAAAGTCACAAAGCACACACCTGGAGAGAGAGAACCAAGTCCTCAGAGGAACGTAACAAGATATATAAAGAACATGCCATATAATCTGTGATATATAATAGAGAGTAAAAGGGGAAGCATGCAATAGGGTGCCTACCAATTCTACAGTAAAAATGCAGTTAAGAACAAACCTTCAACGCACGGGCACTCAGGCTCAGGTGCAGGAACTCAGGTATGGTCCTATCAGGATACCAGGGACCTCAAAGCATAACATTCCTCGAATGTCAGAGGACAGCATGAAATCAAGTATCAGGATCCAGGACCGTATCTCCAGTGGAGATAACCGGCAATAATAGGAAAGTGCATACGTGGCCCATACGTTAAGGAACTGTTCTCCCCACCCAATACCTAGTAGGGTCGCATCCATGACTCATAGAAATCTCTAGCAACTGCCAAGTCTACTAGTATGCAATTCTATTGGCAGTTACTCCTAACCGTCGCACGCCTCATACATATCGGTGGCCGGCCGTCTACGCGAGTATGTGTCCTACATGTGACTAAGATTACGTGATAAAGTATGTTTCAATGTCACATGTGATATACCAATACCTCATCAACAAAGGGGTGGTCACTAGACTAAGTCAATGCAAGAAAAATAAATAAAAAGCGAGAAAAACGACCGACAAGGTCGCTTGCACCCAAGTGTGACTTGGACGCACAGTTTTATAATAACAACAAAAAAGAAATGCTGAAAATAACAACTAAAAATAAGAATATGTAAATCACAGAGTAAGTGGCAAGGTATCTTGTCTGATTCCGTACTGCAAATATGAAACGTCACTCCCGCGTCCACGCCTCCGGAACCCGACGCACCTAAATAATTAATTAACTAGATTAAGTCACTACTTATGAAACTTACGATACGACTTAATTAGTCAAAGTAATGTGTTAAAATTATATTCAATCTCTCGTGGAACCATTTAGATCCATACAATCACACACAGGTTCCACGAGACATCGAAACGTTTTAGGGTTTCTAAATTTTAATTAGTCGGTTATGCCCCTACTTCAATAACATACTTAAAAATGATATAAAAAAATAATCTTTAAACTAATTTTCTACAGATTTATCTCTGAAATTCTAGAATTAATATTTCTAAAGGCATTTACGAATGGTTGATTACTAAGTCAGCTAGTCTACCCGAAACTCGTCCGGAACATAGTTAATGACTCAAAATTGCTAAAATAACCAAAAATATATATTAAACAGAAATAAAATATTTTATTTTATAGAATAATATCATAGGTACAAGGGTTGAGTTATACTACAAGTTTGGGACATTGTAGGTCAGCCGGTTACCCGAAATTAGCTAGTTTTGACCTATAATTTTCTCGACCAGATCTGAGTTGCTAAAATCATGAAAAATTACTTAAAAATCCTAATTTATGTATATGAATACACATAAAGTTCAGTTTCAAAAATAGGCACCAATAACTCATAGTTCCTTCACAATAAGGTTAATTTTGATCTTACCGACACATGAATATTACGCCTATATTTCATGAAACCATTATGGATGATTATACCTAAAAAAAAGCCATCAAAATATGATCTCTACAGAATTAATAACATATTTTCTACAGAATTTTAATAAGGGTATGAGATGGAAAGATTTGGATTTCTTACCAAAGGTCCTTGTTAGAGAGGTTATGACGACTTCTACTCGACAAAGCTCCAACCTTTCTCGCTATACTTGCTTGCTAATCCTCTTTTGGTGAGTATGGAAGGGTTGGCAATGGCTATAGATGGTTGGATGGAGAAGATGGAATTTATAGGGTTTGTTTTGAGGGGTTTCGGGGATGCTTGGTGGAGGAGAAAAGTTTTTGTGAAGGATGGAGAGATGTGCAATAGAGGAGATGATGTATGAAGGCTATGGGGGGTGAAGTGCTGCCGAAATTATGGAAAGGAGAAGGGTTGGTTGGCTATGGAGGTGGAAATAAAGGAGGATTTAAGTTAGGGTTTGGGCTAAGTTGATGTATATATATGGACTTTATTGGGTTGTATATATGAAAAGGAGTAGGAATCCTTTTTCTATGGGGTATTCGGCCATGGGGGGTTGCTTAACTGAAACCTATGGTGGGGGGGTCCACTATGGCATGATTTGGTTGTTTGGTGAGTTGGCTAATTGATTAGATTGATGATTTAAAAATGTGTTTCCTAATATAGAACTAATTAATTCTATCTATAGAATTTTAATCCAAATCTGAATTTAAATACAAAAATATGTAATTATTAATATTTATTAATGCCCAACATGCCTATATAGGGTTGGATTTGGCTTGGAAGAGGTTTGGGAAGGTTTGGTGCAACCGGGTCTCCTAAAAAGTCATAAAGGCTTTCTTAACTAATTAATTAAATAAAAATATAACTTGTGCCATAATTTGAATGATTAACATGCAAGAGATTACAATATGACCATAACATTCCTAAAATGGCTAGCATGCTAGTTAAAGCACCAGACTACGCTAGGCATGCCATACTTTCTAGTCGTCTTTCATATTCAAACTCAACCATGGCTATAGTCCTTTTATATAATATAAATAAGATAAAAATAAATTAGAATTAAATAAAATCCAAAAATAATTTAAATATTCCTTTAAATTATGAGGGATTTTACATCCTACCCAACTTATGACAATTTTATTCTCGAAATTAAAAATAATCATAATATCAAGAATTGTGAGATTTTGTACAGAGAGGGAGAGTAGGTACGTGAAATCTTAGCTCAATTTTTGAAAGGATGGAGGGGTGGTTGCATTGGAATCCCAGTTGACCTCATATTCTACAAGATGGGGTATGCTTCCTTGCAGACTCTACCCGACTTATAGTTGTTAGCCACCCGTAAAGATCATCGTCATTATAAGACTTTGAGGAGGACAATTTCTAGGGAGAGGCACGAGAATAATGGACACTTCTGACCGCAGTCTTGGATTCTAAGTGAGCCTCGATAACCCCATGACGTTCTCGGTCAATAACAACTATAAGAAAGTTACTACAATCAAACATTGTCACTCTAGGGGTCATGCTTCTGACAAGCTTGTAGCGACCTCTTGTTTGAATATACTAAGAAGTAAAGATCGTCGTTCTACGTCTAACATGGGAAACTAAGAAGTGAGCTTGAAAACTTAGGGAAGAAGAATTTATGGCCAAGTGATGAGAATCGATGATAATTAAAGAACCCAAGCTATAGAATATGATTAGGCAAGTGTTTTGAAAACTAGTCGTAACGACTAATATGTGTGGGCTGATATTTGGTGTTGGGTAGGAGGCATGCGCTTGCTTGTTAGAAGGCATACGTCATAGGTGTGCTACATCTTGCATAGATCTTGAGTATTCAGTTTAGTTAAGAGAATGGGTCGATATTTGCATGGGTGAAATCGAATAGATCGAATTTGGGTCTCTATTGTTTGTTTTGAGGAAACAATGTGTCATACACGTGGTGTAATTTAAATAGAGCACGAAAAAGTTTGTTTGTGTGGGACATGTATGTCATGTGAGTAGCATGACTAGTCTTTGTCGAAAGGAAAAGGCTAGTGTTGTGCTTCAATTATCAAAATCACGGTCGAGGGCATCAAATGATACGAATATAGGTCAACGTTATGAACCATTAAATTATTAGTCTAATTGGAACCAATCATTTTCAACCACTTGCTAATTCGAAAATCTTATGTTTCTTATAGAGGCTTGCAATCTATTTGCCTAGGAAATTTTGCTCTTGATTCAAACAAAAAATGATTCTATGATTGACTTGAAGAATTTTGGTTGCAATCTGTTTCCGTAGTTATCTAAACGCACGAGCAAAGGGATATAAAATGCAAAATAAAAGATCGTTTCATAAATTCTATACAGACGAAAGAACGATCACGATTGTAATCCCATTCTGAGTGGTAGAGTATAATAAGTTCAATGTTCTGCCCAACTTATAGAAGTTGGTTAATCGGGGAAAGTACAGTAATAGGGCTTCTAAGAAGGTCAAATTTCAAGGAGGTATATGGAAGTATGAGGTATTTCCAATCATAGTCACAGACTCTATAGGAAGTCTAGGTATTATCTATTTAATATGGCCCATATATTAACTATGTTTGGTCAAGACAATATGAGAGGTCTTGGTCAAGTATATCCGGAAGCAAGTTGGTACCGAGAGATGCATAACATAGGCTATGAAGAGATGCAGTTATGAAATCTATGGAAGGAGAATTAGTGAGCCGAGAGGTGGGGCCTACATAATAGGGGTGAGGGCCTATTTCATCAAGTTTGGTTTTATAGTCCCAATATGACGATGGGCTATGATGGGTTTAACTGAGTCTCAATAGGTTCCCTAATTGGACTTCAATCTTTGATTGCATGAACTTTAGATTTTAATCTATAGTAGCTGGACAAAATTTCGTAGAATTTTAAACCATCCCTATTAGGTTAGGGTAATGTAGAATAGGTTCAAATTTAAGTGGTTGGAAAAATTTCCCATCGGGTTGGTAGAATAGGTTCTGTAAGTCATGAGATGCGCCTTCCGTGACTTTTGTGTTTAAGTAGCACACAAGGCCTCTATTGAGTGGCACACTAGTGGCATGTGTGTAGAGGGCTTCGAGTAGATCACAACCATATATTGGACCAAAAGATTTAAGTCAAGGTTGGATCTCTAACTGCAGTCCGAAAGTACATCGGTGTTATGGTAAGGGTTATCGCTAGTCCCTTTTGACCTGAAAGTCGTATCATAATAATAGAGTCCAAGGAGATGTGTTTGAGTGGGACATGATATGTCTACTTGAAGGTGGACTCGTTAAAGTTTTGTATATAGATTTTGTTGGAAGGTAACAGCTAGTATTACACTTCAAATATCAAAGTCACGGTAAGGGACACCAAAAGATCTAAAAAAAAAAGTGGGAGTTCACGAGTCACTAATTTATCATCCTAGTGAGAACTAATTTACCTCAATCAATCGATGATCCCCAAATTCTTAAAAGTAAGAATGGCTTACAATCTATTCACTCTAGAGACTAGGACATGGTTTTAGGAATAATAAGGTTAGGAATATTTGAGTCGCGACATTGTACCTTGACCTTTGGTAATAATAATGTCACGATGTGATCGATAACATGATAGGGTAGTTGTGAATCAGTTTCGAGGATTGTACCCTGAGTCCTAATAAATGGAAATGATCACGTAAAGTGGTACCTGAGTCGATAAGATGGAATGACCCGCTTGTCCATGGTATAAGAGATTCTATTGGTGGGATAACGAACTCTAAAGCACGTCATGGGAAAGATCCCTAACTATTAAGTCGTAAATTTCTATTTGTGTCAAACCTGCCAGACTATAGTCATAAGGGTTCTAGAGGTATTGAATATAGTGCTCATGTATCACTTGTTGATTACTAATACAACATAATGATGGGATATCATGCTGCAGATTTTGGCTAAGCTGGTGAATGTATTGTTCTAATACTAAGTCACTTCTTTGGTAATAGAATTTTGTACCTAGAGTAACATCTGCTGAATCTCTAATCTTGGAATGGATGTCTACTACAGTCCTTGCAATGCTTGTCCTTGTTTTGGTCTATTCTTCTGTCTAAACTGTGGGGGCCTAGTCAAGTAAGGTTTGAGTTAAGGCATACAGGTTGCTAGTTAAGCCAAGAATCAAAATGAATATTTGAAGACTCACAATAATTGATTCCTAGAGATTAAATAGTCTCCTAGGTTTGTGGTATACCCAAGGGTAAGATCTTACTCATTTTTCAAGCTCAAATGACTAGAAGGTCACGATATTAGTATTAGGGTCGAAGGAAGGACGAGCAACTTTAGGCAAGGTTGTAGTTATATGGCTTGGCCGATGGTTGCTATACTTGTGCATATAACTACCATGGCCATGGGGATACTCTGTATCTATCTATCTATCAAATACGAGCGTTCGTCTTTCCAATCGGTGAAAGACAAAAGCAATAAAGAGTTCAAGAAAGATGTCATTGAATACAATTACGTGATTCAAAGACGAATGTGTAATTCAAGAGGAATTGTCAATGCAGTCGCGGATGAAATCCTAGATACCTCTATATCTCAATCTACGTGGGATAATCATATGAAGAGCGAACCAAGTGCACTATGGTTGATCAGACTATAATACATTGATTCTAATTAGACAATATGCTTGTGAGCGTCCCCAGTATATATATGTCCTGAGCAAGCTCGACAAAGAATAAGCTTACAAAACTAGGCTATAAATAGCGTCGTCATTCATAGTAGTTTAAAGTATAAGTACGGGAGAATACGTTGAAATTAGTAATAAATAGTTCGAGTTTCACGAGGATCTAAGTCTTATCCGATGTGCTTGCGTATACAGTCGTCCTACTGGTTCTTGTATCAGGCCTTGGTTGACCAATGGGTATGGGCTACGAAATCTCTATATTCTAGGTAAACATCTCTCCTACACTAGCATATATTCATTATCACTCTGTTACAATTTAATACTAGGTTACAAGGATACGGGTGGTAGGTTATAGTCATACTACTCAACCTATGAAGTCAACTAATAGAGTAATTGAGGAATATAACATGTATACTCGTATGAGTTATCTCCTAACCTCCCTATTCAGCACGAAAGAAGATAAGATTTACAGTAAAAGGAATCAAGCAGAAGGAAGTCAAGATAATTAGACGAGAGTTCGAGATTTGGAATCAAAGATGGAAGTCACGCTTGTGGATGAGATTCCTATATCCTAATCATATATGCAGGCTCACATCGGTACATTAACGTAACCGAAGTGACAAACTCGACCTGCATGGGCCACCACAAAAACATATAACGCCCCAGTCCCAAAATACTTAGGAATAAGTACGCAAACATGCCAGCTGTATGTATACGAAGTATACTCCAATGTATAGAATCCCATATATATACATAAGCTGTAAAATGCAGTAAAACCATGATAACTAAATCTTATCCACAACAATAAAGAATAATATTATAATCAACTCAAGAATTTATCATTTATACATGTAGTTGGGCGAAGATAAATCTACTACCAACCAATTTATAGGAAAGTAGATATACAAGGAAATGATCGATAAAATAACAAGACGAACCAAGAGCAATCATCCTCGAAGAAATGGAAAAGATCACGGCCTTGGCTAGAACACCTACGAAAAGTCACAAAGCACACACCTGGAGAGATAACCAGGTCCTCAGAGGGACGTAACAAGATACATATAGAACATGCCATATAATCTGTGATATATAATAGAGAGTAAAAGGGGATGCATGCAATAGGGTGCCTACCAATTCTACAGTAAAAATGCAGTTAAAAACAAACCTTCAATGCATGGACACTCTGGCTCAGGTGCAGGAACTCAGGTATGGTCCCATCAGGATACCAGGGACCTCAAAGCATAACATTCCTCGAATGTGAGAGCCCAGCAGGAAATCAAGTATCAGGATCCAGGACCGTATCTCCAGTGGAGATAACCAGCAATAATAGGAAAGTGCATACGTGGCCCATACGTTAAGGAACTGTTCTCCCCACCCAATGCCTAGTAGGGTCACATCCATGACTCATAGAAATCTCTAGCAACTGTCAAGTCTACTAGCATGCAATTCTATTGGCAATTACTCCTAACCGTCACACGCCTCATACATATCGGTGGCCGACCGTCTACGCGAGTATGTATCCTACATGTGACTAATAATACGTGATAAAGTATGTGTCAATGTCACATGTGATATACCAATACCTCATCAACAAAGGGGTGGTCACTAGACTAAGTCAATGCAAGAAAAATAAATATAAAACGAGAAAAATGACCGACAAGGTCGCTTGCACGCAAGTGTGACTTGGACGCACAGTTTTATAATAATAAAAAAAATACTGAAAACAACAACTAAAAATAAGAATATGTAAATCACAGAGTAAGTGGCAAGGTATCTTGCCTGATTCCGTGCTGTAAATATGAAATGCCACTCCCGCGTCCACGCCTCCGGAACTCGACGCTCCTAGATAATTAATTAACTAGATTAAGTCACTACTTATAAAACTTACGATACAACTTAATTAGTCAAAGTAATGTGTTAAATTATATTCAATCTCTCGTGGAACCATTTAGATCCATACAATCACACACAGGTTCCACGAGACATCGAAACACAGTTTTAGGGTTTCTAACTTTTAATTAGTCGGTTATGTCCCTACTTCAATAACATAATTAAAAATCATATAAAAATAATAATAATCCTAATTTTCTACAGATTTATCCCTGAAATTTTAGAATTAATATTTCTAACTTACGACTGGTTGATTACTAAGTCAGCTAGTCTACCCGAAACTCGTCCGGAACATAGTTAATGACTCAAAATTGTTAAAATAACCAAAAATATATGTTAAACATAAATAAAATATTTTATTTCATAGAATAATATCAGAGATACAAGGGTTGAGTTATACTAAATGTTTGGGACATTCTAGGTCAGCCGGTTATCCGAAATTAGCTAGTTTTGACCTACAATTTTCTCGACAAGATTTGTGTTGCTAAAATCATGAAAAAATACTTAAAAATCCTAATTTATGTATATGAACACACATAAAATTCAGTTTAGAAAATAGGCATCAATAACTCATAGTTCCTTAACAATTGGGTTAATTTTGATCCTACCGACACATGAATATTACGCCTATATTTCATGAGACCTTTATGGATGATTATACCTAACAAAAGTCATCAAAATATGATTTCTACAGAATTAATAACATATTTTCTACAGATTTTAATAAGGGTTTGAGATGGAAAGATTTGGATTTCTTACCAAAGGTCCTTGCTAGAGAGGTTGTGACGACTTCTACTCGACAAAGCTCCAACCTTTCTCGCTATCCTTGCTTGCTAATCCTCTTTTGGTGAGTATGGAAGGGTTGACAATGGCTATAGATGGTTGAATGGAGAAGATGGAGTTTTTAGGGTTTTTTTGAGGGGTTTCGAGGATGTATGGTGGAGGAGATGAGTTTTTGTGAAGGATGGAGAGATGTGCAATGGAGAAGATGATGTATGGAGGCTATGGGGGGTGAAGTGCTGCCGAAATTATGGAGAGGAGAAGGGTTGGTCAGCTATGGAGGTGGAAATAAAGGAGGATTTAAGTTAGGGTTACGATTTGGGCTAAGTTGATGTATATATATGGGCTTTATTGGGTTGCATGTATGAAAAGGAGTGGGAATCCTTTTCCTATGGGGTATTCGGCCATGGAGGGGTTGCTTGGCCAAAATCTATGGTGGGGGTCCACTATGGCATGATTTGGTTGTTTGGTGAGTTGGCTAATTGATTGGATTGATGATTTAAAAAGGTATTTCCTAATATAGAACTGATTAATTCTATCTATAGAATTTCAATCCAAATCTGAATTTAAATACAAAAATATGTAATTATTAATATTTATTAATGCCCAACATGCCTACATAGGGTTGGGTTTGGCTTGGAAGAGGTTTGGGAAGGTTTGGTACAACCGGGTCTCCTAAAAAGTCATAAAGGCTTTCTTAACTAATTAATTAAATAAAAATATAACTTGTACCGTAATTTGAATGGTTAACATGCAAGAGATTACAATATGACTATGACATTCCTAATATGGCTAGCATGCTAGTTAAAGCACCCGACTACGCTAGGCATGCCATGCCACGCTAGCATGTGCAGCATGTACGGGCCAAGTATGGACTATTTATTATAAGCTGCGAGCTCCGTCGAAGATGCAGGTATTATTTTTCTACTGTACTGATTCCCTCTGACGTTCATTTAGTGTTACAGAAGTAGGCCCCTAGTGCCCAATTGGGGACTATGCCAATCACATATAGCCAGAGGACCCATGCGTTGAAGGTTTATTCCCTCGTTGTAGCTTCCCTTCTCGGAGATTTTTTTTCTAAATATTTTTTTATTATTTATTTGATTTAAATAGTGATTTTAATAATTTTTATAAATGTTTATTTAGTTAATTATTATGGTAGATAATTTTAGCCATGGTTAAGTTTTGAAGTACCAGACGACTAGGAATCATGGTACGGATAGTGCAGTGGCGTGCTTTGACTATTGTTTAGCTATGGTAGGAGAATGCTGAGCCATAGGAGTGTCCTAACTAGGAAAACCAGGCCAAGTTATAGCATGACCATTATAAATAAGTTTAATTAATTATTATTAGATTTATTGACTTTGTAGGAACCCAGTTGCACCAAGTTAGTGCGAACTGGGCCGAACCAAATCCAAGCCTTTGTAGGTATGTAGTGAGACCAAAGGCGACCATGTTGGCATATTTATGTGTGTACAAATAGTTTCTAAATTATTTTGGGCATTGATGTACATTTTTAATTATTTGGATATTTTTACAAAAGTTGGCATTTTATTATTAA
The DNA here is from genome assembly GCA_029216955.1 of Iris pallida. NCBI lineage: Eukaryota > Viridiplantae > Streptophyta > Magnoliopsida > Asparagales > Iridaceae > Iris > Iris pallida. The sequence continues at coordinate 6,294,358 of JANAVB010013594.1, read as the reverse complement.
ATATTATTTTACAATATTTGTACAATTTTCTGGACCCGGATAAAGGTGAATAGTATGGATTCACCAAACCACTATTTAATTATTTTTTTATTATTTTGTGGTAATTAAATAAACATATTTATTACTATTAGATATTATTAATATTAATTATATTTAATATATTTTATTGTCTATAAGGAATTTATGGTATATATATATATATATATATATATATATATATATATATATATATATATATATATATATATATATATATATATATATATATATATATATATCAGGATATATATTGAATATATCGGCATGTAAATATATTTATAATTTATTAGGGTACATACATGAATATATCTTATACATATACATATTGGTGTGTAAATACATTTATAGTTTATTAAAGGATATGCATATATACATCTTATATATATATATATAAATGTGTATGTATATATATGTGTAGGTATATATAAATATATACTATAAATGTGTTTATGTGTATTTATATATAAATATATATATACGTATTTGTGTGTATATATATATATATATATATATATATATATATATATATATATATATATATATATATATAATATATATATATATATATATATATATATATATATAAAAAAAAAAATATATATATATATATATATATATATATATATATATATATATATAGTAGTGGCTGAAATGAAATAAAAAAAATATAAAGTAGTGGCTGAAATGGAAAGGAAAAAGAAAAAGGAAACTAACCCAAGCCCAGCTTGCCCGGGCCCAACTTCCCCAGGCTAGCCTCAGCTCTGGGCCCAAGCCCGAGCGGGCATCCCCCCATAATTCCAGACCCGAGAGGAGTAGTTCCCATCCCCAGTTCGTTTCTCAGCCAGTGTATATATACACGTATGTATATGTATATCGAAACCCTAAACTCAAACCACCACCTACGACTCAGCCACGCCACACCGACCCTAGGCGGCCACCCGTCGCCGATGCCACCGCCGCGCGTGGCCGGAGTCGGCCAGGAAGCCCACACACGCACTTACTGAACAAGCGCACAACAACAAATGGCAGTGAGAGCTCCGACTTTGCAACGACGAATCTTCACGTACGATGGATCATTTTCTGATCTATCTCTTCTGGTACATACCCAATATAAACCCCTCTGAGGCTCTTCAAATACTTTTTTTATTACGCAATGAATGCCGTGAGAATTGATTCCGAAATCGATATAAAACTGTCGAAACCGAGACAGAATAACAAACCCCGACCCTGACTTTGGAAGGCGAATTTCTACAAATCCGTAGAGAAACCTAGAAATCTATTTGAATCAGGTTTTAGACTATATAACCAGGATTTCAACCCTTCTTTTTAGTTTTAATTTTTGATAAAAGGACAGTAAGATAAATAGGTTTGAAAATCAAAAAAAAAACCTGTGAAACTGTTTTCAAAAAACTAGAAAACTCATCCACACGACGTGCATACCGCCAATCCGAGCGATGTGGTCACGCACCATAAGCATCGAAAGGCGCGTACGAATATTATGGATGTGTGGGCTTTGACGGAATTTAAATTGGTCGCGTGTGCACGACGAATTTGATGCGTATCCGTCAAAATTTACCGTATCGGTCACTTTGCAAATTTCTAAATTACTTTGTGCACGCTCGTCAGATCGAGACAAAACTTGCACCAACAGGACCGTATCATTTTTCTGGTCTTGTATGCCAAGTTTGGTCCGATTCTGAGACAGTTGATTGGATCGTCATTTTGCGGGCCCCACGGTCCGATTCAACGGGCGATTTTGTGCACGGCACACCAGAATCCAAAATTGGACATACCGTTGGGTTCGTATCGGAAAATCGGACCTGTTGACATAATTTGACAACTTTAGAGATCATTGACTCTGGCACGCTTTTCGGTGCAAAGCGGGTCCAACGGCGGACACCGTTTTTGCCCGAAATTACCGTTTTGCTCCTGTGTCCAGAATTGGACTTAAGGACAGGCAATCCTAGCTAATTTGACTATTCTGAGAATGTTGGCAATGTTTGTTTCAGCTTTCGGAGACAGTTATGGTGATTTGGACTTTGTGGCTCACTAGTTGACTATATTTTGTGGGATCTGCGTGCAACCACCAGGCAAGTATACCTTGCCTTCCTCTACAGTTTTATTTACATGCATTGTATTTCATTTTTCAGTTTTGATTGTTTATGGACATGTGTTTTTCGTATTATATTCTTTTGAGTTGTTTTCATTGCATATAGCCGTGTTCATGTTTGGTCTTGTGGTTCACACTTGGGGTTTCTCGTCAGTACCTTGCTTGAGTCGTGTCATAGAACGAGTACGTGTAATTGAACTGATAAATCTTTGATATTGTTTCCTTGGCACTAGAGAGTCCACACTCGGGACAAGGGTGTTTTTCTTGATCTGTTTACATCTGTGAGTCCACACTGGGGACGAGGATGTCGATTATTTGTACCAAAGAGTCCACACACGGGATGGGGGTGTTGACTTGACTTGCACCAGAGAGTCCACACTCGGGACGAGGGTGTTTACATCAGAGATTCCACACTCGGGACAAGGATGTTATACTTGCACCAGAGAGTATACACTCGGGACGAGGGTGCCTTGCCGTGAACTAACCAGAGAGTCCACACTCGGGACGAGGGTTAGTACTAACCAGAGAGTCCACACTCGGGACGAGGGTTAGTGCTTAGTTCAAACCCGTGAGTCCACACTCAGGATGAGGGTTTGGTTCTTCCATTGATCTCGTGTTCATGGTTCGCTCGGCAGTTCATTCACGCATAGTTGTTCTAGTGTTCGTGTGTTCGTGTTCGTGTTCGTAGTCATTTGTTGTGTTCCTGTTTTTCTTGTTTATTTTCTTGCGCATGATAAAACTGTTAGATAGGCATGTATATTATGTATCTTGCTATGTTCTCTGAGGACCTGATGATCTCTTCAGGTTGAGCGATTGCATGGAGTTAGCTAGTAGTTCTGGATGGCGGAGGATTTGCGGTTCTTGTGGGATTCAGGTATCATTATTACGTTTGCTATCCTTTCGTGCTCTACATTCCATATCATGAGTTATCCTGTTTATTGATTTAGTTTAGAGACTTTTGTTATTTTCCTTGGAGTCTCATCGGACATATATGCTAGTGGGCTGCAGACCATGAACCATAATTATTCGTTCATGTCTATTATTCTTATTGTGGATTGAGATATAGTTTTGCCTTGCCATGATTAGGCCCATTAACATAGCCATGACAGCATTTACGTATTCGAGTCGGGCTGGAGTCCGCTTGATGCGTAGCTGGCTTGCTCACGCTCTCGCGTCCGAAAAGCGGGTGCGGGTCGTGACACTCGTAGGCTCCAACAATGACCCCAACTATACCTCTTCAGCAGAGTCATGTGTCACAGTTAAAGCTGACAGCCCTACCAACCCAGTAGTACCCTAAAGTTGTAGATATCATGCCCCGATCTCGCATAGTCCTTTCGTCTTCGCTTCAGACTCTGTGGAACCATTCATCCTCGCTTGGATATGTTGTCATGCAAGCCTAAGTTGCGCTTGTACGAGGCCAAGATCTGTACAATGACAAAATAGACAAGATAGACAATAGTACAGCAGAACATAATGCAGATATTTGAAGCAATAGTGGACGTATTACAGAATTATGAATTAATACACAAGGATAACAAGAAACTATTCTCTTTATTAATATATTTGAACAGATTACAAGCTCTCATTTATTCTCTCTGATACATGCCATATGGTTTACAGTCTCTCAGAAACATATCGATTACAATGATCTCGTTCCATACGTTACATCCCTTTATATACAAAACCAACTTTTTGCAATAGATGACTTCTGATTTCTGGCTCTTAAAGATGAGGTTTAGGCTCTCACTTTGGACTATCTATCTCGATTCATCTTGTACCTTCATGCAGACTGATGATGGGTCAGTATATCAATATACTGGTGATTGTGAACAAAGGCTACATCGTCTGAAACGATAACTAAATCATTTAGTGAGAAAATATTTCTTGTGATGTGATCTTGCTACTTTTACCTATGTTCATTTCATGTATATCAGAGTTAGATTAAATCTTTTGAAAATACTTTCGAAAAGCCATAGTTTATTTCATTTCAGTTCAAGCATTCAAGGGACTATTCTGTTCTTGTGAAGTGCGCAGCGTGTTTTATGAGCCATAATCAATTCTCTTGTTCAAGCAACTCTTAAGGATATTAGCAGCATTCTAGGCATCAAAACATCTTTAGCCACTTTTGGAACAACAATATTTCATTGTATTAGATTATTCATAGAAGCATTTCATATGAAAACATAAGCATTAGCGGACATCACTCATTCAGTGATTCTTACCCTAGCCGACAGTCCATTCCTACACAAAACAAGGATTAGAAAAATAATATACATATCCAATAATTCCCTGTTCGTCTCTGCATTATTGTTAGCTCTTAACAAAATCTTTACCGACTCATGCAACCCGATTGGCAGCTGTGACCCTCTGGTTCAACTCGTCGCTAGTAGACACAAATAACGACACCCATTTTCTCTATGGGGCTCTTAATTACCGGCACCCATTTTCTCTATGGGGCCCTTCACCAATCCATGCCTATCTATATGATGGTCCATGGGTATTCCCATTACTAGCAGTTGGGACGTTCTAGCCTATCTCACTAATAGACTGACACCCCCTGATCGTGCGAACTTCTATCCCCAAGGTATCATGTTCGCTTCTAGGCCGAACGATCCTAGTGTCGTAGAATCGATCGAGAGATTACATCCTTATGCACCACTTGTCCAAACCGACTCTATGAATGCAACATCTATTAGTTAAACTCTTCTGTTAACAAATCATCGATTCAATCAGCATACATATTCCATCTTATCTCTTTTTTTACTCTATACGGACAAGCCGTATCATCTCTTTTCAGGCAACTCTTGTACAATAGCAATCTATCCAGCATTTTAATCTTTTGCAGTAGTTCAGTATCATTAAGAATTGAAACATACTTGATAGTATATGATAGATATATGAAAGCATATTTTTTCTTTTGTTATTAGCATGGCAAGGATCTCTTGATCAAGGCAACGTTTATTTCTTAGCAAGACATCGTATTATCTATGTTTCTTGTATTAGCATAACAACATGTGGATTCTATTATAAGCATACTCAATGATTACCATCTTGTTATTAGCAATAGTATTCATTCAAAAACTCATATTCTTATTAGGCGTAAGCAAGTCAGAAAATGAGTCTATGTCCACTCACCCAGATCAATCATCTTCCATTTTAGAGCCAGCAATCCGATCTCTCTGTCTATCTAGTGCCTTCATGGAATGGGGCACTACATTAGAACCCTTGATAGGACAGCCTGACAAGCAAATCCCAGCTCCCCAGGAAGAATATATGCCACCTCCTCATCAGTCCCCACCACAGCTGCCATTTTCTTATGCTAATGAGGCTTCGACGACAAGGTTCTTGCTTACGTTATTGCAAGTACAACAGGAACAAAATGAGATTGCGAGGAAGATTATATCAGTAGCCCTGAATAAGTCTTTATCTACCCTACCAGCCCTAGTACCAATTAGAGTAACTCAGAACATGCCAAATAGACATCTTGAAGCACAACAACCACACCATAGAGCATCACTATATCCAAATAAGGAGCTCCTTACATGTCGCTTCTACCATAGGAAGGGTCATATTAGGAAGGATTGTCGTCGTATATTGGGACAATGTATGATTTACGGTTCCAATTATTACCAAGCCAAATATTATGCAGGAATGCAGTATACCATACAGCAACAACAGAAAGCAGGACTATATCTCGCTTGAAAGAAGCATGTCTGCTATTTCTACGGAAGGAAGGGACACATCCAGGGAGATTATCGTACGAGGTTAGGCCTGTACTGGGATTGCGGATCTGACCAACGTCGATCAAAAGATAGCCCAAAAAGCAAGCATGCGATGGCAAGGTTGCAGCAGCCTAAGCGAACTCAACATACCATTACACATCAAGAGGGACAACCATCCATCACCGCTGTGATAGATACCCATCCTAAGGATAGAAATATAGCAAATATTATACTAAGTACACCATTATCAAGTGCTCCGCTACTTATTTCACCATTAGCTATTGAGACACGATATGATATCTAAGCCACACCTCACTAGTTAGTCATTAGCCTAACCATGCATATTTTTTTCTTTCATCTTGAGCTATTTATCCCTTCCTCGAAACATAGATCCTTTATCATTATTTTCTGATTGTTTTGGAAATTGCAAATGATTAGTGTCAATTCTCTGATCATACAACGACCTCAGAACTAGTATACTACCCTTTCTCAGAAACTATGGTATTGTTAGAAGTACCTATTTATTTTCATCTTAATTTTTCCATAGAACCTTAATATTTCTTTATACATTCTTTAAATCATGCAATGACCAAATTTCTTCGTCCCTCAAGTTGTGCCACATTCTTCGAATCTGAGGATTGTGAATATTCTCTTCTCCGATAATTTGATCTGGACGCTGTGTAAGATCTTTCGATTTTAGGATTTATTTTAAAAAAATTAAAAAAAATTATTTTCAATAGTTTTTTTTATTATTATTAGTTTTGATCATTAAATGTACTTTTTTGTGACTTTGATTTTTAGAGCGTCAGGGATGTCAATCTCTCCAAACTTCCTGTATGAGTTTTGAAGTAGGTAAGATTATCTTCATTTTGATATATTATGTCCCACTCAAACTTGTTTCATTGCATTCTTTGTGCATCGCACAACTTTCTGGTCAATTTAGACCATTTGATCATCCACCATAAAACTTGCCCTAACTTCAAATTTAATTTTGAGACTCGACATCTATCCAACCTAATCGACCCAATATATCGTTTTGACCTATTTTGATCCTACTACACACATGCTATTTGTGTGCCATCCAATTGAGCTTTTGTATGCTAATATTTCATCAATGATCATAGATGATCTAAATTGTAGTCATGATCACACCAAGCCCAAACATAACCCAATCTAACCCTAACCACCCAACCCAAGTGCATGTGACTCCCTTCATGACACACCCAAATATCAAACATAGATTCTACCCACATCAAATCTCAATTTTCTATTTGTGCCAAGCCCCAAACTCCTAGGGACCTAAACACAAAAGTATTGCTAGGTGGCTACCTCATATTAGAGAAAACCAATGGAGACAACCTATTTGAAATATTTCTTGACCGGTCCAATAATACCCCTCCCTCTTTGCATGGCACTATGCATCATCATATAGCTACACTCAATCCTAGCATTTTATTCAAACTCCTACTTATCCCAACCACTCATCCCTTCATGACAACCTTAAAACCCCTTTCCTCTCTCCTTTAAACACTAACACTAGCACACCACATCAGTCACCCCTCCATTCTTCAACTTCTTCTACTCCTCTTCTTTTTTAATCCTAGAAGGAAAAAAACCTAATCCTTCTTCCTCCTTCCTCCTCCTTCCCAAAGCTCTAACAACTTCTTCACCTTAATCCCTGCCTCCGGCCACTACACAACAGCAGCCGCGCCATCCTGGCGTGTCCTACCCCCCGCCGACAGCTACCCGGCCGCCCCGACCCGACCATAGCAGTGTATAGCTGCTATTACAGTAGCTCGTGGCTGTTCTTCCCCTGACAGCAGCCTTGTGAGCTCGCCTCCGGCCACCGCACTATCGCAGCACCCACTGGGCCATTGCACACCCCCCGCGTACTACCTCGTCATACTGGCCGCCCCCTCGTTGCCAACATTAGCATACCTATTTCTACTACTTTGCTATTTTAGCAAAGCGTCGCCTCGCACGGTCCGCCTCCAACTGTCGTGCCATGCAGGCGACCTCACCGTGCGCTAACAAGCGTGCACCCGGCACGACCCTGCTTTTTTCGATGAACGTGGCAGGCGATTCCTGCGATTGGAATCGATCCCGCCGTGACACGCATTTTAAAAAGTAAGAAAGTGTGCTTCATGGCAACGACTTCGTACATGTTTTTGGGCGATTCGGCTATTCGATAGTCGAATTATTTTCTCCATTGCAATCTCGGTATATAGCTCTAACTCTACCTAAATTTTCAGCTGTTAATTTTATCGTTTACTATGTCAAAACTGGCTGCAAAGTTGGGTGAATAATTGTGTTTATTTTTGACAGATTTGTTTCTCCGACGTCACAACTCCATTTGACGAGACAATAGTTCTTGTACACAGCTAGTACAACCCTCTTCTTATGATAAAAATATCATTCTATTCTGAGGTCTTTTGATTTGTCGAATTCGTCGCCAAAATAGGCAGTCCGAATTCACAATTTCGAACTTATAAAATTCTAATTTTGAATCCAAAACTCTGAATTCTAATTCTGACACCACAAGTGGACTCATGGGGTCGTTCTTTCTAAAAATCATATATAATTTGCTGAGTCTGGAGCAACGTAACCTTGACACGTATTTTGGTACAAATCGGGTCCCACAATATGAGTCAACGAGTCATTTTGATATCGACTCATCGGAATCCAATTTTGGATATACCGTTGGGTTTGTATCATCATTCTGGACTCGTTCACATATGGTTTTCTAGATTCAGAGAAGTTTGGCTCAGGCACGCATTTTATTGCAAATTGGGTCCCGTAATCTAGGTCAATGGGTCATTTTGAGATCGGCTCATCGAAATCCAATTCTGCATGTACCATTGGATCCTTATCGTCATTATGGACTCGTAGACATATAGTTTACTAAGTTTAGAGGAATTTTATCCTGGCATATTTTTTGTGCAATATGAGTCCAACGGTGGACCGCATTCTGACCTGAAATTACCGTTTTGCCCATGTGTCCAGAATTGGACTTTTGGTAGTCTATCCTAGCTATTTTCTTTATTCTGAAAGTATTTTTGATGCTTGTTTCAGCATCCGGGAAAGTCGGCAGAAGTCTCACTGATGTTGCTTTTCTTTGGCTTGACAATTTTGCCTGCAGGACATCATCAGATCATTACATCACCTCCAGGCAAGTACACCTTGCCAACTTGATTTACAATATTTACATACTTATTTTCCTTATCGGTCGATCACTCTGGATATTCTATACATGCTTTACATGTTCATTATCAGTATACTGTCATGATTATACCTATTAACACATAGACATGATACACGAATTCGTACTTCATAGCATATTGGTGACTCGTTTATGATCTCTGGATGTTTTCTTGATGGTGATTCTCCTATATACATGTTTTGACTGGACTTCTGGACTTATCATTCATTAGAGTCGGACTGTGTAGGAACGAAATCGTAAAGCAGAATACTCTAGAGGGGGGGTGAATAGAGTAGGCAGCAGAATATTGCCAAATAAAACTTGTTAGCAGTTAGATCACAGATATAAAAGCAATCACAAAATAAATGATAGTAATAAAAAGAGTGGTCAGAAGGCAAACACAAATACCGAGATTTATACTGGTTTTTCTCTTGTGAAGACTAGTCCAGTCGGAAGAACTCTAGCTTCCAGTTGAATCCACTATTGGAAAATCCCGTAAGTTTTCATACGAAGTCCTTGCAACTTCTACAGACGTGAGCTTTGATGCGAAGAACTCGACCAACTTCAATATGTGAAGAGTCAATCTTCAATCAAGCCTCTGATTACAATCGCTCTGAAACTTCTAGACCGCACCGCACTGGCAAATCGACTAGAGGATTGTAACTGGCTTGGGATTTGAAAATGAAAGCTTTTTAGAACTCTTTGAAAGAAATGTAAGCTTTAGAAGAGAAGAGATTGAAAGTGAATTAGTGTTTTGAAATGATCGAAATCCTTCTCTATTTATAGTTTTTCCAAAGGCAGAACTCTGACAGAATTCGGGCAGAATTCGTACAGAACTCTTTGTAACCAACCGCAACTAAAGGGAGACCAAGTTCAAAATCAAACGTTCACATAACGTTCAACTTGGCCGAACGTTGGCCGAGTTCTGTCAGGATTTGGTCAATTGATTTTATGAAAAATTGTTTTGGCTTTTTGAAAAATCCTTCAGAAGTTTTTTGTAAAAAGATATTTTTAAAAAACATAGGTTATTTTAAAAAGATAGGTCAGTTTTGAAATACGATTTCGGATAGCCAATTTGTTTGTACGACTTGGTGTACAATGTATTCCTAGACTCAATAAAAATGAAAATTACATTGCTTTAAAGGAAATACATTCTTGAGTGGCAAACAGCTTCGGTCTTGAACTGAGTAGATATCCATCATTGATCAGTGTCCGAAACGTCGTTAGTAAACATCTGAATTGATTCGTATATCGAGACAGAGTTTGATTAATTATTAAAATCATGTTTGACCATGACCAATGGGTCAACAATCTCCCCTATTTTGATAATTGACAAACCTTGACCGATATAACATCTGGTTTTGATCAATCCAAAATTGTACCAAATGAACTGAGATATAAAAAGCAAAAAATTGTTCATAACCTGTATCCATGAAGATGTTAGATCTTATTTCTCCCCCATTGTCACTTAGCAAAATAATTCCAAAAGAGAAAGCTCCCCCGCAATAAATGCATAAGTAACAATCAGTGAAGAAACAAAAAAAATAAAATAAGACATTATTTCTAACATTATTTCAACACAGGCATGGTATAACTATCAAAATAAGATAATTAGATATGGTATAAATAATACAGGCATGGTATTTATCACAGGCAGTTTATATGAAGCATAAAGAAAGATAATGCTATAAAGCTGAAACAAATAAAATGCTAAGCTGAATAATAAACTAAACTGAGTCATATGCCAAACTGAGGCATAAAAACGTATGTCTATCAAAGTCATAAATCATATCCAAAATAAAAAAGTACTGATAATATCTTGGAATGTCGAAGCATTTCCAAGTAAACATAAGACAAAATCATCAGTCTCAAAAATAATAACATCTCAAAAGTCATCCTCATCCTCATCATCATCGGCTGCAGTGCCAGCATGTCCAGATGGACCAGCTCCAGAAGTACCAGCTCCAGAAGTATGCGGAGTTGCACCAGATGTGCGATACCAATCTATGTGTTCCCTGGCTGAAACAAAGAGTGGACCGCCTGGAACCGAGTCACATCACGGAACTCATGTTTCCTGGAAGTGTCAACGAAGAATGTCTGCAGATCTGATAGATGCTGGTGAATACCCTCAAAGGTCATAGGGTAAGACTGAGGAGGACAAGGTGCTGTTGGAGTAGGTTCAGGAGGAGCAGGTGCAGTAGGTGGAGGAACAGTGGCAATGCTGCGACGAGAAATCATGAGAAACTTGGGCTTAGGGTCCAGAGCACAAGTGGATAAGTAAATATCAAATCTCTGAAAGATACGTAGGATGATCATCGCATAAGAGAGGTTATGGTCTCTTCCGCGACATCTACCCATCATCTGAATAATAGTCTTAGGGGCAGAAAAAGGAATTCCCTTAAGAATGTGACATAAAGCAGAGAGTTCAAGTGCAGTGACATCATCTTTTGAAGTAGATTTTGGAAATATAGTAGAATAGATGATGCGATGTAATTCGTAGTTAAACAAGTTCCAGTTATTGGCCTTGAACTTTCTAGGACGAGCACGTGCGGGCGCACAAAGCTCATTCTTGAAACTAACGAGAGTCGTACCCTCGGGGAAATCGAAATCAGTGATGTCATCGAGCGGGGCACCTTCGTTTGGTAGACCAAGGATTTCTGCTAGCAATTCATCATTGAACTCGATATCTATCCCGCCGATACGAGTTCTCGCAGTAAAAGTGTCTAACACAAAATTACAGTAAAATAGTCTAATGGCATTAGTAGCTATAGAGAATTGTAAAGTAGCAAAGTGATGTAACCCTAATGCCTCAAAGTAAGGACGGTGGTCAGGAAATACAGTCCACTTGATCAGAGATCCGATACATATAGTACGCATAATAAAGTCGGCATACCAAAGTAGAGCTTGGTTGGGAGTTTTGAAATAAAACTCGTCCGATGCACCGTCATCCGATTGGACCGAAGAAAAGAGGGAATCCGTATGCGGATCAGAAGACGATGCCTCTTCACTGGCATGGGTCTTCTTCCTCTTGAAAGGATTGAATCTCTTAGGCATTCTATCCTAAAAACTAGAAACCCTAATAATTTGAAAGTGGAGGAGAGAAGGAATTATACCTTCCGAGAATCAGTATGCTGTAGAGGACGAGATTCTCCGCACGAATCCAAATTTTGGACAAAGATCTCTACGTAGATTGGAAGAAGGAAGGTGAAGAAGAACTAGGGTTTTCGGGGCGCTGCTGCTGCTATTTGATGTGGTTTGGAAGAATAAAGAAGATGGGGGCCTCGGGTTCTGACTGATACATATATATACCCAGCCAAACTCTGGCTGAATTTGGACCGAACTCGGGCCGAATTCGCCAAGGGTTCTCCTGGCTATATAAAAAAAATTGTGGGGCCACATCTTTTTCATCAATTCATTTCAAATATTTAATTCAAAGTTTAGTAATTTTAAATTTCAAATAATATAGTTAATATCATTTTATAAATTAATATTCTTTACTCAACATCTGTTTCAGATTAGCTATAGGAGTACTGTCCCAGCTAAAGGAGGTTCACCGGGGAACTCTTAAATACCGTTTCGCTTCGACCGTAGTCATGGTGACAGACAGACTCTTTTTAGGCTTGTCTCGAAAACATTTATTGAGTATTGAATAAATTAATTAATAAAACAAAATTAATTAATATTATTGACATCTAAAATTTCTAATTCTCGACGTAAATAATTGAAACGATCTTCCACTAGAGATTTTATGAGTATGTCAGCCAATTGATTCTGTGTGTCTATGTATACAAGGTCTATATCTTCATTTTGTTGATGATCACTAAGAAAGTGAAGTCGAATCTCGATATGTTTAGTACGAGAGTGACATACTGGATTCTTAGTCAAATTAATAGAACTAGTGTTATCACAGAAAATAGGTATGTGGGTAAAATGCAACCCATAGTCTTCTAAAGTTTGCTTCATCCACAAAATTTGTGCACAACAACGTCCTGCGGCGATATACTTAGCCTCGGTTGTTGATAATGCGATAGAATTTTACTTTTTGCTAAACCAAGATACTAGAGCTTTACTTAGGAAATGAAATGTGCCGCTGGTACTTTTTCTATCTACTTTGTTGTCACGACCCGCTCCCAATTTTGGGATACGAGTTCGTGGCCAAGTCCATCCTACGCCGCAGCATCGGCGGTAGTACGCTGTCTATGATAACAATGGTCCACAACTAGCACAACACGCATATATATCATCCACAACTAAGCCAGTAATAATCACCAAAATATCCAATAGTCTCAATATTATAAATATGAAATAATCCACTACAACTCAGAAAGTCTCGGGAACAAGCCCAGATAGCAGAAAATAAAATAGACAACTAAACTCCATAACTATAACTACTAATTAATGCGAATCCATAAGGAATAAAATATGCTAAATCACATCAGTGCTGGAACCGGGTACGCCAGTGATGTCAGGTTTGCCAATATACTCACCGTAGACCTCGGGACAAATCTCGTCGTCTAAAGCTGAAAAAATAGTTATCTAGTCAGGATTGGAGCAAGATCACCATAACACTACATTACACAATATAGTATACTAGCATGAAGGAACAATAAAAGGAATTTTACTGAAGATAAGTATAGGCATGGCATTGTATGACAATGAAAAACCACTAAGACATGATAATAATATGAAGGTTGACTTGACATACCACAAAGACAGGATAACAATAAGAAGGTAGACTTGACGAAAGAAGAACAATAGATAATAGAGCAACAATGATTAAGTCACGTGTGTTGTGTATTTTAGAATACCAACTCTCAGCATGTAGGCTTGGGATATCCGTAAGTCATACGTGTGGTGCATGACTGATATTATGCAATCAATGTATAGGGGGTCTGTATTCAATTCGTTGACCACATGCTTACTTGTTGTATTCCCCAGCCCGACTCACTCACAATACATGTCCACTACGATAAACATTAGCAATATGATAAACTATAAATAATAGGAAACAATGAGTAAGGCATGAACATGTATGTATATCAACCGATTCTAACTCTCGTGTACAATAGTAATCATGAACAATGACAATCATGAACCATAAGGGAGTAATAGTAAAAAATGACACGAAGATACATACAATAAAAATAAAGGAAACATAGGTCATAGTGATACTTGCCTGCCCCGATAGATGATAAAGTCACAACTCAAGACGTCGTAGTCCGATCTACCCCGTCACATAAAAACCACAAGTTGGATCAACGATTCCCACTCTAAAAATCCTAGAAAGTGGCTAACGGGTTAAATTAATTAATAGTATTTTAATTCTGGAGTAAATCATCTAAAATCCTATTTTAACCTATTTAATTCTGAAATAATAATCTACACACAAATATTTGGCCAAGAAAATTCACGATTCCAAATTTGGGACCCGTGGCACGCAAACCGATACATACTGTTGACTAACTAGTCAAACATTATGAATTCAAAATTTTGAGTGTGCAACATAGTAGATTTCAGCGCCATAGGTGCACTGGAGTCGTCCCTGCCGCAAAATCACGATTTGGTCAAAAGTTATCGCCATTATGGCTAACCATGACCAAATCGATGATCCGTTGACCAAATCTGACTTCTATGAACAAAATAAAATACTAGATGAAACTATGAATTTTTGGAAAAAATTATATGTTGTAGAGCTCGGTGTCAGCTTTCCAAAACTTTAAACGGATCGCGAAACGGAGTTCGAGATCACTCAAAATCTCAAAAACCGTACGACGCGTTGATTTTTGGATAACCGACACTCAAATAATTATTCAGAAATTCGAGATCAAAATACCAGAAAATAAATTATATATTTAGAAACCTAACCTTAATACACTTCTAATAAAAAATGGCACGCAAAACGGACGTCTAGATCAACAGCAAACCCTCCGCGAAGTCGAAGAACTCTACTGAACTCTCCCAAAAAAGCTGCTGAATTAAATCTAGGGTTTCGAAAATAATAAACTATATAACTATATATATAGGGAGAGAGAGAATCGGTGGGATGTCCAGGCGGTGGCTTGGGCTGCCATGTGGCACGATCGCGTGCACCCACCGCTTTGATCGAACGGCCCAGAGCAAGCTGAGCTTGGCTCGGCTTAGGGGTAGCTCCAAGCCGGCTCGGGCTGGAAATCCATGGGCGGCTCGGAGACCGAGCTCCATCCACCCGGCGCTGACGGGTGGGCCTGTCCCTCCATGCTTTAGCAGCTGACGGGTGCCCCCCCCCCCCCCTCGCGGCTGACTGGGTAATTGATTGAAAATAGGGTTTTTAATATTCAGAAAATTAAATAAAATCAGCAAAAATCCTAAAAATTCCAAATAAATTCCAGTAAATTTCTAAAAATTCCTAGAAAAATCTAAAAAATATTTTAAGGGTTCTAGAGCCCAAATAAATTCTTTGGCCTCATAACTACTCTTGGGTGCTCTCACAGTAAATCATAGAAGCTTAAAAAAATAATAAAATCATATAAAAAATTATATAAAAATCTTCATAAAATCCTAAAAATTCTAAAATGGTGAAATAATATACTAGGGACTATCTAGGGACCCCAGAGACCATATACGACCTAATTTCCTTATACCTATCCTATTGGCTTAGGCAAAAATCTTACGATCCCAAATCAATATCCTAGTTAATAATTGATTCTAACTAAAATAAAATAAAAAAAACTCCAAAATAGAAGATAAATTCTAGGAACCCAAATGCTACAAACTATCCCCCTTAAAAGATTTTTGTCCTCAAAAATCAAAACATCACAAATAGCATAGTATAATACTTAACTCTTACAAGCAATAATTTCTTAAGCTAAGTCACGGAGAGATAATGGCTAGGAACGTAAGGGAACTGATCAATAATAAGCATACTACAAACTAACTAAGCATGCATAACAACTAAAACTAAAGAAGGTTTTCAAGGAAACATATTTAAGTTTTCTATGTCTTGGGGTTAAGTCACAGCCACAAATGCTTGTCCTTGACGCTGTGCTCCTCTAGACTGCTGTTACAAAACTGGCTTATGAGCTGGTGCTGCGGGGCATTCTCGTACTTGGTGGTCTGGTGATCCATAAAGGAGACAAAGTCCTAACCTCTTCCTACAATGGTCCCACTTGTGTCCTTCTCTTCCATAATAATTACACTTAGGCTTGGGTGGGATAGGCTGTTGTTGTGGCTGGAATGATACTACCCTAGTTGGAGGATGATGTTGATGCTGGATTTGAAGGGTCTTCTGAGAAATATTAGGACGTTTTGATGATTCTTGATGACTACCATCTCTACCTCTCTTTTGGGAAGCTACTTTCATCCTTAGGATGGATTCTTGACGCCTAGCTGCATTCAAGATACCTGTATAGGATATTGGGTCTATTGACGCCGTCAAACTCTACAACTTGTAATTCAATCCAGAATGGAATTTCTCCGCTTTCTCTTCTTCTGTAGATACAAGAGTAGGAGCAAAACGACTCAAGCGACTGAATTCTGCATCATATTCGTCCACTGTCATGCTCCCCAGCTCTAGTTGTATAAACTGATCCTGTAGCTCCTTCCGAACAATGGTGGGGAAGAACATGGTATTGAAGAGGTCCATAAACTCTTTCCATAACACATTCTTGCCCAACCGTCTTTCTTGTGCTGCCCACCAATGATGTGCATTGTCCTTGAGCCGCAACTTTACTGCTTTTATTCATTTCTCCGGTGGCAGCTCCGATGCCGCTAGTAGTGTCTCTATCTCCACTAGCCAGTTGGTGACTTCTATAGGTTTCTCCGAGCCAGTAAATGGAGGTGGGTTCATTTTGTGAAACCCATCAATAGTACCCACACGATCTTGTCGTGTTTCTATGCTCCTCTCCGGAACATTTGCATGTCTCTGCTGAGTCTCTATCATGCCCTGGAGTATCGTAAGGATATGAGCTCCATCCACAGTTACTCCTTGGGTTGGGGCTGTTGGTGGGGGTGGTGGAAGATCCTCAGTACTAACTCTATCTGGCTGATGATTAGAGGGCTCTACAAATTCTGTACTCTCTGTTGTCGATCCTTCGGGCTCAGGAGTAGCATAGGGGTTAGCTACCCTTTTCCCCTTACGGATTGAACTGCGCCTCGTCTCAACCATTGCAAACTAAAAGAAAAGAAAGGATATGGTTAGAACGGTAGATACAAACATATCGAAGAAATCACGGACGAAATCAAGTAAGATGCAATTTAAGAGACAATAAGATCCCAAGATAAAATAGACTCATAAGGTCGAAAATCCTACTGTGGATGATAAAACCTCCTAACTTCAACTCTATTTGCAGACTCGCAATAGTACGACTAACGTAAGTACTACCACGAGTTCGCAGTCTTTTGCGAAATTGGACCTGCATGGGCCACCATAAAAATTCGTCACGACCCGCTCCCAATTTTGGGATTCGTGTTCGTGGCCAAGTCCAGCCTATGCCGCAACATCGGCGGTAGTACGATGTCTATGATAACAATGGTCCACAACAAGCACAACACGCATATATATCATCCACAACTAAGCCAGCAATAATCACCAAAATATCCAATAGTCTCAATATTATAAATATGAAATAATCCACTACAACTCAGAAAGTCTCGGGAACAAACCCGGATAGCAGAAAATAAAACAGACAACTAAACTCCATAACTATAACTACTAACTAATACGAATCCATAAGGAAGAAAATATGCTAATTCGCATCAGTGCTGGAACCAGGTACGCCAGTGATTTCAGGGTCGCCAACATACTCACCATAGTCCTCGGGGTAAATCTCGTCGTCTAAAGCTGAAAAAATAGTTATCCAGTCAGGATTGGAGCAAGATCACCATAACACTACATTACACAATATAGTATACTAGCATGATAGAACAATAAAAGGAATTTTACTGAAGATAAGTATAGGCATGGCATTGTATGACAATGAAAAACCACTAAGACATGATAATAATATGAAGGTTGACTTGACATACCACAAAGACAGAATAACAATAAGAAGGTAGACTTGACGAAAGAAGAACAATAGACAATAGAGCAACAATGATTAAGTCATGTGTGTTGTGTGTTTTAGAATACCAACTCTCAGCATGTAGACGGCTTGGGATATCCGTCAGTCATACGTGTGGTGCATGACTAATATTATGCAATCAATGTATAGGGGGTATGTATTCAATTCGTTGACCACATGCTTACTTGTTGTATTCTCCCGCCCGACTCACTCATAATACATGTCTACTACGATAAATACTAGCAATACGATAAAATGTAAACAATAAGAAATAATAAGTAAGGCATGAACATGTATGTATATCCAACCGATTCTAACTCTCGTGCACAATAGTAATTTTGAACAATGACAATCATGAACCATAAGGGAGTAATAGTAAAAAAATGACACGAAGATACATGCAGTATAAAATAAAGGAAACATAGGTCATAGTGATACTTGTCTGCTCTGATAGATGATAAAGTCACAACTCGTAGTCCGATCTACCCTGTCACATAAAAACCACAAGTTAGATCAACGATTCCCACTCTAAAAATCCTAGAAAGTGGCTAACGTGTTAAATTAATTAATACTATTTTAATTCTGGAGTAAATCATCTAAAATCCTATTTTAACCGATTTAATTCTGAAATAATAATCTACACACAAATATTTGGCCAAGAAAATTCACGGTTCCAAATTTGGGACCCGTGGCATGCAAACCGAGACATACTAATGACTAACTAGTCAAACATTATGAATTCAAAATTTTGAGTGTGCAACATAGTAGATTTCAGCGCCATGAGTGCACTGGAATCGACCGTGCCGCAAAATCACGATTTGGTCAAAAGTTATCGCCATTATGGCTAACCATGACCAAATCGATGATCCGTTGACCAAATATGACTTCTATGAACAAAATAAAATACTAGATGAAACTATGAATTTCTGAAAAAATTGTATGATGTAGAGCTCGGTGTCAGCTTTCCAAAACTTCAAACGGATCGTAAAACAGAGTTCGGGATCACTCGAAATCTCGAAAACCGTGTGACGTATTAATTTTTGGATAACCGACACTCAAATAATTATTCAAAAATTTGAGATCAAAATACCAGAAAATAAATTATATATTCAGAAACCTAATCTCAATACCCTTCTAATAAAAAAATGGTACGCAAAACGAACGTCTAGATCAACGGCAAACCCTCCGCAAAGTCGAAGAACTATACCGAACTCTCCTACAAAAGCTACTGAATTAAATCTAGGGTTTCGAAAATAATAAACTATATAACGATATATATAGGGAGAGAGAGAGTCGGTGGGCTGTCCAGGCGGTGGCTTGAGCTGCCACATGGCACGATCGCGTGCACCCACCGCTTTGATCGAACGGCCCAGAGCAAGCTGAGCTTGGCTCGGCTTAGGGGTAGCTCCAAGCCGGCTCGGGCTGGGAATCCATGGGCGGCTCGGAGACAGAGATCCATCCACCCGGCGCTGACGGGTGGGCCTGCCCCTCCCTGCTTCAGCGGCTGACGGATGCCCCCCCCCCCCCCCCCCCCCCCCGCGACTGACTGGGTAATTGATTGAAAATAGTGTTTTTAATATTCAAAAAATTAAATAAAAATCAGAAAAAATTCCTAAAAAAATCCAAATAAATCCCAAAATAATTCCTAAAAATTCCTAGAAAAATCTAGAAAATATTTTAAGGGTTCTACAGCCCAAGTAAATTCTTTGGCCTCATAATACTCTTGGGTGCTCTCGCAGTAAATCATAGAAGCTTAGAAAAATAATAAAATCATATAGAAAATTATCTAAAAATCTTCATAAAATCCTAAAAATTCTAAAATGGTGAAATAATACACTTGGGACTATCTAGGGGCCCCAGAGACCATATACGACCTAATTTCCTTATACCTATCCTATAGGCTTAGGCAAAAATCTTACGATCCTAAATTAATATCCTAGTTAATAATTGATTCTAACTAAAATAAAAAAACTCCAAAATACAAGATAAATTCTAGGAACCCAAATGCTACATTTGCATCCGGCAAAATCAGCATCAGAATAACCGGTTAGGTCAAATGACATGGTTTTGGGATACCATAAGCCGACAGAAGAAGTGCCTTTAAGGTATCGGAAGATACGCTTAACTGCGCACAGATATGATTCCTTAGGATTGGCTTGAAAACGTGCACACAAGCAAACACTAAACACAATGTTTGGTTGACTAACAGTTAAATACAGTAAGCTACCGATCATACCACGATACTTACGTATGTCGACGGGTTTGCCTTGTTCATCAGTATCAAGCTTGGTTGAATTCGCCATTGGAGTGCTAAGTGGTTTGACTGCTTCCAGGTCAAACTTCTTTAATAGATCCTTTGTGTACTTTGTTTGATTTATGAATGTCCCATTGTTGGTTTGTTTGATCTGCAGTCCTAAAAAGAATTTTAGCTCTCCCATCATGCTCATCTTAAACTCATTCTACATACACTTTAAAAATTCTTGACAAAGAGATTCATCAGTAGATCCAAAAATAATATCATCTACATAGACTTGAATCAAAAGAATCTTGTTATTCAAAGATTTTATAAACAATGTAGTGTCAACTTTTCCCTTTGAAAAACCGTTGTCAAGTAGAAAAGAGCTTAGACGATCGTACCAAGCACGAGGGGCTTGTTTCAAACCGTATAAGGCTTTCTTCAACTTGAAAACATAATCAGGATATTTGAAATCAGTAAAACCGGGAGGTTGAGCTACATAAACTTCTTCTTTTATAAAACAATTTAGAAATGCGCTTTTGACAACCATTTGAAATAACTTAAAATTATGAAAATATACAAATACACATAACATGCGAATGGATTCTAATCTCGCAACTGGGGCATAAGTCTTATCGTAGTCGATACCTTCTTCTTGATTGTATCCTTGAGCTACGAGTCGAGCCTTATTACGAGTCACTAAACCATTCTCGTTCAGTTTGTTTCGGAATACCCAACGGGTGCCAATGACCGGATGATCAATGGGCTTGGGAACAAGTTCCCAAACTTGATTCCGTTCAAATTGGTTTAATTCCTCTTGTATACCATCTACCCAAAAATTATCACTACATGCTTTTTCAATATTTTTGGGTTCAAACTACGAAACAAAAGCAACACAAGAAGCTATATCTTTATTAGAGGAACGAGTACTTACACCTTTGGTAATCTTACCAATTACCAAGTCCTTTGGATGATCTGCCAAGAATCTTATCGCTTTTGGTGTAACCTCAGGATTGCTGGTTCCTACTTCTTTGCTTGAAGACTCAGCTGGGGCTTGGTGTGAAGGTTCTGCATCTTTGTGTGAAGGTTTTGCAGTAGCTGTACTTGGTGTAATCACGTCTTCATTTTTGTCATCGTCTAAGTGTTGATTTAGCTCATCAAACTTGACATTGATTGATTCTTCGATGATCATGGTTCTTTTGTTGAAGACTCTGTACCCTTTGCCCTTTGCTGCATAACCTAGAAATATACCTTCATCGGCCTTTTTCATCAAATTTACTCAGATTGTCTTTAGTATTAAGAATAAAGCATTTACAACCAAAAATCTTGAAATATGAAATAGTGGGTGTTCTATCAAACCATAGTTCATAGGGAGTCTTCTTCGATATAGGTCGAATTATAACCCTATTGAGAATATAGCACTCTGTATTGACAGCTTCAGCCCAAAAGTATCTAGGTAGACTAAACTGGTTTAACATTACTCTAGCCATTTCAGATAGGGTTTTGTTCTTACGTTCCACAACTCTATTTTGTTGCGGAGTCCTAGGGCAAGAGAATTCATACAAATAACCGTGTGTGTCAAAAAATTGCTTGAATTCTGCATTCTTAAATTCGTCGCCATGATCACTACGAATGCGAGTAATCATGAACCCTTTTTCATTCTGTACTTTCTTACAAAAGGTGACGAATTCTGATAATGCATCATTCTTACATGCAAGAAAATATACCCATATATATCTAAAAAATCATCTACAATGACAAATGCATATAACTTACCACCTAGACTTGCAATTCTACTTGACCAAATAAGTCCATATGCAACAGTTGTAGAGGTCTAGTGTTACTTACAGCGTTCTTGGATTTAAATACGGATCTGGTAGCTTTGTTCTTTTCACATTCACTACATACCGTATCCTTCTTGAAAGATATGTCAGGTAAGCCGCGTACCAACTTCTTTGTAGATATTTTTGAAATTGTATCCATGTTTGCATGATTGAGTCTCATATGCCATAACTGACTCTCAATGCTTTTGGCCATCAAACATCTACCTGCTTTGTTAGCATCTTCTAACAGATAGAAAACATATATATTGTCTTTCCTGATACCTTCAAAGATAGTACTACCAGTTGAACTATCAACTATAGTACATTTATCTTTGACAAAGTTAACGCCATAACCGTGATCAGCTAAATGGCTTATGCTGAGTAGATTATGTTTTAACTCGGTAACTAGACAGACATCTTTAATTACAAGATAGGGAGCCCTACCAATGTCACCGATACCGATTATGTACCCTCTTAAATTATTACCGAAGAAGACGTATCCTTCTTTATTCTTCTTCGATTGTTTTGCGAATAATGAGGCATCATTGGTCATGTGCCGTGAGCAACCGCTGTCGATGATCCATTTGCTCCTAGCATGTGAAGGGCGTTCCACCTACAAAACAATTTGCAGATGAAACTCTTGGTACCCATTTCTTTTAGGGTCCTGACTGGTTAATTTTTGGTATCCATGCATAAACATTTAAATCTACTAACTTTCTGATTCTACATGCAGAGGATATATGACCAATGATGCCACAATAATGACATTTTGCATGTTGAGTGTTGAAAGTTGTGTGAGGTGCATGATTGGTAGATTTTTGTTTTCTAGTATAGAAGAATGCATGCCTATTAGTCTTCTTGGACAAAGGTTTGGTATGGTCTAGTCTGACAGTGTTTGGTTTG
The DNA here is from genome assembly GCA_029216955.1 of Iris pallida. Classification (NCBI taxonomy): domain Eukaryota; kingdom Viridiplantae; phylum Streptophyta; class Magnoliopsida; order Asparagales; family Iridaceae; genus Iris; species Iris pallida. The sequence goes on along the minus strand of JANAVB010013594.1, from coordinate 6,271,288 downwards.
GGCGTGTTCCGATGATTCGGTAATTGACACGTGTTAGAATAGGAAGCAGCAACTTCAGACCGTTTTTTTAAATTAATTTTCAACTTTTTGGAAGTGTCATATAATCTAGTATAGTCAGATGTAAGTGTTTCTATTCTGACTTGTGCACACTGGAGACTTTCTCTCCTTAGATAGGTCTTCCTTTAGCTGGATGATAGTTTGGTCTTTTTCTTCGGATAGCTTAACAGTCTTGTGTAACAACAACTTAATAGATGAAAGCTCACCAGACTCAATAGAAAAGTCATTATTTCTAACATAATCTAGTTGGTCGGTAAGTCTTCCTATCTCACATTTGTATTCTTTGAGTACCTTCTTAGAGGTTTCATATTTACTACGCAGTTTCCTGTAATCACTTAACAGGTCACTGAAAGCCTCTTCTAGTTGCTCAAAGGTGAAATCATCATAAGGATCAAATAGAGGATTAGTGATTACCTGATTGCAAGCCATCAAGCATACATTTGTAGCGTCATCTGATTGTTCGTCTTCTGAATCGCTGGCTTCGCTTTTATGCCATATGCTTGTGTTGGCGTACTTCCTTGATGTAGATCTCTTTAGGTAGCCTTTGTCATATTTACTGCTTTTTCTTGTTGATGATGATGCTGTTGGACAATCTTTCTTCATGTGTCCTTTCTTCTTACATTCATAGCAAATAGGATCTTTCTCGTTGTTGTTGTTGTTGCTATCTTTTGTTCTCCTGTTAAATCTCATGAACTTTTTGAATTTTCTTACCAGAAGAGCTTGATCTTCAGAGTCGGAGTCGCTGTCGTCGGAATCATCTTTGACAGTTCTTCTATGTTGAGCTTTGAGAGCGATCGACTTCTCTGACTTCTCCTTTGGTGTAGCATCTTCAAAGTCTTGAAGTTCTAACTCATGAGTGAGTAGCTTACCCATGAGTGTTTCCAGAGATATTGTTGAGAGGTCGTTCCCTTCAATGATTGTTGTAGCCTTTGGAATCCAGTTCTTTGTGAGAGCTCGTAGAAGTTTGCGAATCTTCTCATGGTTACTGTATTACTTGCCTAGTGAAGACAAATGATTTATAATATCCAAGAATCTGGTAAACATCTGAGTGACTGATTCACTTGGCTTCATTTTGAACGCCTCGTACTCCTGAGTAAGTCTACTGATCTTTGACTCCTTGACTTGTGTTGTTCCTTCGTGTGTTACTTCGATAAGTTTCCATACTTCATTTGATGTTGTGCAGGTAGACACCATGTTGAATTCAGTTCTGTCTAAAGCACAAAATAAAACGTTAATAGCACGTGCATCAAGACTGGCCTTATTCTTTTCATCCTCTGTGTATTTGTCATGGGGTTTTTCAACTAAAACTCCATCAACATTAATACGAGGGGGCTTTTTGTATCCATCAATAACTACAGACCATAAATAAAAATCAAAAGATTTTAGGAAGAAACTCATATTCCAATAAGTGTAGTTTGTGTCGTCAAACAGTGGAGGTCTGTTTGTGGCTTGGCCTTCACTTGTAAAATTCACAGTTGCCATGTGTAATACTGTGATCTATATAACAATTGAATATAACTGCATTTTTACCTTGCTTTACCTGTATAACCCACTCTGATACCAATTATAGGAATGAAATCGCAAAGCAGAATACTCTAGAGGGGGGTGAATAGAGTAGGCAGCGGAATATTGCTAAATAAAACTTGTTAGCAGTTAGATCACAGATATAAAAACAATCACAAAATAAATGATAGTAATAAAAAGAGTGATCAGAAGGCAAACGCAAACACATATATTTATACTGGTTTTCCTTTTGTGAGGACTAGTCCAGTCAGAAGAACTCTAGCTTCCAGTTGAATCTACTATTGGAAAATCCCACAAGTTTTCATACGAAGTCCTTGCAACTTCTATAGACGCGAGCTTTGATACGAAGAACTCGACCAACTTCAATTGTGAAGAGTCAATCTTCAATCAAGCCTCTAAGTACAATTGCTCTGAAACTTCTAGACCGCACCGTACTGGCAAATCGACTAGAGGATTGTAACTGGCTTGGGATTTGAAAATGGAAGCTTTTTAGAACTCTTTGGAAGAAATGTAAGCTTTAGAAGAGAAGAGATTGAAAGTGAATTGGTGTTTTGAAATGATCAAAATCCTTCTCTATTTATAGTTTTTCCAAAGGTAGAACTCTGACAGAATTCGGACAGAACTCTTTGTAACCAACCGCAACTGAAGGGAGACCAAGTTCAAAATCAAACGTTCACATAACATTCAACTTAGCCGAACTCTGGCCAAGTTCAGGGTTTGGTCTGTTGATTTTGTGAAAAATTGTTTTGGCTTTTTGAAAAATCCTTCAGAAGCTTTTTGTAAAAAGATATTTTAAAAAACATAGGTCATTTTAAAAAGATAGGTCAGTTTTGAAAAACGATTTCGGATAGCCTATTTGCCAGTACGACTTGGTGTACAATGTATTCCTAGACTCAATAAAAATAAAAATTATATTGCTTTAAAAGAAATACATTCTTGAGTGGCAAACAGCTTCGGTCTTGAACTGAGTAGATATCTATCATTGATCAGTGTCCAAAACGTCGTTAGTAAATATCTGAATTGACTCGTATATCGAGACAGAGTTTGATCAATTATTAAAATTAGGTTTGACCATGACCAATGGGCCAACAGACTGGACGTGTCGTCGATGTGATACGGTGAGTAGCATTGGGTGGGAAGGGCAGTCACTAGGCGTATGAGCTGCTTTCCCACAGAGTATGTCGTTGTCTCATTACCAAAGCTTCGGGGATTTTATAGTTTTCTACAGCTTTCCTTACCAAGACTATGGGGTTACATCATAGTTTGTCGAAATTTCCTTATCATAGCTCTGGGGTACACCGTGACAGCTCATGCATACTAATGGTGTCCTCAAATGCATTTCACACAGACTTGATAGTCTGCCTAGTAGTAGTGTCATGTGATCACCTTTTTATTAGTTTTATCACATGTCCTTTATCTGGATCACATATTACTACTATAACATGATATTTACTGTACTTTATATCATCATATATATTATGTATCTTGCTACGTCCCACTAAGGACCCGGTTCCCTTCCAAGTTGGCTGAGTAGGTTGTAGAGCTCCTTGTTGGATTGTTGTTGGTACTCATTTCATTTCAGGTATTCACTCTTTCAGAGTTATATGTTTTTTTTCTGCTATTTGTATTTGCTTAGTAGCCTAGTATTTATAGACTCTTTTTCTCTCGAGTCTACTCAGACAAGTACGACTATTGGGCTGTAGACTAGTATTCATATTTCCCTTTTTTATACTTCTGTTATATTGAGATATAGAGTTGATATAGTGATAGCTACACCATTTCGAACAACTTATACGTATTTGAGTCATACTAGAGTCTGGTTGAATACGTATCTGGCCATGCCATGTGGCTTGGTCCAATGTATTTAGGACTGGGGTATGACATAGTTTTGTGCTGGCCCATGCAGGTCGAGATCAAATCGTTTTGGTTACGTTATTGTATCGAAAGAGCCTGCATTAGGATAATATATTAGGATCTCAATCCACTATTATTATTGGAAAATCCTTGACTTCTACTGTCGCCCTTGAAACTCGTATTAATACTCAATCATACCATTATTGACTTCCTATTTTTGAATTTTTGTCCTTTCCTCCCACGGTAGGATGAACACCTGTGTTTTATAATTATTTTATTATTTTCTTATCATAGGTTATAACTAAGACATATATAATATTTCGTAGGTGATTATTTAAGGTGTAAAAGGGTTGGATAGACATCTTACTAGATAGACCGATAGGATATGAATGACATTTCTATCAAGATTTAGCTTTTATAGGAAAATCCCTTTGTAAAGAAGATACCACTTGCCTAAGACACAAAGAATTGAATTAGAGGTTTTTATATATTTGTTTGGTAGAATAGATAAAATTTTCAACGATGGCCGAGGTGACTACAGATACGATTAAAAAATTGTATAGATTGACTTGGGACTAGAAAAATATAAGAATAGTGGTTCTCTACAATAGAATTTTCAAACCATATGACTTAAGAAAAGGATAATTCAATGAGTCGTAAACTAGTGATTTGACATCAGCATGTAAATTATCACATTGGTCTAGAAAGTTTTACTTGAAGGATATATGAACCCTTGCTTTGCAGAACTAGGTGATTAGCTAAGGTGGGTAGGCTATTATAGACACTCTGCCAAGATAGGATGTGGAATAGAGTATAGTTTAAGGCTTAGCCCTAATAGGAGACGTGAGGGTTATTAGACTAGACCATGCTACCACTGTCTAAGCTAGATCGAGTTTGAAAAAATATGAAATATTCCCTGATCATAAAGGATGAGATGAGTGAGAGTTCAACCTAAAGAAAGACACACTAGATTTTATAGTGCCAACATGAAGGACAATAGAAAGTGGAGCCCAAGGACCCCGTCAGGATACAAATTGATGAAGCGTGATGATCATGACTAGATAAAAACCTTTGGAGTTATATTGTACTGCATTTTGAGAAACTTTCACGTGGTGGATATAGAAATTAGGAATATGAAAAGAAAATTTCTTGGATGACAAGGAATTGTCCTAGAAATATTAGGTATCAGAGAGAAATATAATCTAGGAGTAGGTAAGTCTGAGATAGAGTAGTCAACTATCTCCATATTAGCTGAGTCGAACCTTGAATGACCTGTTAGAAACCGGGACTAAAGGATTGACCAATAGGGTTATACTACGATAGAGGTATCAGAAATAAGTATTTATAGTTAGGCGTTGTTGTAAAGAATGAGTAGTTTGCCTATAGTGAGAAGGGGTAGAACATTGGTTATGTTGCTAAGATATTTGACCTAAGGCTTGTAAGAGTATGGTATATAATTCAAGGGATTGATTCAATAGAGGATTGAATATACCTTTCTCTTTGATGGTTAGTCATAGCCAAGGATCTCGAAATAGAGTTAGAAAAGTCATACCTTAAGAGGCAGATTCCTAAACCCTTCGTCGATGCAAGTTAGATAGGATCCTGAAGGTATTATAACTGGAACAATTGTGTTTGGTTTAAGAGTACGTAGTGAATATACAAGAAGAAAGAATTATAGGAACAGTATCAGGATTAGGTTGAAAATTTGAAAAAGAACAAGGTTGGGATTGCAGGAAAAATTTCATAAAGAAATTAAGAGGTATCAGTTTAGACGAGGGTTACGATCGTGATTATCTATGATGACTTACGAAGACTATAGAGAGAATTATATCTTAAGAAAGTCCATTGGAATTGAGATTCGAACAAGGAAGAAGAGATTATTTCAAAGAAATAAATGATGCAAATTTTAAGATAAATCAAAATGAGGTTAGAAAAATGATTATGATATACAAATAAGTTAGGAAACCATCACTATAGGTTGTAGAGAGACATATGATCAAGATTAAGGCGTTCAAAAAACAAGGACAAGAAATAAAATAGCATGAAATGAGAAGAAAATAAGATTTTAAGATAGAAAAGTAGAGTATCCTAAAATAGATTGATGAATAGAAACTAGAGTTGAGTAGTACATAATGGATAATAAATTTCTGAAGATGGAGATGTTCCATAGATGGAGGAAAACTTAAGAATTATATGTTGTTTTGAATTTTAAAAATCTAGGACATTTGAATACCTTGGCAGATTACATTATGAGCAGCTTGATAATGTGTTAGTAGAAGTTACAATTGGGAAGGCTAGGCCAAAGAGTGTACTAATGGAAAAGATATAGTGCAGAAGACCTTCAAATACTATTAGTTATACCCTAGATTAGGATTGGCTGGTTGTACTTGAGGTATCATCTGTCATCCTAGAAACCTGATAGACATGGTAGACCATAGTATGAACTGGTATACAAGTTATTTCAGCTTGTCCGACTATCAAATTATTCTAAGTGACCTAGAGTTGTAGCTTTAGACCATATCACTGTCTCTTCATTGCTTGATCACCTATCCTATGATCGCAATCACAGCTTCTTGATTATTCTAACTATGAGATCAAGAATGATCTTATCCCTTCCTTAATCGTGTCATAATCTCAAAATCAAATCCTTGATTTTTATACCTTTTTGTCCCTAATATTTGCATTACCATAAGCACCTTTTCTTCTGAATTTATTGACTAAATGCCTTCCTAGTCGTGCCTTATTCTTGTAAAAATTACCCTTTGAACTTTTCAAATGTCTCCTTACCATAACCTGTAACTTCTCTATTCGCGATTATCTCGAACTTGTCTCCTTATTATGCAATTATAAACCCCTCTATGCCATCTCGCGCTAGTTATGTCCGACCGAGCCAATTTCTTCTAACCTATTGAAACCTTGCCATATAGGAGTAGCACTGAATTGATAGTAATCCTTTTATAGAGTTACTGACCAGTAGTACTGTGATGTTACCTATGTCCTCTTAGATTTTTACAGTCTATAACACCTAAATTCTTGTATCCATTCTTAAAAATATGTTATCCCAAAAACTTTACTAGTAGAGTTGCAACCATAGTTGGCTATTGTATTTATAAGTTGAGATTTTAGTATACCCTAGCACTTAGATACTAGTGGCATCAACATCTCACATGAACCATGTACGACTAGTCGTACTTGACTCCTTTATACATGAGTCTTTTATCCATTTTACTCTATGCCTAAGTGTAATTTTAAGGACCAAATTCTCTAAGGTGGGCAGCATATAAGCCACCTAGATTTTAGGATTTCTTTTAAATTTTTTAAATGAATTATTTTTAATAGATAAAGTTTATTATAATTAGTTTTGATCATTAAATGTAGTTTTCTGTGAGTTTGATTTTTGGAGCATCAGGGATGTCAATATCTCAAAACGTCTTTTATGAGTTTTGAAGTGGATAAGGTTATCTTCATTTTGATATATTATGTCCCACCCAACTTGTTCCCTTGCATTCTATTTATATCGCACAACTTTCAGGTCAATTTAGGTCATTTGACTATCCACCGTAAAACTTGCCTTAACTTCCAATTTAATTTTGAGACTCGACATCTATCCAACCTAATCGACCCAATATATGGTTTTGACATATTTTGAGCCTACTACACATATGTCACTTGTGTGCCGAATCATCCAACCCAAGTGCATGTGACTCCCTTCATGACACACCCAAACACCAAACATGAATTCTACCCTCAACAAATCTCAATTTTCTATTTGTGCCAAGCCCTAAACTACTAGGGACCTAAACACCAAAGTATTGCTAGGTGGCTACCTCCTATTGGATCAAACCAACGGAGATAACCCATTTGAAATGTGTCTTGACCGGTCCAATACTAACCCCCTCTTTGTATGGTACTATGCATCATCATATAGCTACACTCAATCCTAGTCTTTCATTCAAACTCCTACTTATCCCAAGCACTCATTCCTTTATGACAACCCTGAAACCACCTCCCCTCTATCCTTTAAACACTAACACAAACACACCACAGCAGCCACCCCTATATTTTTCAACTTTTTCTTCTTCTCCACTTCTTCCTTAACTCCTAAAAGGAAAAAAAAAAACTAATCCTTATTCCTCATTCCCCAAGCTCAAACTACTTCCACCCCTTCCTTCCTGCCTCCTGCAACCGTACACCAGTAGTCGCACCACACTAGCGTGTCGTGCCCCCCGCCGACAGCCTCCCCACTGGCCGGACCCGACCACAACAGCGAATAGATGCTGTTACAGCATCTTGTGGCTACTATTCCCCTGAAATCAACCCCGTACGGCCCGTCTACGACCATCGTGCCGCCACAGCACCCCCACTCCCGGCGCACCACCACGCCGCACAAGCCGACGCTACCTCGCGGCCAACAGTAGCATAGTTGCTGCTACAGTTGTGCTATTTTTGTAGAACGCCACCCCATGCGGCCTGCCTCCGATCACGTGCCACGTCGAAGACCTTACTCTTCCCCACGATCGTCGCAGGCGATTCCTACGATTTGGAATCGATCCCGCCGTGATACGCGTTTTGAAAATTTATAAAGTGTGCTTCGTGGCAGCAACTTCGTGCGTGTTTACTGGGTGATCCGACTATTCTGTTACAATATCGGTATATACCTCTACATAGATTTTCAGTCATTAATTTGATCTTTTACTATGTCAAAACTGGCCGCAAAGTTGGAGGAATAATTATATTTATTTTTGACAATTTTATGGAGCCAACTTCGTGGCTTTGTTTCTCCGCCATCGCAGCTCTATTTGACGAGTCACCTTTTCCATTGCACAACTGGTATAACCCTCTTCTTTTGATAAAAATTTCATTCTATTGTGAGGTCATTTGATTGGTTGAATTCATCGCCAAAGTTGGCCATCCGAATTCGTAATTTCCAACTTATAAAATTCTAATTTTGGATCAGGGATTTCGGATTCCAATTCTGACACCACTAGTAGACTTATGACGTCGTTCTTCCAAGAAATCATATATAATTTGCTAAGTTTGGAGCATCGTGGTCCCGGCACGTATTTTGGTACAAATTGGGTCCCACGGACCGAGTCAATAGGTCATTTTGAAATCGATTCATCAAAATCCAATTCTGGATATAACGTTGGGCTTATATCACCGTTTTGGACTAATTGACATATAGTTTGCTAGATTCAGAGAACTTTGGCCCCGATGCGTATTTCAGTTCAAATCGGGTTCCCCAATTTAGGTCAACGAGTCATTTTGAGATCAGCTCATCGGAATCTAATTCTAGATGTACCATTGCATTTGCATCTTCATTCTGTACTCATGGATATATAATTTACTATGTTTGGAGGACTTTTATCTTGGCACATTTTTTGGTGCAAAGTGAGTCCAACGATGGACCGTATTTTGATTTAAAATTACCATTTTACCCTGTATCCAGAATTAGACTTTTGGGTAGTCTATCCTAGCTATTTTTCTTATTTTAGAAGCGTTGGTGATTTTTTTTCAGCATTCAGAGACGTACACAAAAGTCCCACTGTTGTTGCTTTTCTTTGGCTTGACGATTTTGCCTACAGGACATCATCAGATCATTACATCACCCCCAGACAAGTATACCTTGCCAACTTGATTTACAGTATTTACATGCTTATATTCCTTATCATTCGATCACTTTGGACATATTGTACATGCGTTACATGTTCATTATCAGTATCTATCATGATTATACATGTTGACACATAGACATGATACACAGATTTGTATTGCATGGAATATAAGTGACACGTTTATGATCTCAAGATGTTTACTTTATGATTATTCTCCTGTGTACATGTTTTGACTGGACTTCTGGACTTGTCATTCATTAGAGTCGGACTGGATGTGTCGTCGATGCGATACGGTCAGTAGCATAGGGTAGGGAGGGCAGCCACTAGGCGCATGAACTCCTTTCCCACAGTGTATGCCATTGTCTCATTACCAGTGATTCAGGGATTTCATAGTTTGCCACAGCTTTCCTTACAAGAACTATGGGATTACATCATAGTTTGTCAGAGTTTTCTTACTAGAGCTCCGGGGTACACCATGATAGCTCATGTGTACTAATGTTGTCCTCAAGTGCATTTCACACAGACTAGATAGTCTGTCTAGTAGTAGTGTCACTTGATCACCTTTTATTACTTTGATCATATGTCCAATATCTAGATCACATGCTACTTCCCTCACATGATATTTACTATACTTTATATCGGCATATCTATTATGTATCTTGCTACGTCCCACTGAGGACCTAGTTTTCTTCCAGGTTGGCGGAGTAGGTTGTAGAGCTCTTTGCTTGATTGTTGTTGGTACTCATTTCATTTCAGGTATTCACTCCTTCGGAGTTATATATTTCTTTTTTCTACTATTTGTATCTCCTTAGTAGCCAAGTATTTATATACTCTTTTTCCTCTTGAGTCTACTCGAGCAAGTATGATTATTGGGCCGCAGACTAGTATTCATATTTCCATTTTCTTATGCTTCTGTTATATTGATTGAGATATAGAGTTGATATAGTGATAGTTACACCATTTCGAACAGCTTATACGTATTCGAGTCGAACAAAAGTCTAGTTGAATACGTAGCTGGCCATGCCACGTGGCTTGGTCCTGCATATTTGGGATTGGGGCATGACACGGTGATCTTTTCCACGATTTGCGTGAACTTGTTTCTTGATAGTTACCCTGTGTAGAGAGGTAGGTTATTCCACCAATCAATTAGGAATGACTGTATTAGGAATTCTATAGATGAATTCACTTGGTTAAGCGATTGTGAGGTATAGAAATATAGTAGTTGCTACCCTGCCCCTAATAAGTACTAGGCTAAGTATGCCTTATGGCCATTAAGTGTCTTAAGTCCATAAGGATACTTGTAGGTAGTCAGACATAAGAGTATGGGATGATCCATAGTTGGCTTATATAGGAATTTTTATGAATAGATATACAGTTTGATTATGTTTTGCCATCATTCCTATGATTGACGAAATCTCTTATCTGTTAATAATTAAGAAAATCCTTCTCATTTCCTTTTGTTAATTGGAAAAATGTTCCATGGCTTGGTCCAAGGAAAGGTTTGAGAAATTATATTTATCCTTGTATTACGGGATCAAAGTTTTTGCAGCCAGAGAAATACTGGCGTGGCAGAACTTTAGATAACGACATCATGGCTACATATGTTTCTCGAATTCTACTTGAACCATATCCGTTGCATATTGATCTCTTCACATGTATTTTTTTGAAAAGTCAATTCGAAAACATTTTATCGATTTGGCCAAAGATAAGTCCGAGGACCTATATTTATTGGCATGGTAGACACACACTGCAGCCATCCGTTAAATTATGGATTTAGAAGTTTTGCAGCCAGATTGTGCTGGCGGGGCAAACTTCGAGTAACGTGATTACAAAGGTATATGGTTCTCTGATTCTATCTAGACTACATCATATGCATCCCGTTTGGCTTCATAACGTTTTGAAAATAATTTTTGATTATTTCCTGTTTGCTTGATCCCAAGCTTGATTGATGCTTTGATCAACCCAGCCTTAGTACCAGCTAGAATAACCCAGAGCAGGTCAAAGGCATGATTTATAGAACCTCATCAACAACATAGAGCAATCACCATGGTCAAGATACAATCATCTCGAGATTAGGAATACAACAAGTACTGTCCTATATTCACCATTATTTGTTAAGGCACGAGTTGATATTAGAGCAACACCCTTAAAAGTTTAGTTATCCTAATTAATATAGTTGACTCATCATTTCTGGGAATATTTAGATTGTTAGTTCGCAGTAGTATCACGAAGTACTACCTACGACACCATTAATAGCCTTATAGCCATAGACGAGTAAGTTTGTTATGAACAGGAATCTAAAGACTTAGTTGTTGAAGGTAATTGTTGACATAACATCGAAGTCATTGCCACCGACTATAATCTTGCATAGGCCATAAGAAGAGTTAAACACGCAACTCCTCAGTTCATGTGTCATTATTAAATTCAAGGATGACATGTACAACCATTTATTGCAATTGCTTAAAATAACGGTACGAGCTCCATGCTCGACTTTTCTTCTATATTATATATCATTCCATTTTATCATGTGGTTATTCCAACAAACAAGGTACAAAGATCGTGACATTGATTCTTCAAATTTCATTCTACCATAAAATCATGACCTAGTTTTAATTTTGTGAACGAAATTTCTGAAGTGTATAGATTGTAAGCCTCCCTAAAAAAGTAGGTAAATTAGTAAGTGATTGTGATAGATTGATTCCAATTAGGCTAAGAAATAAATGGTTCATAACGTCCACTTCTATCCGTTCCATCTAATAACCTCTACCGTGATTTTGATAATTGGAGCAGAACAATAGCCTTTTCCTTCCAACAAACCTCACACCCATGAACTAGATGAGCCACTTTACACCAATGACGTATATGTCCCACACAAATACACTTGTATGTGCTTTATTTCAATTACACTATGTATATGATGTATTTTCCTTAGAACAAACCATAGATGCCCATTATTGTGCCATTTGATTTTTTTACCATGCAAATTCGACCCATTCCCTTAAACCAACTAAATACGCATGAACCATGCAAGATGCATCACATATATGACATATGCATTCCACTCAAGCAAGCACATACCCCCTACCCGATACCAAACACCAATCCGCAGACACTAGTCATTATGACTTAATGATTCCAAACACTTACCTAATCTAATTTTATAGGAAGTTGTATGTACTTACTATGGATTCTCAACTCTTGGCCATGAATTCTACTTTCCTAAATTCTTCAATCTCATCTCTTAGTTACCTATGATAAGCGAAGAGTGAAATTCCTTGAACCAACATGTTTTAGTTATAATCGAACAAGAGATTCCTACCATCTTGTTAAAAGCATTGCCTTATAGGAACGATGTTGAACAAGTAATAATTCTCCTATAGAAGTTATTGACCAAGAACGCCATGGCAATGTCTAGGCTTCCTTTAGGATCCGTGACTGTAGTCAGAAATGCCCAATATTCTCGTACTTCTCCTTAGAAATTGTCCTTCTCAAAAGCCTTGTAACTTTGGTTTCACAGCTAACCCAGTACTATAAGTTGGGTAAGGTCTTGAACTAAGTATACCATAGTCCTTAGAATGTGACGGTAAAAATTGGAAAATTGTTTTGTAATCACCTTCTCCATCCTTACAAAAAATTTGGTGTGTTTTGACATACCTAACCTTTCTTTCATTCCTAGCTTCCTTGTCCTCTTATATTAAGATTTATTTTAATTTCGAGGACGAAATTTTTATAAGTTGCGTAGGAAGTAAACCCCTTGATTTCTGGCTAAATATTTTTTTCTTATATTTATTTTTCTTTCTCAGTTACTACCTTATTATTGTTATTAATTAATTAATTTATTTCTTATATTATTTTTAACTTAGAATTTACTTTATAGTTCCATTAGAAGGAATTATTGAGTGTGTATATAAATATAGTAAAAGTCTACTTCAATTCATAAAGTTTCATAATAATTAGATATATATGTTGAAAACATTTTTTTTAAATTATATTTGGTCATATATATTTAAGTATATATTTGTTTGGTTTTTATGTAAATAGATATATGGAGAAAAGTATATCTAGTTATTGTTACCTTTCATTAATGGGTTATAGATTGAGAAAAAAAAGTATAAATTAAAAAGATATTTTTATACTAAATAGGTATGTATCTTGTATACATATAATATATATATATATATATATATATATATATATATATATATATATATATATATATATATATATATATATATATATATAATTTTATTTTTAATAAATCAAACACCAATATCCTGCGAGACATGCCCCCCCCCCCCCCCCCCCCCCCCCCCCCCCCCGTGATCTCTCGATTAGCCGAAGACAAGGATGATGGATTCAAAAATTTAAACTTATTTGAATCACAACCAAAATCCTTCCAAATTTCTGTGTTCAAATCCCTAGTAGATTCCCTCCATATATGTACATGACAACCCGTCGAAAACTTCTCTTTTTTGCCCTCGTTGCACCCATTCGAAGTTCAATTTTTCATGTAAGGTTGTTCGCCTAATCCCCCCCCCCCCCTCATTAACCCACTACACAAGACTAGGATCGATATCGTCGACAGTGATCGCCAAAATAGTCTAAGAACAGAGAAATTCTAGATCAAAAGACTAGGTACCTATATTCTCAGATCCATCAATTCCTACATTCTCAGAAAATTCCAGATCAAAAGACTAGGTACCTATATTCTCAGATCCATCAATTCCTGTATTCTCAGACAAAATCCAGATCAATAGTCTACACAAGTCTAGGTACCTATATTCTCAGACAAATTTGTTCCTCTCTAGTTTATAAATTCTCGATCCATCAATTCCTTTATGTAGCCAACCTAACCATCCTTAACTGATACCAATTTCTTTAATTTAAATTTGTGGAAAATCTCAGGGAAATTGCAGATCAAAAACTCGAAAATAAAAACCAAGTTTTGAGTTCTGAAACAGAACCCAAACCACTTTAAACAGCCAAATAGGAAGACTGCTAGCTGACAGGATTTTAGGTATTTTAAAATCTGATTAAAAACTTTGTATCCAATATAACCAACTTCAAAAGGAAATTTTTACTTTTAGTTATCACCAAGTATTTGCTGAGATTAATCGATTTAAAAAAACATGTTTTAAAAACTCTGAAAAACAACCAACTTTGATAAAACTTACCGATACGACATTCGTCTCGACAAACAGGACGACGTGGTCGCGAACCAAAAGAATTAAAATGTGTGTATCAACTTCGCGGACGTGTGGGATTTGAGCAAACTCAATTTCTTTGTACGTGTGCAACAAAATTGAGGCGTATTAGTATAGATAACCCATATCGGCCTCTTTGCAAATTAGCCCACAATTTTGTGACAAAACTTATGTCACTGGACTCATACCATTTTTCTAGTCCTGTGAGCCAAGTTTGGTCTGATTCTGAGAAGGTCGACTATAACAGTAATTTGGTCGGCCCACGACCCGATCTAACAGGCAAAATTGTACACGGCTCAGCAGAATTCAACTTTGGACATCCTAAGTTCGTATTATGAAACTGGACCCATAGACATAAAATTTGATGACTTTAGAGACCGTAGGATTTGGTACGCTTTTCGGTGCAAAGCGGGTCCAACAATAGACACCGATTTGACCCAAAATTATGATTTTGCCCCTGTGTCCAAAATTGGACTTATGGGTATGAGATCTTAGATATTTACTTTATTTTAAAAATGTTGGTGATGTCTATTTCAGCATCCGAGGATGTTTGCTGAAGTTGGCTTTCATTGTTTTACTGATCTAACAGTTCGAGTTACTGGATGCTGCGATTCTGCAGACCACCTCAGGTAAGATACCTTGTTATTTCTACTGTTTATAATTATTTGCATTCTTATTACTTAGTTAATGAATAATTACTGCCTATTTATTTCCAGTTCATCATGCTACATCTCTATTAGTGATCATAATTTACTTTATTGTGCTTCTAGTTATACATGGTGCAAATGCTAGTCATATTTTCATTTTTGTCTTTAAATTCGCATATGGACCTAGAGTTAAGGGACTACCCCTTGCTAGTATGCATTTTATAAACTTTGACATAGATGTACTACGAGATATGTGTGAGTTATAAGTAGCATATAGAGGTACTTGCGTATTGGCTGATCTCCCATACGCATATGTTAGGTCTAACTGTTATTTGATGCATGTTAGGTGACTTGGCAGTTATTCGAGGTACATGGTTACGGATATGACTTGGATAGGTGCATAGGGTGGAGAGAACAGTTCCTTAACGTATGGGCCAAATATGCACTATTCATTATAACCTGTGAGCTTCGCTGGAGATGCAGTTATTGTTTTCCTACTGTATTGATTTCTTCTAACATTCATGGAGCGTTACGGACGTAGGCCTCTACTATGCCAATCCCACATAGCCAGAGGGCCTATGAGTTGAAGGTTTGTTCTTAACTGCATATTCACAGTATATTAGTTAGGCACCCTATTGTATGCATTCTTTCTTTTTATTACTTAGTTTATATGGCTTGTTTATATGCATTTTGTTACGTCGCTCTAAGGACCTGGTGATCTCTCCAAGTGTGTGTTTTCATGACTTATAGCAGGAGTTCTATCCAAGATTGTGATCTTCTCATTTCTGTCGAAGTGGACATGCTCTTGGACCATTTAGCTGCTTGTATTCTTTCTTTTTCATCATTTTCTTTTTCTTCTAGTTTATATACCTAGTAGTGGATTTGTCTCTATCCAGCAAATTGTAAAATGACAACTCAAATTTCATTTTTTGATATTTTTATCCTTTATTTTGTGGATGAGATTAGTAAATCATGGTTTTCTATATACTGCATTTTACAGCTTACATATATTTATTATACGGCTGGCATGTACGACTCCTAGTCCTTCCTATTTTTGGGACTAGGGCGTTACAAAGTATAGGGAAACCACATCAGAAATTGCATGGTTAGGAAGCTAGAGATTATTGTTTGATCGATTACTTGATTATATTTGATGATATCATAAAGAACAAGTAACCAACAACGACATTCAATCTTAATATCTGAAACTTTTTGGTAACACGAAATATTAAAGATCACCTCCCCACCAGCTAAATTGCTGCTAAGCATACCTGCAAACGGTAGTCATGAAATACCTCTGTATAATAGCAAGGAATTTACATGATAGCTTCATACACATGAAGATATGGAGAAAACATGATTTCAATTAGTTTTCACTTGTTTTACTAAGATAATGTCATGATAGCTTCATACACATAAAGATACAGAGCAAAAAAATGATTTCAAATAGTTTCCACTTCTGTTGTAGTAATATATGTTTTATATATCAATATTGTGTAAGAAAAGTATTTACAACCCGTGATCAAAACATTAACTGGGAATCGGTAATGTTGTTGTAATATATGTTTCTTGTATTATTTAAAACATCTATTTTTTGGCAAAAAGATCTTGATACTTCCATATGGCTCCTCTTGGGAGACCTCTATAATGTCCAAACTAGTTAGAACTGCAAAGAAAATAGCAAAATAAATGCTCAATTTTCTATATAAATGTTTTAAACTTAGAGAAGAGAACATGTAATTCCTCTGAGTTACCTACTGTATGTTTGGTAGAAAACCTTTACATCCTCCTTCCTTGTTACGTACTACTGTTCAGGCGATACTGGAATCCCAGTCTGTCAATTTCTAGGTTCAGATGTCTGCATATCAAAAATATAGTTAGGCAATATAACAGTATTTATCTCTGGTAAAATGTACTTATGAGTTATGAGAGTACAGTGATTATTGCTCTCAGCAGAAGGGATAAAATTACAGGAGGAAGGGTCTTGGTAGTTCCAGTACTTTCCTCTAGCAGTTCTGTAAAACTCAAATTTAAGTGAATTGTCGACATACAGTATAGTGAATTTATCATGAAGTGCTGATACATATTTGCTGGATACCTGAATCTAAAGTTGGCCCTTTCCGTTATTTCCTAACATCTGTTTCTAGTAGTAGTGAATGTAGTGATGATGGCATTACCGGAGAATCTATTTTTCCTTCACGAATAAACATTTATATCAAATTATTGTCCATACAGTACTGATACTATAAAAAATAACAATGATGAGTTAACAAAAATATGGCCTAACCCAAAAATACACACAATAAAAATGGCCTATTTGCACACGTTGGTAGGAACATGTTAGTGATCCTTGTTTTCTTAATTACTATGACTCATTAGAAAATTATAGTCAACACCACCACCACCAGGAATTGCATCATCATGATGATACATTTTATATGGCTGGAATACGCCTTACTCTATAATCTGGGGACCTTCACTCTGAATTAACATCTCAATCTCATCAAGACTGAAAATAATAAAATGAATTTCATGAAAATAGTTATAAAGAGCTTACTGAGGAAGGCAAGTTGCGATCAAACTGTGATGGGGCCTGTGTCGTTGTTGGTTTTTCTACAACCGGTGGTGTTGCTATTGGACTTTCCATAATTGGTGGTAGCGGTGGCGCTGTTGTCATTTGTGGGGTTTCCACAACTGGTGGTGTTGCTATTTATTCCACAACTGGTTGCGGCGGTAGTGGCGGTGGCATCGCTGGTGCGATTACCACAACCAATGGTGGCGCTAGCGTTAGAGCTGGTGTGTTTCTTACCGTGGGAACCTGATCGAGAGATAGAGAACTGCATGGTATTAGGCAGCAGGGTTTACAAATAAAAGAATATATATTTCTTGAAATTATAAACAGGAAAAGAAAATGTTACTTTATTGTTAGTCACTCTATTTACTCTGTCCCTTTGAGGCCCATGAGAGTTATTAGGTTGCTGCTAAACCCGTTGAGAGTTTTTAGGATTTTGCTGCTGTTGCAATTGTATTAGATAACATGAAATATATATTTTTTTGGAAGGATAATAACGAGGAGAACAAATGTTACTTCAATATTAGCCGTCGTGTTATTTCCTCCATCTCTCCGATGATCCTGATTTGGGCTTCCTACTACTTCATCGTCATCATCGGACTGTTGTTGTATTATATTAGATAGCATAAAATAATATATTTGGAAGGATAAAAATCATCACCATCAGACTGGTGTTGTATTGTATTAGACTATCTCTCTCCGACGATTCCTGATTTGGGCTGCCACCACTTCGATCAGCATTCCTAATTTGGTCTCCGACCACTTGTGGAACTACTGGTGGTTCTGGCTCTGGTGGAACTACCGGTGGCTCAGGTTCAATTTCTACTTGGTTTTGTGGCATTACTTGTGGTTCTTGCTCTGGTGGAACTATCGGTGGCTATGGCTCAATTTCTACTTGCTCTTGTGGTGGAACTACCAGTAGCTCTGGCTCAATTTCTACTTGGTCTTGGTCTTGTAAAACTACTGGTGGTTCTGGCTCTAGTGGAACTACATGTGGCTCTGGCTCAATTTCTACTTACTCTTGTGGTGGAACTACCGGTGGCTCAGGCTCAATTTCTACCTACTCCTATGGAAATACTGGTGGTTCTGGCTCTGGTGGAGCTACTATCTCTGGCTCTATTAGAACTGCGAGTGGCTCTGGCTCAATTTTTACTTATCGTTTGCGTCTTCTAGAATTCATGGTTTCCCTGTAATTTATATCAGGATCTCGACAAGTTTGAGGAGGATTTCCACGATGGGGCAGCTGCTGCTGCTTTCCATATATAGAGGTTCTGGAGGGACCTGTTGTTCCGGAGGGAGAGGTTCTGGAGGGAGATGAGGTTCCGGAGGGAGAGGTTCTACAGGGAAGAGATGTTGACAAGGTTGCTTCTGTTGCATCATAACACTTGTTAAATTTAAAAACTACTGGTTTCTGTTGTTGCATCGCAACACTTGTTAAATTTAACAACTACTGATTGCTGCTGTTGCATCATAACAATTGTTAAATTTAAAACTACTTATTGAGAATAAGATGGATATCATTATACCTCATCATCTCCAATGTGTATTAGGGAGCTCTCTTCATATCCAATGTGTACTGGATTAACTGTCGAAGCTCTTTGTGTTCTGGAGCTTTCTCCTACTTCTTACGTACCTCTTTGAGTTCTTGAGCTCTCACCTACTTCATACACACAGTACGTTGGAGCTCTTTGACTCGTCGGAATAGTAAAGTCATGGACACCACCACCACCAAGCACACCAGGCATTTCACCAGTATGTTGAGTATGTTGACGGGTGTTTATCCCATCTCCATCCATGGCTATCTCTCTATTTTGCAAAGTAGCTGGATCATCCTTTATAGGAGTAGGTTTTATGTCAAATCAAAAAAGACTAAATACAAGATTAGTGTTATATTACACTAGCATGACAACTAGTTATATTTTGGTCTTTGGTATGCAGGGACCTTGTTGAATGTGATGATGAGAGGGGTCCTTCAAGAAGTACTTGTCATCCAAATCATCAAATGTCTTCATCTATATATTTTGTACCATCCAAAAGATCAATGAACATTATAGTAGCATTATAACTTTCTCTATATGTTATACCTTTTATTCCTCTCATTATAAAAACTGATTTGTAGTATACTTTTTCTTTATTTTTCTTAGCCTCCATTATCTAGATTTCCAATTCAATATATCATAAAAGAAAGAAACATATTAGGAAAAATTATACTGTATACCAAAAAGAAAAAATTATACTGTATACCAAAAAAAAAATTATACTATATAATTAACTTTATACAGTTATACTATAATTCTGACTTGGACTAAAATGATACAGTATACACAAAAACAAGAAAAAATTGTACTGTATAACTAACTTTATATAGTTATACGGTTTTCTCACCCTCGTCTCTAATTCTAACTTGGACTAGGCTTTACGGACGGAATTATACTGGAATTTTTTTTAATACATTCTTCATATCAATTTATGACAATAAAAAATATATTAATATATAATTAAAAATAAGACAAATTTTGAAACCAATAACAAAATCGAACAAATTTGAAAAAAAATTGTCATAGAAAATTACTTGGATCCTTCCAGCATCCTCTGCACAAAACATAAAATTAGACTCAAATTAAAAAATTATAAGTTATTAACCCTCTTTTTTTTCAAGAGAGAGAGACAGAATGTACTACAGATTAACTCCATCTTGGCATCACATACTATCACCACACTACCTGTTCAAAATAAACACGAATATTTAATTAATCTTGAAAGTATATATTTATGTAAAAAATCATTATAGATAGAATTTAATTAGTCGATGATGATGAACATGACACAATACGTGTCCACAACAAATAAAGTAGGCTTTTGGGACGACAATATTAGAAATGCTAGTCTAAAACGTCCTAAATAATTAGTTTTGGGGACGACTATGTTTTCTGTAACAAAAAATTATATTATTTGGGACAAACTAAAAAATGGATCCTTTCTTTGGGACTATTAAATTTTTTTGTCCCAAATAAATTATATTACCGTCCCAAATAACTCGGCGGGAATCCAATATTTGGTGGCTCATTACCAAATTTTTTGGGAAACGTTTGGATCCCAATAAAAAATACCTTATCTTTTCAAAAAATTTGGATCTCAATCAAAAACACCATCTCTCTCTTTCCAACCCTCATCTCCCATAACCCCCAAAATTCTTGCTCTTTCCTCATCCACATCTTCCAAAACCCATAAATCTCATGCTCTCTCTCTTCATCCTCATCTACAGGCTCTCTCCTCCACATCTCCCAAAACCCCCAAATCCCTTCCTAACCGTAACCCACCCAAAACCCTAACCTAGAAACCCTCCATCATTCAAAACCCCTACAACACAATAGGGAACATCGATGGTGCCAAGATGGTGAGAGGCTTTCTCTCGAGAACTTTCTTTCTCTCTAACTCTCTCACTCTTGCTCTCTTGATCTTAGGTTGTCGCTCAAAAGTGAAGGAAGCTGAGATCACAGAGCAAGACTTGTTGCTCCTGGTATGAATTTTGAGCAGTTTTCTACGATTTTATGGAGTTTTTCTCGAATTTTTATTAATAGGTTCGATCGACGCAAGAGCAGGATTCACTGCTCGTAGTAACTTTGTACGAGTTTCTATGTTTTTATGGATTTTTCTCTAAATCCTAGGCTTAAGTTATCCAATAGAATCGTCAAAAATGGATATATTTTAATAAAATTGGGAGGTATTGTGATAGTTTCGATTTGAGTCTAAGCACATCAAGGCGTTATTTTAATGGCAAAAGTTTGAGTTTTTTTTTAAACATTATATTAACTGAGATCGAGCTCGAACTTGTGAAACTCTAACCATTTGGTCCAGTTTTGAGCTTGAAATGTTTAACCTTAGGAAAATGGCTTATATATGTAATTTGCAAATAGATTCAACAACAGTTTATTTGGTTTTCTTGATCCATGGAAAATTTGTGATTGTTTATTAGTTTCTAACTTGAATCAAATTTGATAATCGGCAAGCTGGTGAGTAGTAGTAGTAGAAATGTGATGATTTATTAGCCTCTAACTGAGATGCTTCAGTTTCAAGATAGAAATGTATGCATTTTCTTTTGGGAGGTTAACCATGTATAACTTGTTATACTTTTACATTTTTGTTTCCGGAGGTATTGTTCTTATTGCATTGGTAGCGGGAGAAGCTGCCCTAGAGTTCGAGCGCACGGATCCCGTCATTTGCTCCATCATGTTCTCAAAATTATTAGAGGCACTGGTCGAGTAATATTGGTGAGTATTGCTTTATACTTCATTCATATCTATTGTGAACATGTTTTTCAGCCAATCAATAAACATTCGGACAAATTACCACATTGTTTTGTAAAATATAGCTGGAAATACGAAAATCCTAGTGATTTTTATATTGTTTTTACCCCTTCCTCAATTGAACCATTAAATTCGGAAAGAAGAACAAGATTGTCAAAATCATATGCCTTGCTACTTTAGGCAGCCTTCTAGGTGACTCGAAGGGCCAGGCATGTAGGCAACAAGTAGTTCAACAAACAGGTACCAAGGAGGCTACGGCGAGGTCCCACCTAGTCCCGCCTCAACGTAACTTGCCATTGTAGTCTTCTACTAGGCACGTCTGCCTGAATAAGCTTGAGGGGAATGGGTAGATAGAATATAATGTGGAAATTAAAATTTAGAACTTTAGTTGAAGTCTTGAAGAGGGAGTCTGTTATTTTGTTAATTATATTCTCTATTTTATAACCTTATTTGCTTTGTGTCATTTGTTGTCTTTATTTTGGATTTGGTTGATCATTTTCTTATATGGCAACTAGTATCTTTTGTTATAAACTTTGGATGAACTTTTTAAATGCTCTTGTAGATGACTTCATCTTTATATATATTTGATTTTATTAGAAGCATTTCACATTTAAGTATTTCCCATCTTTGTTTCCAATTTTAATATTATGTCCATGTTTTGTTATCTTTTATGCTTATTATATGAGCTTTATTGTATTGGTTTACATCAACTTTTATAGCTTGTTGGTTATCTGACTTCTTTAATCAATCTAATGGAAGTATAGGTACATTATGATAAATTGAATCACTGAGAATAAGTATATTCTAATTTATAACCACTTTTGCTAGCTCACAGATCTGATACCACTGTAAACCCTTATTTCAGTCCTTCTGCTTAAGTGCAATTTTGTATTGGATCTTGTCACTGGCTAAATGAATTCACTTCTGTAGAAAATGTCCTTCCACCAGTTAGTCAGCAAATATAGCAGCACAATTAGTTTTCATTAGTTATTGTGCAAATTTTTTACTAGCATGGACTCATTAGTTCAAACTGCATATAAAGATAGGAAAATTCACTGATAAATAGAAGATTGTAATGTGGGATTGGGATTGCAAGACTTTCCTTCGTATGCATGGATAATATGAAACATAGGGTGCTATCATAACTGTATTAAGATACATCCTCTTTTACAATCCTGTTAATTTTTTAGACAATTCTCAATTACATTTTTGAGTGTTAGGTGCTTGTCAATTTCTTGCCATCTAGGTTCTTTGGTTCTAAAGCAAGTTGCCAATAATCTTAATTTCACCAATATGTGGTGAACAAATACTGGACACCAGTACAACTTTACCTTGACTACGTACAATTTTCTAAATATGATAATAAAAGTTATAGTTTTGAGTTCATTTGCTTTGATGTCCTACTTAGTTTATGTTAGTCCATTGTTGTAGTTCTCATTGGATGCTCTTGAATGCCGACAAATTGTATTATACTTTGAAGTATATTTCAACATAAATGCCAAATTCATTTACACTTGATTTTATCTGTCTCTGCACCTATGCTATTATCAATTGTTTTGAGTTTGTCATTCAATCCTTTCTCTTTTCTTTGATTCATATGATTAAAAATGAATGTTGATTCACTATCCCATACAAATTTCTTTCTTGAATGTTGAAGTATCTAAGAATTGTCAGTGAAATATGATTTAGTTTAATTTATACTTTGTTGTATCCAAGGATCTTGTCTTGTAGATCAATTTTATTTACCATATCTTTTAATATATTGAATTAAGTTAGTTTCTTTTTCCATGATGTAACTTGCTACTGTAACTATTGTTTAACAAAGTACAACTTTGTGAAACAAATGTGATGTATGGTGGCTAAGTTCTGTTTATTTTCATGCTAATTAGTGTTTTAGTTTCCATCTATTTATCGGGGGGAATATGTAACCAGCAGAAACCTTCTAGATAGACTGTACCGTGAGATCGAAAGGAATATGACAATGAAAGTTAAAGATGGAGAAACAACTGATACGTTCGTTATTAGTGGGACGGGCACATTGCATATTACCATATTGATGGAGAATATGTAAGTTTGAACCTTGTTTATGAATTTACTTGAAAAATATCCTCTACTTACAGTTGCAAATTTTCAGGAGAAGAGAAGGATATGAGTTTATGGTGGGGCCACCCAAGGTTATAAATAAAAGGGTGGACGATAAGTTGTTGGAGCCTTTTGAGGTAATGGATGAACTTGTACTTCTAAATTATGATGAACTTGTACTTCTAAATTTCTGTGCATGACATGTTCATATTGTTTCCCATCCATGCTTATAATTTTATTATTGCCCTGTGGTTGACTTAAACAGTTGGTTAATATTTGAATATGTAGAACTGAATTGTCAGAATTTGTAGCGAGTACTGCCATCAGTACTCTATGGAAGAGGCTTCTTTCTATGGTCTCTTTTGTAAGTTTTATTTAATAGCAGTACTACTATTACTAAAAAAATATGTGATTCATTTTATGCTTGCGAAGAAATAGAGCTTCCTTTGAAGCAAACCTTTTGCATGAACTTCTTCCTCTTTCCCTTGCAAGCAAACCTTTAAAATATCCTTCTGATGATGCATCAGACAATTAGCTAGAATATTCAGAAAAGAATTGCTGCACTACTACTATATCAGAATATATATAATCTACAAACTACTTCCATGTTGTATATATAATAGTGTGACTAAACTTTTCTATTGTAAATGTAAATCACTATACAAATATATGCTACTTTTTGATGTATTCATCTTCATCTAGGTATATGACCTCACATGAATAATTCAAGGCTCCTTATAAGATTGATGGTTTTTATCCTGTGAATGATTACTAGTCGTTTGGTGTTTTAGAATAAATTTTCCTTGAGAAAATGGTTGCTATCAGCTTGAACAGATTTTCAATCATCCTTCATCGATTCACGCCTAAAAAAATCCTTGCCACATTGACTATAATTTCCGCATGTCGAACATGCTTTTGGAAACTTAGTCTTGGTGTCCGGAGCATGAGTCGACCACTAAGTCTCCTGGTTAATGAACACAAAGATCGCTAATTTGGAGAAATAAGTTTATACTAATGGATAATAATTAGAAAAGGGCCATGCCGTGGAAGTGTATTATTAATGAACTGAAAGATGATAATTTAGTTAGACACAGATACGTTGTGGAGTCCTATAAAAATGGACTACAATATCCTTTCTACTTTCATATGTACTATTACTAGTGGATAACCCGTGCCATAATGGCACGGACACGAACCCGACCTTCTCGACGTAGGCGTGCAGGCATCGGGCCAGTGCCAGGGAGTTCCGGACGGACACGTGGCCTCCGAATCCGGCCTTCTCGACGTAGGTGTGCAGGCACCGGACCAGCGCTAGGGACCCAAGCCCGGCGGAGGCGGACACGGCAAAGACCACGGTGGCGGCGTTCGTGGCGGCGTGGGGCCTCATGGAGGCGAAGACGCGCAGGGCTGTTGCGGGGCGTCCGACGACGGCGAGGTCCGAGACGGCGGTGGTCCAGGAGACGACGTCGCTGTGCGGCATTCCGTCGAACACCTGCAAGGCGTGGTCGGCGGAGCCACGTCGGGAGTAGGCAGTGAGCAGGACGGTCTACAGGAAGGGGTCGGGCCGGAATCCCATAAGGAGGGCGTATGCGTGGAGTGACCTGGTGGCGGCGGCGGCGGTGGTGGTGGTGTTGAGAAAGGAAGATAAGGTGTGGCAGTCGGGAGGGACGCGGCGGCGAAGCATTTGGAAGTAGATGGAGAGTGGGTCGACGGAGATGGCGATGGCGGTATTGAAGGAGAAGGGGTTGGGGTTGGTCATGGCAGAGAAGAGGGAGGCGATGAAGGAAGGGTCAGCATCGACGGCGCGGTGGAGGAGGCTGCTTGCGATGAAAGGGTTGCGGAAGAGGCCGACGACGACGGCGTGGGCGAGGATGGAGCGAAGGCGACAGAGGGAGGGGCGGTGCAAGAGGATCTGGAGGCGGGGTACCGTTGGAACAACCGGTTGCTCCGCACCCAACATGGGACCTCCTCCTCTCTTATAGAGGGAGGGACAATTTAGTCCTTTCATCATCGTTGAACCAAAGCACATGGGTCGGACCAAAAATCCACTGTGCTTTATATTATAGATACCATTAGTCCAATTCAAAATGTATGAGCTCTATATATAATTGTCCTTGTTAATGTATAATTCAACAGACATAGGTGTCGCTCTGTCTGTCCCATTGCACTTTATTTGGTGTCCGTGTTTTCTTTGATCGATAGGTTTTTTGCTAGAATTTCTTTTGTTAGACATTTACAAGCTTGCAACATTTAATTTTGTTAGCTGGTTCTGTTGTCTAACACTTAGCCCATTGGCAATAGGGATTGCATGATTCTCTACTAATTTAGTGTTGTTCTATATGATTACAACGTATGTATGTCTGCTTCCCATCCGTTTGGTTTGAATTTTGTATACTCATGTAATTGCAAAACATGTACGTACTAAATATCCTTGAATGTAGGTTGTTTTGAGCTCTAAATGGTAGCCACATTGACACAGTCACTACCAGTTGAGACCTCTTACGGTTCTCTACTGCAGCAATTATTAGTACGCATGGTTTAGCTTAACACAATATGCATTACTATGGATAATGAGGTACGCTTGCTTTGTTTCAGCTAATATGGGATGAAATTGCTGAGAGTAATGGTGAACGGGACAAAATGCTGCTTCAACTAGAGGAAGAACGCTTGTACGTTTACAACAAGAAAGTAGATCGGGATTCAAAGTCAAGGGTGCAACTTCTGCAGACATTCTTCTATGTTGGCATAGTAAGCATACATTTGAAGTGTTCACCTTTCTAGATGCAAAATTGTTAATGACCAATGAGAATTTGCTAGCTCCAGAGAGCATGTCGGTGTTCGACCAAGCTGAGATTACGTACTATAGGTTGCAGACCAGTTTCAGCTCATTGTCCACTATCCCTTGATGATGTTGTTGAGCAGCTAGTCCTGTGAAGTTGTCAAATCAGAGTAACATGGGACTTTTTGATATGTAAATATTTCTTTCGATAACACTTGTATATCAATTTATGGGACTTTTTAGTTCATTTTGTAGATGTTCAATGATGTAAATTATTTTGGGTTTATTTCGTAAACGATTAGATATACATTTAATGATGTTTTATAAATACTCAATTTTTTTGTAATGTAATACTACAATATGCAATTGAACTTGTATAGTTATAAATGTTATATGTTATTTATGTATTTTAATTGTATGTTTTATAGGTGGAACATGAAAATAATAATTGCATAATAATTAGCATAATTGTTATTACTTTTGGGATGGATATGTAATTGTCCTAAAAATAAACTATATTTTTTTGTGACTCCGTCCATAATTTTTAGGACGATTTTTATTCATCACAAATACTTATATTTTGGGACGGTTTAATAATCCGTCATAAAAATATAACTCAAACACTTTTGGGCCAATTATTTTTTTCGACCCTAGAACCCAATTATGACGGTTTTTTCTGTCTTAAAACTTTTTGCCATGCCACCCTAATAGCACAATTTCAATCCGTCCTAAAATTCATCCCAAATAATGATTTAGGACAGTTTACACACTTTTTAACACGGATTTTAGGCGTCACAAAAAGTCACTTTTTTTAGTGGTATACCTATTGCATAAACAGACAGAGTTTTGCTACCTAGCAGATTGCCAAGCTGCTGTACTGAATCCAAGTGCAACAACTACTGCTACTGCTGCTCTAAATATCTGTACAGGCTTTTCCTTATTGCTGCAGTACAGAAATCTATAAATGAAAAAACTATTTAATTATCGCAGGATTGATTTGAAATGGCACCAGTGACACGAGCACGATCAACCTCTAATTGAGTATCTGCTGACCTCCTAACAGATCCATAATTATCGCGATCCTCTTAAGATTCAAATAATAATGAACATGGTAATTAATTAGGTTTTGTTCTTTGAGTCTAGCAGTTTAAATGCTGCTGCCTTTACTAAATGTTAACTACATCTGTAACGCCCCAGTCCCAAAATACGTAGGACTAGGAGGTCGTATATATCCCAACTATATCGAGGGGACTCCAGCCCAGCTCGAATACATATAAGCTGTCTATAAGGTCAAGTATAATGTCTAAAGGGTCCAGTCAACTATATCTCAATCGTCCACATAATATAACGAACAATATCGAAACAAGTGCACTATGGTTGATCAGACCATAATACTGATTCTAGAATAGATAAATATATTAGAGTGGATCTCCAATAATGCATGTATCATGAACAAGCTAAAAGAAAGAAGAAACTTGTAAAATACTAGGCTATAAAACAGCATGAGTCAATATAGGACAAAATGTAAATTATGAAGAATATGATAACAACATCAAATAAGTATACCTGAAGTCTTGAAGAAGCACTCATCATCCAACAATGTATTCTACTTCGATAACTTTAGCTTATACCTGGAGAGATCACCAGGTCCTCAGGGGGCTAGCATGATACATAAAACATGCCAAACATAACAGTATAAAAATGCAGAGAATAAAAGAAATAGTCAAGAACAGATCAACCGAGACACAAGAAGACTACGGCACAAGGAACCTAAGACAGTGGTATGCCATACTAGTAGTATGGTACTAGACGTGACTACAAGTAAGTCAGGGTAACACAGCCCATTTGGAGCTCATAGTCCTATAGTCAGTAGGCCAATGGGGACTCCCTAACTATAGTAAGGCTCATTCGCACTCAATGGGAGTTCAGGAACGAGGTGGTCAGGTATAGTCAACATCTAATAACAGGTCAAGTCAAGTCAAAACAATCATGATCAGGTCAAGTCAATCAAGTACAGGTAATCGAATCAACTCAAGGTCAAGTCCAAGTCCAAGTGATGAATTCAAGTCAATACACTAAACACGAAAGTCTAAACTAGCATAGTGAAACATAGATCCAGTATATAATACAAAAAAAGAAAACATGTAGCATGTGAGGAAACAGGTGAAAGAACATCATGAATATGTACAAGAATCAGGTGACAATACAAGAAAGAATAAATATGAGCAAGAATGACAGGAATAAACATGCATAATACTGTGTAAGTTTGGCAAGGTATACTTGCCTGATTTCGCGGTGTGAAGATGAAAGGTAGCCTTCGTGTCCACGCCTCGAAATCCAATGCTCCTAAATAGTTAATTAACTAGTTTTAAGTATTTAATCATAAAACTTATAATATATCTTA
Organism: Iris pallida; assembly: GCA_029216955.1. Lineage (NCBI taxonomy): Eukaryota > Viridiplantae > Streptophyta > Magnoliopsida > Asparagales > Iridaceae > Iris > Iris pallida. The sequence continues at coordinate 6,242,243 of JANAVB010013594.1, read as the reverse complement.
ATTAGCTAATTTAATATTTTAAACCATAATAACTATATCCAAATATCTTATGAAATCACTTAGATTCATACATAATAACACATGTTTCACAAGACACCGGGACCTAGTTTTACAGTTTATGGCTTTCAAAATTGTCGTTTATGCCTTTACTTCGAGGGTATGCCTAAAAATCATCTAAAATTATAAAAATAATAATTTTAATTTATTTTAGACATAATTAAGCTCTGAATTCCGGATTTGGAATTCTAAAAAAAATTATGACTATTTTGACTCCCATGTCGGCTAGTCTATTCGAAACTTGTCAGGAACATTGCCAACTATCCAATATGACTTAAATATGATAAATAATATACTAAAACAGAATTAATATAGATTATTTCTCATAAATAATATACTAAAACAGAATTCATTAATGTTCATACACATATATCATAATTTATAGCGTTTCTAGGTCTGCGAAAAGTTAGTATTTTGACCCATATTTTATAATAATAAACCTACATTAGATTCATTTTTTAAAAATACCAATAAAAAAATAGAGTTCTTTCACAACTGGGCTAAAAATCAACATTATCGAAACCCGATTTGTCAACAATTCTAGATGCAACTTCTAGGAACAAAAATATATGATAAAAGGGATAAAAAAAATGGCCTATTTCCGCACGTTGGTAGGAACATGTTAGTGATCCTTGTTTCCTTACTTACTAGGACTCATTAGAAAATTAAAATCAACACCACCACCACCAGGAATTGCATAATCATGATGATCCATTTTATATGTCTGGAACACGCCTTGCTCTCTATTCTAGGGACCTTCACTCTGAATTAACATCTCAATCTCATCAAGACTGAAAATAATAAAATTAATTTCAAGAAAATAGTAAGAAGGAGCTTACCGAGGAAGTCAAGTTGCGATCAAACTGTGATGGGGCCTGTGTCGTTGTTGGTTTTTCCACAATCGGTGGTGTTGCTATTGATTTTCCATAATCGGTGGTAGCGGTGGCACTGTTGTCATTTATGGGGTTTCCAAAACTGGTGGTGTCGCTGTTTGTTCCACAACTGGTGGTGGCTGCAGTGGCGGTGGCATCACTGGTACGATTACCACAACCGATGGTGGTACTGGTATCGGAGCTGGTGTGTTTTTGCAGTGGGAACCTGATCGAGAGATAGAGAATTGCATGGTATTAGGCAGCAAGTTTTACAAATAAAATAATATATATTTTTTGAAATTATAAAAAGGAGAAGAAAATGTTACTTCATCGTTTGTCGCTCTATTTACTCTGTCCCTTTGAGGCCCTGGAGAGTCATTAGGTTGCTGTTGCACCGCTTGAGACTTATTAGGCTTCTACTGTTGTTGCAATTGTATTAGATAACATGAAATATATATTTTTTGGAAGGATAATAACGAGGACAGGAAAATGTTACTTCAATATTAGCCGTCGCGTTATTTCCTCTGTCTCTCCGACGATCCTGATTTGGGCTTCCACTACTTCATCATCATCATCATACTGTTGTTGTATTATATTAGATAGCATAAAATAATATATTTGGAAGGACAAAAATCATCACCATCAGACTGGTTTTGTATTGTATTAGACTACGTCTCTCCGACGATACCTGATTGTTAGTCTATTTGCAAACAATCGATGGAAAAATTCAGTTGCAATCCCTAAGAAGAGATGCAAAGAATGCAGTTGCAATCCCTAAAAAAGAGATGCAAATAATGCAGTTGCAATCCCTAAAAAAGAGATGCAAATAATGCTGATTGCGTAGCCTAAACGATTAAAAAAAAAAATCGAATCGCATTTGCAATAGCGGTTTCTCGAAGGCAACAAGAGATGATCAACAACAGTTGAGTCTCAGATTCTCGAAGGCAACAGAAAGAGGAAGGAAGAAGAAGAGCGGATCTCGCTGGGGTGTTGAACACCGGCGCTCAAAGCTATACCCGCAGTACGGATAAGCTCCCAGGAACCAGCAAGTTCAGGAGAACTTCTGGAACGCTCGTAAGTCAATATTTGAGACTTGAACGGGCTTCCTGGACTTAACAGACTCCCTCAACTCTCTTCTTGGTGCATCTTTCAAAGGAGGCCAAGGGGCTCTATTTATAGAGTGGAGTTGAGACTTCACCTCTTCTCCTATCCGATGTGGGACTAAAATACCAATACTCAAAAATAGAGTTTGATATTTTAGATCATCCCACAATCAGCATAGAAGTGTGCCAGTCCACGCCTACCCCCCGAACCCTCCCGTGCATGCACGAGACATCTTGGAGTCCGCGTCCGAGTCCGAGTCCGCACAACAAAAATTAACTTGCATCCTTGTTGGATTTAATCCTTTTTCCTTCTAGGAAAATACTTCCACATGGCACAAACTTGTGCCCCACTACACCTCATGTGCACACCTCAACACAAGCAATGCATTATATTGAGATACTCACCATTTGGTGTAGCCGATGTGGGACTATCTTTTCTAGTCCAAAGGCAAAAACACCAACAATCTCCCACATATCTCAATATATGGGTTGAGCGTTCCCCACAGTGATTGTCCATCATGCATTAGGAGAGATGTCGCTACGACTTGAATCTTCCCGCATAGGTTAAATAACAGCATGATACAAGAATGGACTAAGCCTTGAATTCTGCACCATAACTGCAATTCTTCCTACTCACATAGTGACATCAACTGTGCTTCTGGCTGCACATTGAAGGCCTTGTGCCAGCCTGGTTTCAGTGTATAATTTTTGGGCGTCTACAAGTTTACCCTCAAGAGACGGCCTGATATCTCTGTCCATACACTATAGGTGAGTTCTATATAAAGAGTCATTGGCATGAAGCATTGCGCTTCTTTGCGGTGCTACGCCGCTATGACATGGCTGACAAAGCCAAGGCATTACCCCTACCTGGGAACCTCATCGTAGTGTCATACTACTGTAGCATGAGGTCTCAAGCCTCTTTGTAGTGCCAAACTATCCAGCATGAAGCCTTGCGCTCCCTTGTGGTGTTACGCCACTATGACATGGCTTATAAAGCCGAGGCTTTACCCCTACCTGGGTACCTCATCGTGGTGTCATGCCACTGTAACATGAGGACACCGGCCTCTTTGTAGTGCTGCCTACATCTCTTTATTACGATTATGCAACATTAGGCTACCTGCCTATATGCGGTGCTACGCCGCTTGTAACTTGGCTAACAAAGCCGAGGCATTACCCCTACCTGGGAACCTCATGGTGGAGTCACCCCACTGTAGCATGGAGTTGTAACACTCCTTTGTGGTTGTTGCGCCACCATGCTTCCTGTAAAGCATAACAGACCTTCACTCAGTCTGAGAACTCATTAAGGCATTATGCCATCCTTCTCACAGGATCAATTTTTCGTAGAAAATTCATAGTAGACAACAGTGGTTCTGGGTCCGAAACCCTTACATGTTCCGCAGAACAAGTGCCCACTGTTAACTAATATTTTTCCAGTCAATAGTCCTCCCTTGAATCAAAAAATTAGATATCTGGTAGATTTCTCTTTGAACCAATAACATAAAATTTATTGATAGGATTATAATGACACAATATTAGAATGCCTTCAAGCCCATCTTCCTTGCTGTGTCCTCGACCAGCTGACGCTTGAGACCCTTCGTGAACGGATCCGCCAGATTTTTCTGACTCCGAACATCGATCACTGCAATGACGCCCCTTTTTATGAGATCGTTCACTGCTCTGTGCTTCAACCGCACAGTCCTCTTCTTCCCGTTGAAGAGTTCATTTGATGCCACTGCTGCTGCCGCCTGGTTGTCACAGTATATCGGAATCGTCGGTATCTGAGCCCCAACTATTGGAAGGTCATACATGAGCTCCCGAAGCCACTCTGCTTCATCTGCTGCAGCGTCCAATGCAAAGAATTCAGATTCCATGGAGGAGCGAGATAACATAGTCTGCTTCTTCGACTTCCACGATATAGCAGCTCCACCCATGGCGAACACATATCCACCTGTGGAATATTCGCTCTCCACCTCTGAACACCAGCTAGCATCACTGAAGCCTTCCACTACTGACGGATCTCCGCTGTAGTATAGTGCATATGTCTGAGTCTTCTTGAGATATCTCATAACACGCTTCACAGCTTTCCAATGCTTTACGCCTGGATTGCTCGTAAATCGACTCAACATTCCCACTGCAAAGGCTATGTCAGGCCTTGTGGCAGTAGTAGCGTACATCAAACTTCCGATGACGCTAGCGTACTCCAACTGCCTGACGCTCTCCTTCGAATTTGGCTCCAGTTTCAGATCACTCCTGTACGGTGTATCAATAATAGGAAGATCTTGATACCCGTAGCGAGAGAGCATCTTCTCAATGTAATGAGACTGTGACAGCGCTATTCCAGTGCCTGTCCGGATGATCTTGAGCCCCAAGATTATGTCGGCATCCCCCAAGTCCTTCATACTGAACTTGGTCGAGAGGAATTTCTTTGTCTCTGTGACGCAGCTTAAATCCGTACCTAGGATTAGCATGTCGTCCACGTATAGACAAACGATTACTCCTCTTCCGTCAGCAAACTTCGTATAGACACACTTGTCTGTTTCACTGACCCTGTAGCCATTTGACCTTATCACCTTGTCAAACTTCTCATGCCATATTTTGGGAGCTTGTTTCAAACCATACAGAGACTTCATCAACCTGCAGACTTTGTCTTCCAGACCTCTGACGACAAAACCTTCTGGTTGTTGCATGTAGATCTCTTCGGTCAGCTCGCCATTAAGGAATGCCGTTTTCACATCCATCTGATGTATCACCAGCTTGTGTATTGCTGCTAAAGCAATTAACAATCTGATAGTTGTCATCCGAGCTACTGGAGCATAAGTGTCAAAGTAGTCGATCCCCTGCTTCTGAGCAAACCCCTTGGCTACTAGCCTGGCCTTGAACTTGTCAATGGTTCCATCTGCTTTCATCTTCTTCTTGAAGATCCATTTGCATCCGATGGGTCTTGCTCCTTCTGGTAGGTCGACCAATACCCATGTGTTATTGGAGGTGATTGAGTCAATCTCGTTGTCAATCGCCTCCTTCCAGAATATAGCATCTCTGGTCTTCATCGCCTCATCATAGGTAAGCGGATCTGCTTCCACATGATAGGTGACGAAGTCATCTCCGAAGTCTTTCGGCCTCCTCGCTCGCTTAGTTGATGGCTCAGCGAGTTCTGGTTCAGCTGGTGTCTCCTCGACAACAACTCCATCTTGGACTACTGGTTCGATAAAGATCTCTGTCTGCTCCGCACCCTCATTATTCTCCGGAATGTCCGCGAGAACAATGTTCTTGTGCCTTGCAAACTTTTCTTCAAAATATTCAGCATCGCGAGATTCGATGATATGATTTGACTCGATATCAAGGAATCTCCGAGCATCACTCTTCTCGGCATACCCCAGGAAGATCGCCTTAGTAGTCCTTGTCCCCAGCTTCTGAATCTTTAGATCCAGGAGCTTCACATAAGCCAGGCACCCCCACACTCGAATGACATTCAGGTTGGGTCTGACTTTGAACCAGAGTTCATGAGGAGTTATGTCGGAAGTTGCATACGGCACTCTGTTCAGAATGAAAGTGGCCGTTAATGCAGCTTCTCCCCAATAGCACTTTGGGAGACCCGCAGTCAACAGCATAGAATTCATCATCTCTGTCAACGTTCTGTTCTTCCTTTCTGCTACTCCATTGGATTGTGGAGAATACGGAGCCGTCGTCTCGTTGATGATTCCATGTTCTTTGCAGAATGATGAGAATTCATGAGACCTATATTCCCCACCTCGATCACTCCTCAGCCTCTTGAGTTGTTGTCCAGTTTGCCGTTCAGCCTCGGCCCTGAACTCCTTGAACTTCTCGAATGCTTCGTCTTTAGATTTGAGTAAATAGACGAAGGCATACTTGGAGAAGTCATCGATGAAAGTAATGAAATACTTCATCCCGGCCTTTGTAGAGAATTGTTTGAAGTCACAGATATCTGAGTGAACCAACTCCAGAAGATCTGTGCTTCGATGGACCCTGTGGAAGGGTTTCCTAGTGATCTTCGTCTGAGCACATATCTCACATTTCTCTACCTTACCCCCACACTTGGAGATAAGTCCTAGACTAGACATTTTGTTTATTCGCTTACAATGAACATGTCCTAGTCTATTATGCCACAACTCAAGAGAGTAATTCAAACTAGTGATAGCATTGACATTATTATGCTGGGTTACAACAAGCTGAATTTTGTACATTCCTTCAGTCTGAAAAGCTTTCCCGAAGAAAGTACCCTTCTTGGACATCACCATTTGGCCAGCATTGATGTCCATCCTCAAGCCTGCGTTGCAGAGCAGGCTCCCAGAGATCAGGTTCTTTGCGATTGCAAGAACATGCTTCACACCTTGAAGCGTCAGAATGTTCCCCGATGTAAGCTTCAGCTCCACCGTCCCGATCCCCAGTACTTCAGCTTGTGCCTGGTTCGCCATCATGACTTTCTCGGAAGTAGGCTCATAGGAGACGAACCAGTCCTTGTCTGAACAGACATGACATGTCGCGCCAGTGTCTATCCACCAGTCCAAGTCTGCCCCCACAGTTGCAACATGTGCTATCATGGCAACCTGATTAGTAACCAAAGAAATCTTGTTAGGCTCACCTTGCTCTTTGGGCTTGGACTTGCATTCACTTTTATAGTGACCCTTCTTGCCACAGTTGAAGCAAGTCACATGGGACTTGGACTTCTGTTGCTTGAATCCTGGACCCTTCACTTTCAGATTCGAGAAGTCCTTCTTCTTGTGGTGAGAAGCCGCCTGCTTCCCTTTGTTCTCTCTGGTGGCTTGAACCAGATTCGCCGTTGCTAGTTGCTTGGACAGGGTGTCCAACTTCTGTTGAGAGCGCATCTCGTCCTCAACATGAATCTCGCTGAGGAGATTATCCAGGCTAATCTCCATCTTCTTCCTATGCATCCTTGCATAGATGTTGCTCCATCCTGGAGGAAGTTTTGCCACGATCCCTCCAACGACGAACTTGTCGACGAGGGGCATGCTATCATCCTCCAGTTTCTGGCGCAGCTTCAGGAACTCTTTCACTTGGGGCAGCATGGTCTTCTCGTCTTCAAAGACCCATTTGTGGTATTTTTCAACCATGAACATCTTCGACCGGGCCTCGTCGTCGTCATACAGCTTCCCCACGGACTCCCAGATCTCTTTGGCAGAAGTCCTCTTTGTGTAGGACTCGGCCAGAGAGTCTTCCATGGAATTCAGGATCAGCAGCCTGCATATGCTGTTATCTTTTTTCTACTTTGTCAGCGGCCAGAACAGCAGCAGATCCTGTTGCTGGAACGATTGGTTCTTCCTCATCCAACACGTGATCAACATCCACGAATTGAAGGTTCAGAGTCACCTTTCGCTTCCAGATCTGGAAGTGTTCGCCGTCGAATTTCTCCAACTTGTTAAAGCCGGTATCGACAAGCGAAGCACGAGTGTTTTCCATCGAATCGTATAGCTTTGAGATTGTTAGTCTATTTGCAAACAATCGATGGAAAAACTCAGTTGCAATCCCTAAGAAGAGATGCAAAGAATGCAGTTGCAATCCCTAAAAAGAGATGCAAATAATGCAGTTGCAATCCCTAAAAAAGAGATGCAAATAATGCTGATTGCGTAGCCTAAACGATTAAAAAAAAAATCGAATCGCGTTTGCAATAGCGGTTTCTCGAAGGCAACAAGAGATGATCAACAACAGTTGAGTCTCAGATTCTCGAAGGCAACAGAAAGAGGAAGGAAGAAGAAGAGCGGATCTCGCTGGGGTGTTGAACACCGGCGCTCAAAGCTATACCCGCAGTACGGATAAGCTCCCAGGAACCAGCAAGTTCAGGAGAACTTCTGGAACGCTCGTAAGTCAATATTTGAGACTTGAACGGGCTTCCTGGACTTAACAGACTCCCTCAACTCTCTTCTTGGTGCATCTTTCAAAGGAGGCCAAGGGGCTCTATTTATAGAGTGGAGTTGAGACTTCACCTCTTCTCCTATCCGATGTGGGACTAAAATACCAATACTCAAAAATAGAGTTTGATATTTTAGATCATCCCACAATCAGCATAGAAGTGTGCCAGTCCACGCCTACCCCCCGAACCCTCCCGTGCATGCACGAGACATCTTGGAGTCCGCGTCCGAGTCCGAGTCCGCACAACAAAAATTAACTTGCATCCTTGTTGGATTTAATCCTTTTTCCTTCTAGGAAAATACTTCCACATGGCACAAACTTGTGCCCCACTACACCTCATGTGCACACCTCAACACAAGCAATGCATTATATTGAGATACTCACCATTTGGTGTAGCCGATGTGGGACTATCTTTTCTAGTCCAAAGGCAAAAACACCAACAATGATTTGGGTTGCCACCACTTCGATCAGCATTCCTAATGTGGTCTCCGACCACTTGTGGAACTATTGGTGGTTCTGGCTCTGGTGGAACTACCGGTGGCTCAGGCTCAATTTCTACTTGGTTTTGTGGAATTACTTGTGGTTCTTGCTTTGGTGGAACTATCGGTGGCACTGGCTCAATTTCTACTTACTTTTGTGGTGGAACTACCAGTGGCTCTGGCTCAATTTCTACTTGGTCTTGGTCTTGTAGAATTACTGGTGGTTCCGGCTCTAGTGGAACTACAGGTGGCTCTGGCTCAATTTCTACCTGGTTCTATGGAAATACTGGTGGTTCTGGCTCTGGTGGAGCTACTATCTATGGCTCTACTAGAACTACGGGTGGCTCTGGCACAATTTTTACTTGTCTTTTGCGTCTTCTAGAATTCATGGTTTCCCTGTAATTTATATCAGGATCTCGACAAGTTTGAGGAGGATTTCCACGATGGGGGAGCTACTGCTGCTTTCCGGATGGAGAGGTTCTGGAGGGAGCTGATGTTCCGGAGGGAGAGGTTTTGCAGGGAACTGATGTTGACGAGGTTGCTGCTGTTGTATCATAACACTTGTTAAATTTAAAAACAACTGGTTTCTGTTGTTGCATCACTACACTTGTTAAATTTAAAAACTACTGGTTGCTGCTGTTGCATCATAACAATTGTTAAATTTAAAACTACTTAGTTGAGAATAAGATGGATATCTTTATACCACATCATCTCCAATGTGTATTGGGGAGCTCTCTTCATCTCCAATGTGTATTGGATTATCTGTCGAAGCTCTTTGAGTTCTGGGGCTTTCTCCTACTTCTTGTTGGGAAAGAAGCGCGAAAACCTTTCCCCAAACCGGAGAGTACCTGCGAGAGGACCGAGCAAACAACGCACGAACCCAAAAACAAGCACACAAAAAACAACCACGCAGACACAGAGAATTTTTGACGTGGAAACCCTTACGGGAAAAACCACGGGACGATCGGAGTCCAACCCTGAGAAGCCTCCACTAATAGAATAGAAGAATTACACCCTCTACAAACTCCTCCCGATCCAAATCGGATCCCCACAACACTCAGAGATAAGAGCAATGATTACAAGGCTACGAAGAGCGAGAACGACGAGTAGAGATTACCCGAACACGATCTCCTTCGAACAGCGACCTTCAATCCTCCGTCTTCTTCTCCGAAGTTGTAATGGCACTCTTGCCTCCTTCTCTCTCAAACTTGTGTTGTCCAATGCGATAATGAGTTAGGGTTGAGAAAACTCAATATATCTTCCTAATCCCGCAACCAACCTGGACCGTTGGATTAGATCCAATGATGAAAACTCATCCTGAAATCCGCTTCAGCCCCCCGACACACAGAGTTCGGCCAGAACTCTGTACGGGACAACCAGCACTGGATGGCCAAACCCTGGAACGGCCAGACCGAGTTCGGCCAGAACTCGGCCTGGGACCGAGTTCGGCCCGAACTCGGCAGACTTGGTCCAGAACCCCCTTTGGGGCAGCAGCAGCAGCAGCAACAACTACTCCCGAGCTTCTCCGACATCGGACGGCGCTCGTCGCACTCCGGGATCTTCTCCACATAGGTTGGGAACCCCACCCACTCCAACAAATCTCCCCCTTCACAACTATGGGGAGGACGTCGTCATCCCGACGATCTGCCTGCAGTACTCAAACTTCCCCCTTGGTAGAATCTTCGTGAACATATCAGCTCCGTTGTCATCTGTATGCACCTTCTCAAGCTCCGCGTCCTTCTTTTCAACCACATCCCGTATCCAATGATACCGAGTCTCGATGTGCTTGGACCGGCTATGAAACGTCTGATTCTTCACAAGATGGATAGCACTCTGACTGTCGCAAAGCAAAGTATACTGCTCCTGCTTCAGTCCCATTTCCTGCAACAGCTTCTTCATCCACAACAGCTCCTTGCAAGCCTCCGTCGCCGCAATGTATTCCGCCTCCGTCGTCGACAAGGCAACACACTTCTGCAACCGCGACTGCCACGACACTGCTCCTCCCGTAAACATCATCACGTAGCCTGAAGTCGATCGCCTCGTGTCTACATCTCCAGCCATATCAGCGTCGGTATACCCAACCAGCTTCGGCTCGTCACCACCAAAGGAAAGTCTCCAACCAGCAGTGCCCTGAAGATATCGTAGAATCCACTTGACCGCACTCCAGTGTACCCTTCCAGGATTCGAAAGATACCTGCTAACCGTACCAACTGCATGAGCAATATCTGGCCTCGTACACACCATGGCATACATAAGACTTTCCACAGCTGAGGCATATGGAACCCGCTCCATATCTTCCTTTTCGTCCTCGGTAGATGGACACTGCTCCTCAGTGAACTTAAAGTGAGCCGCGAGGGGGGAACTCACTTTCTTCGACCCGTCCATCCCGAAACGCTGAAGTACCCGGTGAATGTACTTCTTTTGGGACAAGTGTAGCAGCTTGGACTCTCTCTCTCGGCTGATCTCCATCCCAAGAATAGTCTTTGCTGCGCCCAAATCCTTCATAGAGAAGGCCGCGCCCAGTTGGCGCTTCAACTCCGCTATTCTAGTGGCATTCCGACCCACTAATAGCATATCATCAACATAGAGCAATAAAATGATAAAATCATCCTCGGCAAAATACCTCACAAATGCACAATGGTCCGACGTCGTCCGTGCATAACCATGCTCCCCCATAAACGACTCGAACTTTCTGTACCACTGCCTCGGAGCCTGCTTCAGACCATACAAGCTCTTCCTCGACCGGCAGACCAAATGTGACTTGCCCTTCTCACAGAATCCCTCCGGCTGCTCCATGTACAACTCCTCCTCAAAGATCACCGTGGAGGAACGCCGTCTTCACGTCCATCTGCTCGACCTCCAAGTCGAAACTGGCTGCTAATGCTAGCACCACCCGAATAGACGAATGCTTGACGACAGGCGAAAAGATCTCATCATAATCCACGCCTTTCCGCTGACCGTAGCCCTTGACTACCAGCCTCGCTTTGTATCGAGGGCGAGTAGCATCATCCGTCTGCTTCACTCTGAACACCCATCGATTCTTCAAAGCCTTCTTGCCCTTTGGTAACCGTACCAGATCATAAGTGGAATTGGTGTGCAAGGAACTCATCTCCTCCTGCATAGCCACCATCCACTCCTGTCTGTGTTCGTCTTCCATAGCCTCTGCAAAACTTTCGGGCTCTCCCCCGTCAGTCAGTAGCACATACTCATCCGGCGAGTATCTCGTAGATGGTCGACGATCCCTGTTGCTCCTTCTCAGTGGAGCCACTGGTGCTGGCTGTATACCGACAGCCTCCTCCCCTTCAGGAACTACCTCTCCGGCATGCTCATCCTCCTGAGGGACACCCTGACCACCATCAGCAGGCTGATGATCAAGGTTGGGAGCAACTCCATGTACCGGCTCCCCCATAACTGGATCTTCCGCGATGTCCTCTGGAAACTGCTCGAAGCGAAATGACTCTAACTCAGGCAATTCCTCAGCCTCAGAAGGCGTCTCGGAATCCTGAGTGTTGGTCATGGTCTGATCCTCGACGAACACCACGTCCCTGCTTCTGTAGAGCTTTCCTTCCACTGGGTCGTAGAGTCTATAGCCAAACTCATCCCGACCGTAGCCGACAAAGACGCATCGTCTCGTCTTCGGCTCAAGTTTGGTCCTCTCGTCCTTCGGTACATGCACGAAGGCTTTACAACCAAACGCCCGCAGGTGACTGTATGACGGCTCTTTGCCGTACCATACTTTGTCAGGCACATCACCCTGCAAAGGAGCACTAGGAGACAAATTAATAATATAAGCAGCTGTGAGAAGAGCCTCACCCCAATAACTGCCCGACAAGTTTGCTTCTGACAGCAAACACCGCACCCTCTCCATCAGTGTCCTGTTCATGCGCTCCGCTACACCATTGAGCTGAGGTGTCTTTGGCGGAGTCTTCTGGTGTCGTATCCCTTGCTCTCTGCAATATGCATCAAAGGGACCGATGTATTCGCCGCCATTGTCGGACCGAACACACAACAACTTCTTGCCCGTCTCCCTTTCAACGGAGGCCTGAAACTCCTTGAAAGTAGGCAGCACCTGATCCTTGGTCTTTAAGGCATAGACCCAAACCTTCCTGGAACAGTCATCAATAAAAGTCACAAAGTAAGAAGCACCACCAAGAGATTTTACCTTCATAGGACCGCAGACATCCGAGTGAATCAACTCGAGCAACGCCGGCTTTCTCGAACTTGGGTGACTCTGGAAAGACACCCTACTTTGCTTCCCAGCCAAACAGTGCGTGCATTTCTCCAACTTTGTAGACTTGAGCCCCGGAATCACTTTCCTGTTCACCAAGTAGCTCATCCCCTTCTCGCTGATATGGTCGAGCCGCCTGTGCCACAACTCGGTAGACGCGTCACTGACTGCGTTCACCTCCTGTGCCCCCTCTGCGCTCCCCTCCATATAGTAGAGACCGGACTTCTTGCTTCCTCTGGCAATCACCATCGAACCTCTGGAAAGCTTCCACTGACTATTCCCGAAGAGACTGAAGAATCCCTCGTCATCCAACCTTCCAACCGACACCAGGTTGAAACGGATATCAGGGACATGACGAACATCCTTGAGAACAAGAACCGCACCCGTCTTCGTTCTCAAATGCACATCTCCAACGGCAACCGCCTTCGACACATCTCCATTGCCCATCTTCAACACGCCACAGTCGTCTGTCGTGTAAGTGGCAAACAGTGCCCTATTGTGAGATACATGTGCTGAAGCCCCTGAGTCCACCAGCCAAGAATTGTCATCGCAGGCGAGGTTAGTAATGACCTCATCACCTACGACGATCACATCGCCTCCATGCATCGAGGCCGCCGCTGTAGTGTTCTCTTCTTGCTTCCCCTTGTCGCCCTTCTTCTCCTTCTTCCAAGCGAAACAATTCCGCTTGATATGGCCCTTCTTACCGCAATGATAACACTCTGAGTCCTCGTACCGACCCTTGGACTTCCTCCTGCTCTTGTCTCTGCCACCACCTGGACCCCTGCTTTTGCCCCTTCCGCGGCTCTCTGAAACAAGTGCCTCTGAGTGGTGGAATGTGGATGAAGTGCCCTGAGAACGTCTTCGCATCTCTTCATTCAACACCCCGCTCTTGGCAAACTCCAGACTGACCACGCCCTCTGGAGTAGAAGCGATCATAGATACTCGTACGGTCTCCCACGAGTCTGGCAAGGTACACAGCAGCCACAGTCCCTGAACTTCGTCGTCGAACTTGACTCCCATAGAAGATAGCTGGTCAACCACGCCCTGGAACTCACTCAAGTGATCCGAAATAGACGCCCCATCCTTGTACCGCAGATCCATCATCGTTCGGATCAGGAACAACTTGTTTACCCCGGTCTTCTTCGCATACAAGGATTCCAGCTTATCCCACAACGTCTTCGCGTGCTCAATATTGACAACGTGATTGTACACGTTCTCATCAACAAACTGTCGTATGTACCCACACACCTGTATATGCTCGAGCGTCCAGTCCTCCTCGGATTTATCACTGGGCCTCTCGGATGCAAACACGGGTAGATGCAGCTTCTTGACAAATAGCAAATCCTTCATCTTGCTCCGCCAATAATGATAGTTTGTGCCATTGAGGTTCACCATGCGCACCGGCTTCGCGTCCATCTCTCCTCTCTGGTTCCTCTGTCAACTCCTGACACCCTTTGAACCCAAAGCTCTGATACCACTCTGTTGGGAAAGAAGCGCGAAAACCTTTCCCCAAACCGGAGAGTACCTGCGAGAGGACCGAGCAAACAACGCACGAACCCAAAAATAAGCACACAAAAAACAACCACGCAGACACAGAGAATTTTTGACGTGGAAACCCTTGCGGAAAAAACCACGGGACGATCGGAGTCCAACCCTGAGAAGCCTCCACTAATGGAATAGAAGAATTACACCCTCTACAAACTCCTCCCGATCCAAATCGGATCCCCACAACACTCAGAGATAAGAGCAATGATTACAAGGCTACGAAGAGCGAGAAAGACGAGTAGAGATTACCCGAACACGATCTCCTTCGAACAGCGACCTTCAATCCTCCGTCTTCTTCTCCGAAGTTGTAATGGCACTCTTGCCTCCTTCTCTCTCAAACTTGTGTTGTCCAATGCGATAATGAGTTAGGGTTGAGAAAACTCAATATATCTCCCTAATCCCGCAACCAACCTGGACCGTTGGATTAGATCCAATGATGAAAACTTATCCTGAAATCCGCTTCAGCCCCCCGACACACAGAGTTCGGCCAGAACTCTGTGCGGGGCAACCAGCACTGGATGGCCAAACCCTGGAACGGCCAGACCGAGTTCGGCCAGAACTCGGCCTGGGACCGAGTTCGGCCCGAACTCGGCAGACTTGGTCCAGAACCCCCTTTGGGGCAGCAGCAGCAGCAACAACTACTCCCGAGCTTCTCCGACATCGGACGGCGCTCGTCGCACTCCGGGATCTTCTCCACATAGGTTGGAAACCCCACCCACTCCAACACTTCTTACGTACCTGTTTGAGTTATTGAGCTCTCACCTACTTCATACAAACGGTACGTTGGAGCTCTTTTACTCGTCGGAATCGTAAAGTCATGGACACCACCACCACCAGGTACACCAGGCTCTTCAACACCAGGCATTTCACCAGTATGTTGAGTATGTTGCTGGGAGTTTATCTCATCTCCATCCATGTCTTTCTCTCTAATTCGCAAAGTAACTGGATCATCCTCTATGGGAGTAGGGTACGTTTATGTCAAATCAAAAAAGACTAAGTACAAGATTAGTGTTATATTACATTAGCATGACAACTAGTTATATTTTGGTCTTTGGTATGCAGAGACCTTGTTGAACGTGATAATGGGAGGGCTACTCCGAGAAGTACTTGTCATCCAAATCATCAAATGTCTGCATATATATATTTTGTACCATCCAAAAGATTAATGAACATTATAGTAGCATTATAAATTTCTCTATACGTTATACCTTTTATTCCTCTCATCATAAAAACTGATTTTTAGTAGACTTTTTCTTTATTTTTCTAAGCCTCCATTATCTAGATTTCCAATTCAAAATATCATAAAAGAAAGAAACATATTAGGAAAAATTATATTGTATACCAAAAAAAGAAAAGAAAAAGTTATACTATATAATTAACATTATACAGTTATACTATAATTCTGACTTGGACTAAAATGATACTGTATACACAAAAACAAGAAAAAATTATACTGTATAACTAACTTTATACAGTTATATGGTTTTCTCACCCTCGTCTCTAATTCTGACTTGGACTGGGCTTTACGGACGGAATTACACTAGAATTTTTTTAATACATTCTTCATATCGATTTATGACAATAAAAAATATATTAATATATAATTTAAAAAATAAGACAAATTTTGAAATCAATAACAAAATCGAACAAATTTGAAGAAAAATTGTCATAGAAAATTACTTGGATCCTTCCAGCTTACTCTGCACAAAACATAAAATTAGAATTAAATTAAAAAATTATAAGTTATTAACCCTCTTTTTTTCAAGAGATAGAGACAAAATGTACTATAGATCAACTCCATCTTGGCATCACATACTATCACCACACCACCTGTTCAAAGTAAACACGAATATTTAATTAATCTTGAATATATATATATATTTATGTAAAAAATCATTATAGATAGAATTTAATTAGTCGATGATGATGAACATGACACAATACGTGTCGGAGGGATAGTAAATAATACCAAATCTTCATGATGTCAAGTTTATCGAGCTCGTTCCGGTTGAACATCCTACGTGTAGTAGTGGTCGTCCAGATTTGCTCCAGCTGGTGATCATACGAACATCAACTGTTATTTTTTTTCCCTGGATTTTTTTTTTGTTTCTTCTTCTTCTTTTAGCTGGAGCCTATCTCTACAGTGAACACACGCTTCTTCTTCTTAGATGAGCTGGAGCCGATCTTGAACACACGAGCACGAGCCTTTTTTTTCATGGAGCTGGAGCCGATCTCCATGAACACACGAGCGTAGTTGATATTTCAAGAATTGTAATGCAAGTAATGAAGAGAGGAGGTCGAGGAAACATATATATGGGACAATTTCGGTATTGTACTACAACTGACACAAATTGCAGCAAAAACGCATTCCAGCTAGGGGTACTTTGGGGATTTTGGAATCAATAGATGAAGCAGCCCCATTCACTTTTCTTAGAGCATCTCCAACCCTATTGTCACTTTGGAAAAAAAGTTAATGCCACATAGGAATGACAAAATTTTATTCAAAAGTTCTTCTCCAATGCAATTGTCAAGTCAATTGTGAAGTTTATGTGGCAAAAATTAAAGAAGACATTGTGAAGTTGATTGTCTTGTTCTAGACAATGCACTTGACAATGTCTTCTCTTCCATGCCATCAATTATGAATAAAAAAATATTAGAAAAAAGAAAGAATATTTTTATTGTCTTGGAAGTTGGAAAAAATATTTTTTATTGTCTCCTCAATACTTTTGCATTGGAGAGAGTTTTTGTATCTTATTGTCTTTTGAGATATAATTTTGCCACGTAAACAAGACATTGTCTTGTGACTCATGCCACATAGGAGCCACCTAAGATTCACAACACTTAACAAGACAATAGGGTTGGAGATGCTCTTAGTGCTAGCGGAGGCAGTTTCGGGAATTGGAATTAATAGGAGAAGCAACCCACTTACTTTTTCCTTGTGCTGCGGGTGTAGTTTCAGAAATTTGGAATTAATTGGAGAACCATCCCACTTACTTTTACCCCTCTACTTTTTCCTAGCAGCCTTGCTTAAGAAAGGTCACACATTATTACATTTTTTACTTTATTATTACTAATTTATGAATAAATTTTAATTCAAGGGGTGTATTAGGCCGGACGGCCCAGAATCTGATCATGAATCAGCCCGGGCCTGATCAGAAAAGAAGATACCAACTTGTCTGATCATTTTTGACTTGATAAAACCAGTTCCTCATACCCATCGGCCATAACCCAATAAAACCTGCATAGTATCTGCTCCATTAATTTCTTACTCCATCTATTCAGGAAACCGTCTCTAACTGCCATGTCCAATCCTGTCATTCCCTTTTAACTACCCCCAATCAATTGTAACCTTCATGATCCTACACTCAGTTTTTACGCTCAAAATTCGAGCTCAAATTCTTTATTCACCCAAGTCATTCTAGAGGCTTCTCATTGCTACACAATAACATTTTCTAACCCTGTACCATTCTTTCCTAACCATACACCATCAAATTTCACAGTTATCTAATTAGCCCTCCTTGTATTGTGCTTAGCGGTCTTTTGTATCTGGTGTGCAGTGGTGTCTCACCATGTTTATGTAATGTCCAGTCCCAAATTTTGTAGGACTAGGAGTACGTATACATGCCAGCTATGTATCGAGTGGACTCCAGTCCGGCTCGAATACGTATAAGTTGTCTTGTTGTTCTAATTCTATCTATCAATCAACTATAAATATATCTATCGCAATCCACAGGATAAATAACATCAAGAATAAACAATATATGCCATGGTGTGCAGGCCAATAACATATATGTTCGATTAGACCCCAAGAACGATATGTGTCTACAAAACAAGACTGAAAAGCAGAATAACATCAAGAATGAACAATATATACCTGAGCCAGATGCAACACCTATACGGTCAACAGACTATCTCTGCATGACCAACTATCAGGCTTCAGGCCAATGTAATAGTACAGAAAATATGAACTAAATGGTAACTACTATAACTAGTCTAAGTGATATGCACATGAGAACACATTCCAAATATCAGGCTTCAGGCTACTGAGGCTCATAATCATTTCAACAGGCAAACACCTAAGGTACCGTGTCGTAGTACCTTGCACAAGGAATACAATAACACCCAAGGCATCGTGTCTTAGTTGTAGGAGCATGAAAAAGCGCAGCAGCTTCAAAAGCGTAGAAGACATCAGAAACGCAGGAGACATTTAAATTGTTGCGCACATCAAAACTCGGACTACAAAAAGACAGTACAAAAAAGAAAATTATGGATTAAAATCATGTTTACAACAGATCTATTACAGACTCTTCATGATTACATATAAAGACTCTCTACAGCCTACAAGTCTACAACCTACAAAGTGCGCATTCTTCAAAAGCGCGTAATCTACAAACGCAGCAGTGTCAGAGCGAATCACTTTCTCGCCAGGTGTTACTCCCGTTTTCTGTTATACGTATTTTCAGCATACGTGTACGGATTTTTGATGTTTGTCAGGTGACCCGTAGTTAGACTTATCTTGCTTAGCCTGATCCTGATTTAATCTTGCCTTGGTTTATTTTGGTTCATCTTGGTTCGACTTAGCTTGGTTTTGTTTTGTGTGGTTTGAGATGAAAGGGGTTGATATATAAGTCAACTTTTATCTCTCCCTCTCTTCATTACTCTAGTTACGTGTTCTTCTTCCTCTATTACTCTCCCACCAACCTAGAGAGCTAGGCAAGTGCTAGCTTGCTTCATGAGAGAACTCATTTCTATCTGTTCCATTTTCCCTCTTACACGATTTCAAGACACTTTAGAACTTAACATTTTTCGATTTGGTGGATATTTTCTTGTAGATCTAAGTTTATGTTATTTTTGGTTTTCCTTGGTTTTGATCTATCAAACTTGTTTGTTTTCAAAATCTAGTTTTCCATGTTGTAGATAATTTCGTTCTACCCCATTTTGACATATGGAAGTCCAATTTTTGACTTAAATCGGAGGTTGGACGGAGCTTGGAAGCCATGACTTTCATGGCTCATCTTCTCGAATTTTAGAGAAGATGAGCAATGTTGCCTTTGCCGCATGAGCCTTGGCCGCATGAAGTCCTGCGAACTTCATTGCTTGCCGCATGGAGCCTTGGCCGCATGAAGTCCTGCGGACTTCATTGCTTGCCGCATGGAGCCTTGGCCGCATGAAGTCCTACGAACTTTATTGCTTGCCGCATGAAGTCCTGTAGACTGCGTGCCTTGCCGCATGACCCCTGGCCACATGAAGTCATGCGGACTGCATGCTTGGTCGCATGAGTCTTGACCACATGCCTTAGCCCCCTGTATGTTCATCTTTAGTATGTAGTTTTATGTTTAAATTGCTTACATTTTGTACTCAGCCTAACTTACGACTACCCGATTTGATGATTGTGAATCTTGGGCATATCATGTATTAACTTAGCCATGAGCACGACATGATACATGAACACGACATGACAATATGAACTTTACATAAAATTCTTGATAGTAGCCCGTCGAGGCGCACTCTTGACAAGTAACAAATAAACCTGGCATAGCATGATAAGCTTGATAGTGGCCCGTCGAGGCGCACTCCTGACAAGTAATTCTGATAAGTAACAAGTAACTCTCGTCTTGATATTGTGATTACAAGCTGCAAGTTTCATCTTGCATCATGTCTAGGACATGAATTCCTGTGTACCACGGTCAGGAATTCAGACTGAATCTGGCTAGGATAATGATTAGATAAATCAAGTAGCTCATATAGATAGAGATATTTCAGCTACAAGCAATACCGTTATCTGGATGCCTTCCTTGTGGACTTGTAGCCTGCAATGTGGGGCACTTCATAAAATAAGTACTATGCACACTGTCATGTGTTGCACTCCAAGTCACCTATTGATTCTTGATAACTCTTGCACTTGCGTCTGGATAACCTGGCTAGTCTGCAGGGCTTGTGGCCGTAGGAATATCTTATTACATCTTGCTAGTAACTAGGCTTGTGATAACCCTAGTTAGTTAAAGTATTAAGCCATACTTATTACTTGGCCGTGAATATTGGATGGAGTCCAATCTTGTCTAGTCTTGTTTGGATCCAGTACATGGTTATCTCAGGACATGCTTGCTTATGCTTTACTCTTGTCGATAATTGGTTGAAGACTAGGCTTTATTCAGGTGAAGGGTTACAACCCCAGTCCTTGTTCGGTTTAAGGGTTGTAACTTGGTTACCGTAATAGTCCCTTAGTTGTCTCTTCGTTTATCACTTTGTTTTTCCTAACTCGTGTCTTATGTTATCATTTATGTCTCATGTGCTAATATGCTGGTTTTAGTTCTTAAGTGAAGCCTCCCTTGTGGCACTTGCTCTTTCTGGGGTCTGACCCAGCTGGTTTTATATGGTTAGATTTTAGAGCATCACCTGAGGATCTTCTACCCTCCCAGCTAGATGGTGAACACTAGACGTAACCTTGGCAACGAGTGGATTTTATTTTGCTCTCCCACTCTATTGTATATTATTCTTTTGAGGCGTTTAGCCGCCGAGAAAGTGTTAGCTTGTGTTGAATACTTATATTTCTTGTCTGCCTAAGGGTTGTAACATGATTGACAAATCCTAGGGTTGATCATGTATGACTGAAACTCTTGCTAGTCCTCGCATTTTGTACGACTAGCTTCATGATCATCTGTATATAAAATGTATGGTACGCCTTACTATTGAATATCTGATGGTCTAACATCTTGTAACTATTATTACCTGCTTAAGATTGAGACATTAGGCTTGTTCTTGACCATAAGAGACTGATGGCTTATAGATAAACCCGTATACATCTAGACAGTCGTGACTGTGTATCGAGGTGGATTACACTTCTATATACGTAGCTGGCTGTGTCTGTCCCCCGCTCTTCAGTATTCTGGTTCTGGGGCATGATACGGTTTAAGTGGTGGCCCATACAGGTATTATAAATCAAGATGTGTAAGGGTTTTACCGAATAGACGTCTCAATCAGCACTCGCCTTTGATCTCTACTCATGTCTTCTAATCTTTCTGAAATCTTGGCCTGATCACATGCTTATATCCTTAATCTATCTTGGTCATTTCTTAATGTTCCCTCTGTCATTTTCTTTAGTCGCATTACTTCTAGTCCTGCTGATCAGCCGAGAGGAGCTCAACCAGCACCCCATCAGCTACAAGAAGACCAAGCCCAACACTCGGAAGCAGCATCCCGAGCCATACACTCTGATGACCCCGAGCCCCCAGTTCAGCCAATCCAGCCTGCAGAATCCGACAACAGTGTTTTGATTGGACTTATCAGGGAATTACTCACCTCTCAAGATCGTCGGGGCGATGCCCTGCATCAGACAGTACAAGATGCTCTGGGCAGAGTGGGTTTCCAAGGTAACAGTGCAGCTAACAACTTCAAGCGCCTGAACCCTTCTTTTTTTGACGGTAGCGAGGACGCGATTGTAGCTGATGCCTGGCTCCAGGACATCGAGATTATCTTGGAAGCAACCAAGACTCCAGAGGAAGAGAAGGTGGCCGTTGTGCGCCTGCAGTTATTGGACTTAGCCCACACCTGGTGGGCGATGTTAGAAGTTGGATTGTCGAGGCCTGTCCCATGGGCGACATTCAGTGACACGTTTCAGATCAAGTACTTCGATGCTGTAGCTTGGTATGACCTACAGACGAGGTTCACCAATTTGAAGCAGATGAGCATGACAGTTGACGGTTATGCGGTCGAGTTTTCAAGACTAAGTCGGTTTGCTCCCACCTTGGTGGCAACCGAGTTTGATCGAGCGCAGCAGTTTCAGCAGGGACTCCAACTAGAGATTATTCTAGCTGTGGAACAGTTCGAGCATCGTACTTTTGATACTGTCTTGAGGGTAGCCAGGAGGTACGAGTATACCTCGCAGAGGATCGTGGACCGAATCTGAAGCAGGAAGAGGTCCCATGGGCAGATGAGTTTGTCCTCAGCACCAGCCCCGGCAGCTAGGGCTTTGTCGATTGGAGTTCCCCGAAGGGCGAATTCAGTTTTGTCGGTTCAGCACTCGACACCGACGCATCCTCAGAAGCAGAAACAGTCTTCCGCAATGGGCTGCACTCATTGTGGGAAGTCGGGACATATAGTTTCAGAGTGTCGCAGAGCACAGGGATTGTGCTTGGCTTGTGGGGCGCCGGACCACATGATAGGGTCCTGCCCGATTAGAGCCAGTACCTCGTCAGCATCGCAGACTAGTCCCTCGGTTAGGTGACCAGCCCCAACACCAACACTAGCACCAGTTCAGCAGCAGCAGTACCAGCCTTCGAGGCCATTGCCGTCTCAGGCACAAGCCTTCCAGCAGTAGAGACCCCAGCAGTATGCCCAGACCCAAGCTCAGATACAGAATTGGCAGAGAGGTTTCCAGCAGAGGGGACCAACATCTAGAGGGCAAGGCCATGCTATGGTTCTGACCGTGGAGGAAGAATTGGCATCAGGTGAGGTAGTGACAGGTACCATTCTCGTCAACTCTTTTCCAGCATCAGTATTATTTGATTCGGGTGCATCGCATTCATTTATGTCGGTACGATTTTCTACACGGATAGGACTGGAGCCCGAGTCATTATCAGTAAGGCTCAATATACTTACTGGTAACGGTCTTGTAGGGGTAGATAGAGTCTTTTCCTCATATAGAATCGTAGTTAGCGATAGAGAGTTTTCCGCTAGATTGATAGAATTTTCGTTGGCCGATTATGATGTGGTTCTAGTAATGGATTGGTTGAAGGATCAATACGCAAGAATAAACTGCCATGTTGGCTGGATTATTTTTGGTATTCCAGGCGAAGCAGAGTTTTCATTTTCCAGAGACGAAGTGGAACCTACTCCTCCAGTGTTGCGGATGGCAGTAGCAGCAGCGGTTCAGTTTTCCAGAGTAGTAGAATAGTTCCCTGATGTATTTTCCAAAGAGCTTCCAGGCATGCCGCCAGAGAGAGATATAGAGTTCACTATTAATTTGCTTCCAGGGATGACACCGATATCAGAGAGAGTCTATAATATGGCACCTTCAGAGTTGGAGATTTTGTACAAGATGATTGAAGAACTCAGAACCAAGGGATTCATTCATGCTAGCGGATCACCTTGGGGAGCCCCGATGCTTCTTATGAAAAAGAAGGATGGTACGTCAAGATTATGTGTTGATTATCGTACCTTGAACTCTATAACAATCAAGAACAGATATCCTCTACCAAGGATAGATGATTTATTTGACCAACTCAGAGGAGCGGCAGTATTCTCGAATATTGACTTGCGATCAGGGTACCATCAGATCAGAGTTAGAGAGCAAGACATCTCGAAGACAGCATTCAGATCAAGATATGGACATTAAGAGTTCCTTGTTATGCCATTTAAAGCGACCAATGTGCCAGCCGTATTCATGGACCTCCTGAATCGTATTTTTGTGCCCTATTTGGATCAGTTCATGATAGTGTTTATAAACGACATCCAAGTCTATAGCAAGAGTGAAGCAGAGCATGAATATCAACTCAGAGTAGTCCTTCAGATTCTCCAAGAGCACCAGTTGTACGCGAAGTGTAGAAAGTACGAGTTTTGGCTTGATTGCATATCGTACTTGGGTCACATCATCACTAAAGGTGGAGTGGAAATGGACCCCCAGAAGATAGTGGCTATAGAGACATGACCAGTTCCCAGCACTGTCGCAGAGCTTCGCAGTTTCCTAGGATTGGCGGGCTATTACCGACGATTCGTATCAAACTTTGCTAGGATTTCAGCGCCCTTGACTCAGTTAACCTGCAAAGATATGCATTTTGCTTGGACAGCAGAGTGTCAGAGTTTATTTGAAAAGTTGAAGTAAAGATTGATGACGACCCCCATTCTTACTCTTCCATATGGGACTGGAGGATTTTCAGTTTATTGTGACGCTTCCGACAGAGGATTGAGATGCGTCTTAATGCAGTATGGTAAGGTAGTAGCTTATGCGTCATGCCAGCTTCGTGACCATGAGAGGAATTATCCTACCCATGACTTGGAGTTAGCTGCAGTAGTTTTTGTATTGAAGCTTTGGAGGCATTATTTATATGGAGATCGGGTGGAGATTTTCACCGACCACAAGAGTTAAGTATGTGTTTACTCAGAAGGACCTTAACATGCGTCAGAGAAGATGACTAGAGCTACTGGTGGATTATGACATCAACCTGCAGTATCATCCCGGGAAGGCCAACGTAGTAGTGGATGCATTGAGCAGAAGAGCTGGAGTTTATTTTCTAACAGCACAACCAGAATTATTCGCCAATCTTCAGAAGATGGGAATAGAGATAGTTTTCCCTACCAATGTGACATTGATGGCCAGCATACAAGTTCAGTCCAGTATAGTTGAGAGGATCAAGATAGCTCAGTCGACGGATTCTAAGCTTCAGCGGCTCAGAGAAGAGTATGAAGCAGGACGGAGAGCAGAGTTATGTATTCTTGAGGATGGTACACTCCAACATGGGAGGCGTCTTTGTGTACCCAGTGGTGATATCTGACAGGAGATCATGGCAGAGGCTCACAGTTCTCAGTATTCAATTCATCCTGGTGGCACGAAGATGTACCGAGACATCCGTCAGCATTTCTGGTAGAATGGCATGAGGAGGGAGATAGCCCAGTTTGTCTCCCAATGTTTAGTTTGCTAACAAGTTAAAGCTGAATATCAGAGACCAGCCGGACTTCTTCAATCCTTACCGATTCCAAAGTGGAAGTGGGAGCATATAACCATGGATTTTGTAACTGGGTTACCTAGATCTCCAGCTGGAAGAGATGCCATATGGGTTATCGTCGATCATCTCATGAAGGTAGCTTATTTTCTTCCATTTAGAGTTGGTTAGTCGACGGATCAGCTAGTAAAGATGTACCTAAGGCAGATTGTCAGATTGCATGGAGTGCCAGTTAGCATCATATCAGACAGAGATTCATGATTCACATCGCACTTTTGGCAGAGTCTTTAAGAGAGTTTGGGGACTCGCCTCAAGTTCAGTTCAGCATATCATCTGCAGACAGATGGTCAGTCAGAACGCACGATTCAGACTCTTGAAGATATGTTACGATCATGTACACGCAACTTTGGTGGTTTATGGTAAGATCACCTGCATCTCATGGAGTTCTCCTATAATAATAGTTTCTAGGCCAGTATCCAGATGGTACCCTTTGAGGCCTTGTACGGCAGAAAGTGCAGATCTTCGTTAACCTGGGATGATATAGGTCAGAGATAGATGCTTGGTCTAGAGATGATTACGCAGACAATCGAAGTGGTCAGACAAGTCAGAGATCATCTTCGAGTTTCCCAAGATCGCCAGCGTCTCATCAGCGTCCCCTTGAGTTCTCTGTCGGCGACCACGTATTCCTTAGGATCATGCCTACTCGTTGCGTCATTCGATTCGGCGTACGGGAAAATCTTAGTACTAGGTATATATGGCCGTTCGATATACTTGAGCGAGTAGGTGATGTGTCCTATCGTCTCGCTCTTTCGTCGTCGTTACGTGAGGTACATGACGCGTTCCATGTATCCCAATTGCGACAGTATATCCCGGATTCGAGCCATATCCTTGATCATTTGAAATTGGTTGTTGGTACCAAACTTTCGTATGAGGAAAGACCCGTATCCATATTGGACCGAAGAGAGAAGTTACTCAAGAACAAGACTATTAGTTTAGTTCGTATTGCTTGGGGTCATCACTCTTTGGGTAAGTCAACGTGGGAGCGTGAGGATGATATCCGCTCGTGATATCCACACATGTTTGACTCATAAGGTATAATATCTTCCTTATGCCTTATGCTTTTATTTCCTTGCTTGCATGAATATTTACTTGATTGACTGCTAGTCATAGCTTGCTTATGATTAATATAGCCTGCCCCGACACCTCTAGCCTCTTGATTAAATTTTGAGGACAAAATTCTTTTAAGGTGGGTAGAGTTGTCACTCCCGTTTTTCGTTATATGTATTGTCAGCTTACGTGTACGGATTTCTGATATTCATCAGGTGACCCATAGTTAGACTTGTCTTCCTTAGTCTGATCCTGGTTTAATCTTGCCTTGGTTTATTTTGGTTCATTTTGGTTCGGCTTGGCTTGGTTTGGTTTTGTGTGGTTTGAGATGAAAGGGGTTGATATATAAGTCAACTTTTCTCTCTTTCTTCATTACTCTCATTTACTTCTTCTTCTTCTTCCTTTACTATCCTACCAACCTAGAGAGCTAGGCAAGTGTTAGCTTGCTTCATGAGAGAACTCATTTCTATTTATTCCATTTTCCCTCTTACATGATTTCAATACACTTTAGAACTAATTTTTTTTCGATTTGGTGGATATTTTCTTGTAGATCTAAGTTTATGTTATTTTTTGTTTTTCTTAGTTTTGATCTATCAAACTTGTTTGTTTTCAAAATCTATTTGTTCTATATTGTAGTGAATTTCGTTCTACTCCATTTTGATCTATGGAAGTCTAATTTTCGACTTAAATCGGAGGTTAGACGGAGCTTGGAAGCCATGGCTTCAATGGCTCATCTTTTTGAATTTTAGAGAAGATGAGCAGTGTTGCCTTGGCCGCATGAGCCTCGTCCGCATGAAGTACTGCAGACTTCATTGCTTGCCGCATGGAGCCTTGGCCGCATGAAGTCCTGCGAACTTCATTGCTTGCCGCATGAAGTCTTGGCCGCATGAAGTCCTATGGATTTCATTGTTTGCCGCATGAAGCTTTGGCCGCATGAAGTCCTGCGGACTACATGCCTTGCCGCATGACCCCTGGCCGCATGAAGTCATACAGACTGCATGCTTCGTCGCATGAGTCTTGACCATATGCCTTGGCTGCATGCCTCAGCCCCCTGCAAGTTCATCTTTAGTATGTAGTTTTATGTTTAAATTGCTTACATTTTGTACTCAGCCTAACTTGCGACTACCCGATTTGATGATTGTGAATCTTGGGCATATCTTGTATTAACTTAGCCATGAGCACGACATGATACATGAACACGACATGACAATACGAACTTGACATAGAATTCTTGATAGTGGCCCGTCGAGGTGCACTCTTGACAAGTAACAAATAAACCTGGCATAGCATGATAAGCTTGATAGTGGCCCGTCGAGGCGCACTCCTGACAAGTAACATATAACTCTCGTCTTGACACCGTAGGCAATTTCTCTTGACTATGTCTGCACAAGCTACAAGTCTCGTCTTGCATCATGTCTAGGACAAGGATTCCTGAGTACCACGGTCAGGAATTCAGACTGAATCTGGCTAGGGTAATGATTAGATAAATCAAGTAGCTCATATAGATAGAGGTATTTCGGCTGCAAGCAATCTAGTTATCTGGGCGCCTTCCTTGTGGACTTGTAGCCTGCCGTCGAGTAGGGGACATTTTCTGCTCACTGTCATGTGGGGCACTTCATGAAACAAGTACTATGCACACTGTCATGTGTTGCACTCCAAGTCACCTAATAATTCTTGATAACTCTTGCACTTGCGTCTGGAAAACCAGGATAGTCTGCAAGGCTTGTGGTCGTAGGAATATCTCTTTGGATCTTGCTAGTAACTAGGCTTGTGATAACCCTAGTTAGTTAAAGTATCAAGTCGTACTTATTGCTTGGCCGTAAATGTTGGATGGAGTCCAATCTTGTCTAGTCTTGTTTGGATCCTGTACATGGTTATCTCAGGATATGCTTGCTTATGCTTTACTCTTGTCGATAATTGGTTAGAGACTAAGCTCTGTTCAGGTGAAGGGTTACAACCCCGGTCCTTATTTGATTTAAGGGTTATAACTTGGTTACCGGAATAGTCCCTTAGTTGTCTTATTGTTTATCACCTTGTTTTTCCTAACTCATGTCTTATGTTATCATTTATGTCTCATGTGCTAATATGCTGGTTTTAGTTCTTAAGTGAAGCCTCCTTTGTAGCATTTGCTCTTTCTGGGGTCTGACCCAGCTGGATTTGTATTGCCAGATTTTTGAGCAGTACCCGAGGATCCCCCAGCCTTCCAGCCAGATGGTGAACACTAGACGTAACCCTTACAACGAGTGGATTTTATTTTGCTCTCGTACTATATTGTAAATTATTCTTTTCAGGCGTTTAGCCGCCGAGCTCGTGTTAGCTCGTGTTGAATACTTATATTTCTTGTCTGCCTAAGGGCTGTAACATGATTTACAAATCCTAGGGTTGATCATGTATGACTGAAACTCTTGCTAGTCCTCGCATTTTGTATGACTAGCTTCATGATCATCTGTATATGAAATATATGGGACGCCTTACTATTGAATATTTGATGGTCTAACATCTTGTAACTATTATTACTGCTTAAGATTGAGACACTAGGCTTGTTCTTGACCATAAGAGACTGATAGCTTGTAGATAAACTCTCATACATCTAGACAGCCGTGACCGTGTATCGAGGTGGATTACACTTCTATATATATAGTTGGCTGTGTCTATCCCCCGCTCTCCAGTATTCTAGTTCTGGGGTGTGACACCAGGTGCGCAGCTCTCCGACTCCAATATAGCTATTGAAGCAGTTATTGAACAGGGCAGAGCACAAACCTGTGGCTCTTTGGGTTGGCAATCAATCCAAACCAGGTATCTTGGACCTTGAAGACCTCCGAAATGTTGTTCACCCCTTATACCAAACGCTCATGACCATCTCAAAACTCTAAAGTTGTCCTACACCAAGACTACAACTTCTTTGAACGAAGAGATCTACAACCAACAGTCGACTTATGCAAGGCCTATGGCCGTTCGAAGCTAAGTCAGGGTTGAGCATGACAGAGGAATATCAAGAAGCTATGGACAAGGACTTACCCAAAAGCTCCTCTTTATATAAGATGTGTGGTCCAACCCATACACCACGTAGAAGTCGGTCAAAGGACTCCGAAGTAATGGGATGAACCTAGGATTCAGCACAATGAATCTCATTTAATAGGTTCATTTGACTAAATCTTAGTCTACCGCTTCTCGAGCCCCCCCCCAAAAATGGTGACAATTAAGAAGATGTTGACTCAGCCACTCAAAGGCAATCATTAATCTTCTTAGGAGCACAGTGACTTCGGCAGTTCATAAAAGCACAGCTCCTTCAGTCCGTCCCAGAAGCACAGCTGCTTTATGGCTCCTTCTTTGGTCTCTCATAGCTTTCCAGAAGTCCAGCCCCTTCAACGGCTTCCTTCATTGGTCTCTCAGAGCTTTCCAGAAGCGCAACCCCTTCAACGACTTTCTTCATTGGTCTCTCAGAGCTTCACAGAAGTGCAACCCCTTTTCGGCTCCTTTATTGGTCTCTCAGAGCTTCCTAGAAATGCAGCCCATCAACGGCTTCCTTCATTGGTCTCTCAGAGCTTCCCAAAAGCGCAGCCCCTTCAACGACTTCCTTTATTGGTCTCTCAGAGCTTCATAGAAGCGCAGTCCCTTCATGGCTCCTTCATTGGTTTCTTAGAGCTTTCCAGAAGCGTAGCCCCTTCATTGGTTTCCTTCATTGGTCTCGCAGAGTTTCCTAGAAATGCAGTCCCCTCACGGCTCCTCCATTGATCTCTCAGAGCTTCCAAGAAGTGCAGCCCCTTCAGCTTACCAGAAGTGCAGCCCCTTAAATGGTCCTTCATTGGTCTATCAGAGCTTCCCAGAAGTGCAGCCCCTTAAACGGCTTATTCATTGGTCACTCAGAGCTTACAAGAAGCGTACCACCTTCAACAGCTCCTTCATTGGTCTCTTAGAGCTTTACAGAAGTGAAACCCCTTAACGGCTCCTTCATTGATCTCTTAGAGCTTCAAGAAGCACAGTCTCCTCGTCGCCAAAAAGCGCTGTGACTTTTTCGCCTCAAAAGCAGTCTTTTCGTCGCGCAAAAGTGCAGTGACTTCATCGTCTCAAATCACAGTCTCCTTATCGCCCAAAAGTGCAGTGACTTTGTTGCCTCAGAAGAAGTATCGTCGTCGCCCAATAGTATAGTGACTTTGATGTGCCCTAAAAGTGCAGCTCATATAGCGTGCAGCTCCACTACAATGTGGCATCATACCACGTAGCCAGTATGGTAGTCGTATCTCTTCAAATATGATCACATCTTTTTTGTTCAAAACAGTTATATCTCCTTAAGATACAACCATATCTCTTTAGATACAACCACATCCTGTTCGTTTGAACAGTTGTATCTCCATAGGATACCAACATATTCAGTTTGTTTAAACAACCGTATCTCTTCAGATACAATCAAATTTGGTCTGTTCAAACTGCTACTCCTGAGATAAAGTTGGGATCCAATTTATTTGAACTACCATTCTTTCGACAGTGAGCAAAATCTATTCAATTTCATTCGAGCAAGATCGTGAAGCATTGGGCACACGCCATGTGTCAGTTACTCGTCCATGTTGATAAAGGATTCTAACTGTCCATGATCTCGATCACAGAGAATTCCAACAAACTGCCACGTGTCAGTTCAGCAGCAGCCATCATAGAGTCGTTACAACAGATTTCAATAATATCTTGCACACGTCCTGCGCATCAAAACCCTTTTCGTATATCATATATGTGCAGCCTATAAATAGAAGGAGTCTTCCTTCATTCAAGAGGCTTCGACGTCTTCTTGATTGGCAACCCATACTACCTCTCACAGGCATCAAAGAGTTAGAGCAAGTTCAGTTCGTCATCATATCGTCAATAAAGTAAATAAGCCGCTATAGTGCTCTAGAAGAATGAAAAATACAGTAACCACAGGTGCAGGGGGTACTCTTATTACCCCTCCAGCTTTATACAGGCGCAGGCGATCAGACGCACAGACCAGCCAAAGACGAAGACATTCTCAGAATGAAGTTCAGAAAAGACTCTTTTTGTTAATTATGGCTACAAAGGTCTATCACAGACTTATCGCAATTACATAAGAGAGAAACTTCTTGAATCCTAATTACAGGAATCATTGGCAAAGTCTTTACTACATAAGTGAGAATAGAAACTCCTATAGATCTACGAGAAGGTTCGTTTCACCAGGCAGCCTTCGCAGTGTGATCATCATAGACAAAAAGACCAGAGGAGATGTATACAGTCTCCATCAAAGTCTCCTCCCTACTGACTCATAACATCGTCAAAGCAAATCATCTCGCCGTCGAGAGAAGCTGGGACTCCAATATATACAGAAGCAGTGGAAGACCCAGACCACAGTACGGCGAAGTCCCGCAGCCCTTAATGAGTGGGGCAGAGCACGGTCGGCTGCTCATCGGATGAGCAACCAATCCTAACCCCATAGTCAGGACCTCAAAGACCTCCAAGGCGTCGTCCAGGTTCGAACTCCTCATGAGAAGCGTTCCAACATGTTCAAAGGCTCATTAACAGTTCTTCTACGAAGCCATAGCCCCTTTGAACGAAGGAATCCTCAACCAAAATCTGACTCAGACAAGGCCAACCACCGCTCGAAGTTAAGTCTAGATCCAGCATGGTGTTGAAGGACAAAAAGAAGAAGACGTGACTCTTCAGAAGATACTCTCCCTTTATATAGGGCGGGCGTGGTCCAAAACACAGGCTACATGGCGGACGGTCAAAATTCTCTTATTAAAGGGATGAACCTAGGACTCAGCAAGATAAAACTCATTAAATAAAGTTCATTCGACTAAGTCCTAGACTATCCTAGGGCCCCTTGAAATTTTCCAAGTAACGGTGGCAATTAAGAGGGAGTCGTTTATTAAGCAGCAGTCATTCATTGCTTTTTAAAAGAAGACTTCAAAGCCAATGTCTTCAATCCAGAGACGCAGCTACATTCCTGTGCCAACCTTAGGCGTAGACTGGTGATGTTTTTACACAAACTCAACCCCAACGACACAGCACTCTGCACCGACCCAGAAGCTTAATCGGAGACTTGGGAGACACCATTTGCCTCAAGAACAAGCCCGACTGCTACTCAAAAGTACAATAAAATGGTTTATCTGAAGGCTCAGCCTACTTGTCGCCATATAGTACAGTGACTTTACCCGAAACACAGCCTACTCGTTGTCCCTAAAAGCATAGAGGCCCCACTGTCTTCGAAACATAGTCTACTTGTCACCCTAAAGCACAGAGGTTCCGTCGTCTCCAGAAGCATAGTCTACTGTCGCCCTAGAAGCACATCCAGCCTTGCGTGAAGCACAGATGGCATGGTCCCACCCAATCGGTTTGCTTAAACAACCTCTCTCAAAGATAGGCTTGAGATTGATCAAGTTGATAAATGTAGATTGATTTAAATCTCGGACGAAGATTACACATAATCTAAATTTGAGATGAAATCCCAATATTTGCTCGACTACATCTGAACAAGCAAATCGGCACGCGCCACATGTCACCTTCTTCGGTTGTTTTGATAACCATCGGAGATCTCGTTTGAGGGAAATCTCAATATCAGCCACGTGTCAGCGCCACAGAAACCCGTACCGTGTAAGGACGACAGATTCCTTTATATCGCGAAACGCTAATGCATATAGCATATGTGTCCCTCTCTCCTATAAATAGAAGAGGTTTTGTAACACCCACTTTTCTAAAATGAGGGTAATTTTGAACTTTTGTAAAACTTTATTATTTAATAATAGGATTTATGATTTATGGGAATTTTTAATTAATTTAATACTATTTAAAATTGGTAAATTATAATTTTGATGTGTTAGCTAGTTAACCCTAGAATTGTTGAGCCTAGAAACTAACTATGACCATGGGGACCTAACCATGTGATTAGAATGACTATTTACAACATTTTTGGCTTGAGGATATTTTGGTCATTTTGACTTTTTGGTGATTTTGAAATTTTATTAATAAAATATATGCTATTTATTTAGTTGAGACTTGACGTAAAATATTAGCCTAATCTAGATTAGCCTTGAGCTTAGAGTCTTGATTCGAATAACCTAGTAAATGACAAGATTAACAATATCTGGATATTTTTAAGTAGGATATTTTCTCCTTAGGATATTTGTAGAAAGAAAGCCTTAGGACTAAATTGAACCAATAGGAGGACTTAAAATTTGGTGGAGAATCCTTAGCCACCCATCTACATCTAAACCCACTATAGGTAGGTTAGCCTCCTTTCCTTTCATTTCATTCCATCTTGTCTGTTTTCCTTCACAAAGTGTTCTTCCCCAAATTATAGAGCTTCTCTCTTTGATTTGATCTCCAAATCCTTACATCCCTCCACCAAAACTTTTATCCAACCTTCTCATACTACCAAGAAAGGGTGCTAGCAAAGATTTGGAGCAAAGTACAAGAAGGAGTGTCCTTTTTGGAAGATCTTCGTATCGTAGCCGTGTCCTTAGGAGTATCATTGGGATTCCACTCTCAATAGGTAAAACCAACCGTCTAAATTGATTTCCTACGCATAGTAGTTAGTTTTGAATCCATAGGATCAACTCCCATGCATGTACCCTATTTAGATTCAAATTTGAGACCATTTGGAGCTCTCTTGAGGATTTTAGATATGTGTCTTGTGTCCTACTTGATAGATCCCAAATTAGGATACCCCATGTGTATGTATGTATGCTAATAGTTTAAATAGATATTTAAATTCAGTTTTAAAATGGTTAGAGAGTGGATTGATCTTAGTTAGGATGGTTAGAATGAGTTTTATTTGGATACCTATGTTGGTATCCAAGTATCTTGGCCTACATGTGTTTCTTTTGTCCAAAACAACTTAAATTCGTCATAATATTCATCCACATTTTTATTAACCAAAGCAACTTAGAAATGTCATAACTTTTAGCTTATAACTCCGCTTAATCTCCCTTTTTTTAAAGAACCGTATCGAAGTTAGCATTCCAAATATATATTTTAATAAGCCAAATTCTTTGTGGAACTTTCTGTAAAACTATTTGAATGTCAGCTATCCGAAAGACAAACGTATTTCGGTATTTTTGCGATTTCGGGAGCTTTCGAACACGAAAATGTGATCCGTTTGAAGTTTCGGAAATCTAAACGAAGGGCTACCACATACTTTAATCCTAGAATTTAGTGAAGGCCCAATTGGAACAGTATTGGTTTTAAGTAGAAGAGTGACTATACGACATAGGCATTTTGTGTAACCTATGAGCCTATGTAGTATGGATATCAAATGAATGTAGAGTATGTAATGCATGATATGTCAGATGAATGAAATGAAATATATATGATATGTATCCTCTTTACATTAATGTATATATATGGTTGAATGTAAGCATATAGGAATACAATCAATGTAATGTATGTAAGCAATGAATAAATGCATGAATAAAAGAATGATATACAATGTATGCATGAAAGTATATAATGAATGCTAGATACGAATGCAAGTATACATGTAATGATGGATATGAATGCATAATGTATACATAATGTAATACAATATATAATGACAGCATGTATGGTAATGTAGAATATATGATGCAAGCATTTATATGTCTATCGTTTTTCCTTTTTTCTTACATTTTTTCTTCCCTTCCCTTTCTATTTCAATTTTTCCCCTTTTTTCCTCTTCTATTTTTACATGTTGTATATAATATATATAGTGTATAGATGCATATAAGTATGTAGTATGCATGAATGACATGTATGTAATGAAAATAAGTATATGTATGCAACTTAATTATATGTGAATGGATATAATGCATGAACTGAAGTATGCATGTATATGTGATATGAATGAATGATATATATATGTGTTAAGGTAATGTAATTTATATATTCACATATATTTTGAGTTAAATATATGAGTTTGTATGCATATATTATATGTATGCATGTATGCAGGAATGAATGTAATATAATGTAGAGTATGCATATATGAATATAATGTATGCAAGTATATAATGTATTCAAATATGTATGTATGCATCTATGTATGTATGTATAGGTGAATGAATGAATATAAGTATGCATATATGATATGTATATAGGCATGTATGTAATGTATCTATGTATACATGATATGTATGTATGCATGTATGTAATGTAAGTATGTTTGTATGCATTTCTATAAACTGAGTTAACCTATAACCTTTTGCACACATGCATTCATACACCCTTTGACACCATGTATCCCATGTCATATACACCAACCTATCACTAAATCTGAGAATATTAACACATATCCTTTCACACACATGTCACACACACACTAACTTATTCTTTTACCTCTCCTTTTCTCTCTCTCTCTATGTATATAATGTATGTGCCTTATATAGCTTTCCTATATATATATCTATGTGAATGTGAATAATATATATACATTATAGGACTAAGTTTGTGTGCCTTGTTAGCTTATGGTTTAGTTTTGTGCTTGGTTTAGCAAGTGACATAGGCTATGAGTTAGTAGCTATATTGGATAATTGATTTGCATAGACTTAGTTTGTTTAGTCCTAGAATTGACTAACCTAGACTAGTTGACCATTGTTGACCAAATCCTAGCTAGTTTGACCACAGTTGACTAGAGTTGACCTAGTTTGACTTTATAGTTGACCGGAGTTGACCAAGAGTTGACGTTGATCTAGATTGACTTAGACTCATGTAGATTGCATTATAATTTTATTTACCATATAAATTGAACTCTTTATAACCTATGTTGCTCTAACTAGGACTCTGTGACTCCAGTTGGCCATCTTTTTATATCAGCTGTTCAAGATATCAGGCGAGTACATTCTCTGATCGTTTCATACTTGTCACAATTTATATTCCTGCTCTATATTACTTTACTTGATGCTGTCACGTTATCATCACGGATTGGTACTATATAGATCTTTTCATGGGATGTTATTCCCCTTAGCGGGCGCTTCGGATACTTCATGTCGTATATTTCATTTACATCATGTATTCCTTGCTCTTGCGTTATTCATATACACTCATGTTCTCTCATGTGCTTTCATGTACGATTATGTACTTTCATGTGCTCTCATGTACGTTCATGTTTCCTCATGTGCTTCGTGTATAACCAAAATATTATGTTCGTAACGTAACTTGACTGGATCCTTGTGTATTGATTGTGGGTAGGGGAGAGTATAAATGGTCATGTGATTTACCCATCATGTTCACTCTGTTACTTTTCATGTGTTATCATGTACAATACAGCCTTCTTGGATGGTGTCCCTCATGTTCACTCATGTATATCATGTTCAACCCAAGCCAATTACATGCCATCTCGTACTCTAAATCACTAGTCACTTACAGTTCTTACTTATCATGTATATATTTTCAGTTATTAAATATCTCTCTTGTTTTCATGTACATCTTCTTACAGCGTTTTATGTATCTTACTCTATTGCTTACTTTATATTTCCTGCCATGATATGAACTGTGTGAGATGTATTGTGCTCGCTTCCGTTCTGACTGGACCTGTTGAAAATATTACAGATGATACCGAGGACTTCTTCCCAATCTACTATGGAACCCATCTAGACGACACTTGTGAGTTGGACCCATAGGAGGATCCAACTCTAGCTGAGGACGTCATCCATACTACTTAGACTAGATTAGCTACGTTTTATCTTATTTCTTATGTCTTTTGTATTGACTTTAAATTTGTATTATTTTCTGGATGTTTGTGATATTATGTTATTTAGACACTTAGACTTTTCTTCGGTTTGTATGTTCTCTTTGAGATTTTATATTTATCATATCGTGCTATTTCTATCTCTAGATTTGTGATTGAGTTGTACCTTATGTGATTTGTCCTCCGTTCGGAGAGTATATCATATTGTATTTAGTTTGTGATTGTGACCTAAGACAGCGTTCTACCGCCGACACTACGACGTAGACTGGACGTACCCACTTCTCGTGCCCCTACACTGGGTGCGGGCCATGACACGTTTTTAGTGGTGGCCCACGCAGGTCGAGAGTCACATTAGTGCGATGTCGTGGTAGTGCAACGATTAGTTGTACTGCTGCGTGCCTGCGATAGGAACTAACGAATAGGCTTTAGCAGAGAGGTTACTCAATCACAGTTAGGACTACTTGAGAAGATTTCTGGGATGACCCTTAAGAATCTCATTATAAACTATCTCAAAATTCGATTTCGACAGTTTCTGTCTACTTCTTTGTTGATCGTTGAATTTGATTCTTGGTATTCATTATTGACTTGATTTTCTACCAAGATAACATTATGGGCTAGGTTGCCTCAGTCATGGAATCTAGAGTCTTCTACAACCATATTAGTTGGTTTGGCGATGATATAGAGTCTGATTTTGGATGTATTTCTCGGGTGTGGGAATTTAAAGTTTTCGCAGCCAAGCTAGCGGCAATGCAAAAATTTTAAATACCATAATTCTAGAGGTATGTACCTTAGTTGCGGACTCTATGGATTATCGATGTTGTACTTACTGGCATAATAAGGATTTTGGTAACATGGTTTTGAATAGACGGGTATGATTATCAGATTGCAGAATATATACCATATAGATGGTGCCCTAGTATGGAGTAGGATATCAGCATGGATGTTGCTTAAGTTATGGATTAGATAGAGGGAGCTAGGCTACTTGTAGTGTAGAACCATGCCCCACACCATCAGAGGGATATACCCTAGAAGGGCAAGGCTTTTGCTGCGGGTGACGAGTTAGCAGGTCTGTCCTTCCTGTCATTCTTTTCCATCTTGTTGTGTGATTCCATTAGTACCTGTCAGGATGTATTGTGCTATGATAGATAGTATAGTGACCCTGTTCGAGACTATGAAATCATGACCATTATGACCATATTTGTGAGCTTTTAGATAGAATTTTCTAGACCTTGATTGTTAGGGGTTTAACCTAGAAGGAGTATCATGATTGGACAGACCATATGATTATCAGATTGTATCTTGGAAGGATTTTTGAACATATCATCTCTACCTTTCGTTTTAGCCTTTTTCAAAAAATAAATTGTTTTGTTTCATCACCACTTAACCTAGGAGTAGGGATAACTTCAGATAACTAGTCTAATTCTTTGTAGAACTTCATTAGTTATAACTCTTTCATAGTATAATGGTTTGATAGCTTGTATTAGGACTTATTCTTAGGTATAGTAGTCTAGTTGACATTAGACTAGTACCCTTTCATAGTTAAATCTCTGTTGATTTTGACTATCAGTTTTACATAGGATGTTAGTCTGCTCAGGAGGTAGTGACCCCTCCGGCTCACCAGAAGGATAGTAGGATATATTGATGGTTAGAACAGTGATATTTCGTAGGTGTACTTTAGAAACAACAAGGATATTCGATGTCAGTTTGTTTTGTGGACATGAATAATTTTAGGTTATTGATTCTCGAGATATTTCACATAAGATTGTGATGCTAAATTTAGGAATTTAGAAATGGAGAAGAGAATGTAACTATGAAGTGATGATAATACCAAAATTGAATAAGATGTTGGTAAGAGGATAGAGTGAACACAAAGATTTTGGGTTATGGGGAAATTTAAAGATTTTATGGAGGTTTTAAAATTTAAGAAGAATAATATTTGAAGGTGTACGTGAAGAAAATACGAATGTCGATTTTATGATAAAGAATAAGTTCCTGCATAACATAGTAGTATTAGCTTTGAATAAATTCGAGGACAGTGATTTGAACAAGTTCGAGGATTTCATAGACATTGATCTAGAGATTTTGGATGCAAGTTAGGATAAGGTGTAAAATTTTAAATTTTTGGGATGATTAAGTGGATAAAGGAGAGTAAGATCAGAAAGAAGGAATAAGAGTTTTAACAAGAGCATGATTCATGAGAAATACCTTAGGAATTTAGGCCCTACTTCCAGGAGGGAGTTCTAGTCACCAGACCTAGTTGGAGGTGAGTTCTGACCTAGACTTTAGCATGTCTTTGATGAATTGATTCACCCTACTATTGCCTGTATGATTTGATATCTTGTGATTGCCTTGTGCTGTAGTATGGCTAGCATAGTTAGATGAGACCTCAGACTGATATTGCCTACCATGACCCTGTATGTTATTCTTTCAAATTTCATGATTTAGATGAGCTTCTAAGACCATGATTGTTTGGGACAAGACTCTAGAAGGAGTACGACCATCTTAATTTCGAGGACGAAATTTTTCTAAGGAGGGTAGACTTGTAACACCCATTTTTCTAAAATGAGGGAAGTTTTAAATTTTTGTAAAAGTTTATTATTTATTAATAGGATTTATGATTTATGGAGATTTTTAATTAATTTAATACTATTTGAAATTGGTGAATTATAATTTTGATGTGTTAGCTAGTTAACCCTAGAATTGTTGAGCCTAGAGACTAACCATGACCATGGGGACCTAACTATGTGATTAAAATGACTATTTACAACATTTTTGGCTTGAGGGTATTTTGGTTATTTTGACTTTTTGGTGATTTTGAAAATTTATTAATTAAATATGTGCTATTTATTTAGTTAAGACTTGACCTAGAATCTTAGCCTAATCTAGATTAGCCTTGAGCTTAGAGTCTTGATTAGGATAACCTAGTAAATGACAAGATTAACAATATCTAGATATTTCTAAGTAGGATATTTTTTCCTTAGGATATTTGTAGAAAGATAGCCTTAGGACTAAATTGAACCAATGGGAGGACATAAAATTTGGTGGAGAAGCCTTAGCCACCCATCTACATCTAAACCCACTATAGGTAGGTTAGCCTCCTTTCCTTTCATTTCATTCCATCTTGCCTTTTTTCCTTCACAAAGTGTTCTTTCCCAAATTAGAGAGCTTCCCTCTTTGATTTGATCTCCAAATCCTTACATCCCTCAACCAAAACTTCTATCCAACCTTCTCATACTACCATGGGAGGGTGCTAGCAAAGATTTGGAGCAAAATGCAAGAAGGAGTGTCCTTTTTAGAAGATCTTCGTGTCGGAGCCGTGTCCTTGGGAGTATCATTGGGATTCCACTCCCAATAGGTAAAATCATTCCTCTAAATTGATTTCCTACGCATAGTAGTTAGTTTTGAATCCATAGGAATAACCCCCATACATATGTACCCCATTTAGATTCAAATTTAAGGCCATTTGGAGCTCTCTTGAGGATTTTAAATATATATCTTGTGTCCTACTTGATAGATCCCAAATTAGGATACCCCATGTGTATGTATGTATGCTAATAGTTTAAATAGATATTTAAATTCAGTTTTAAAATGGTTAGAGAGTGGATGATATTAGTTAGGATGGTTAGAATGAGTTTCATTTGGATACCTATGTTGGTATCTAAGTATCTTGGCTTACATGTGTTTCTTTTGTCTAAAATAACTCAAATTAGTCATAATATTCATCCACGTTTTTATTAACCAAAGTAACTTAGAAATATCATAACTTTTAGCGTAGAATTCCGATTAATCTTCCAATTTTTTTAAAAGAACCGTATCGAAGTTAGATTTCTAAATATATATTTTAGTAAGCCAAATTCTTTCGGGAACTTTCTGTAAAACTATTTGAGTGTCAGCTGTCTGAAAGACAAACGTGTTTCGGTGTTTTTGCGATTCCGGGAGCTTTCGGACACGAAAATGCGATCCGTTTGAAGTTTCGAAAAGCTAACACGAAGGGCTACCACATACTTTAATCATAGAATTTAGTGAAGGCCCAATTGGTACAGTATTAGTTTTAAGTAGAAGAGTGACTATACGACATAGGCATTTTGTGTAACCTATGAGCCTATGTAGTATGGATATTAAATGAATGTAGAGTATGTAATTCATGATATGTCAGATGAATGAAATGATATATATATGATATGTATCCTCTTTACATTAATGTATAAATATGGTTGAATGCAAGCATGTAGGAATGCAATCAATGTAATGTATGTAAGCAATGCATAAATGCATGAATGAAAGAATGATATACAATGTATGCATAAAAGTATATAATGAATGCTAGATACGAATGCAAGTATACATGTAATGATAGATATGAATGCATACTGTATACATAATGTAATGCAATATATAATGATAGCATGTATGGTAATATAGAATATATGATGCAAGCATGTATATGTCCACCGTTTTCCTTTTTTCTTACATTTTTCCTTTCTTTCCCTTTCCATTTCAGTTTTCCTCCCTTTTCCCCTCTTATATTTTTACATGTTGTACACAATATATATAGTGTATAGATGCATGTAAGTATGTAGTATGCATGAATGACATATATGTAATGAAAATAAGTATATGTATGCAACTTAATGATATGTGAATGGATATAATGCATGAACTGAAGTATGCATGTATATGAGATATATATATATATATATATATATATATATATATATATATATATATATATATGTGTGTGTGTGTGTGTGTGTGTTAAGGTAATGTAATATATGTATTCACATATATTTTGAGTTAAATATATGAGTTTGTATGCATGTATGTAGGAATGAATGTAATATAATGTAGCGTATGCATATATGAATATAATATATGCAAGTATATAATGTATTCAAATATGTATGTATGCATCTATGTATGTATGTATAGGTGCATGAATGAATACAAGTATGCATATATGATATGTATGTAGGCATGTATGTAATGTATGTATGTATACATGATATGTATGTATGCATGTATACAATGTAAGTATGTATGTATGCATTTCTATAAACTGAGTTAACCTATAACCTTTTACGCACATGCATTCATACACCCTTTGACACCATGTATCCCATGTCACATACACCTACCTATTACTAAATCTGAGAACATTAACACATATCCTTTCACACGCTTGTCACACACACACTCATTTACTCTCTTACCTCTCATTCTCTCTCTCTCTATGTATATATATGTATGTGCCTATATATATAGCTTTCCTATATATGTCTATGTATATGAATATGTGAATGTGAATAATATATATACATTATATGACTATGTTTGTGTTCCTTGTTAGCTTATTTAGTTTTGTGCTTGGTTTAGCAAGTGACTTAGGCTATGAGTTAGCAGCTATATTGGATACTTGATTTGCATAGACTTAGTTTGTTTCGACCTAGAATTGACTAACCTAGACTAGTTAACCATAGTTGACCAAACCATAGCTAGTTTGACCACAGTTGACTAGAGTTGACCTAGTTTGACTTTATAGTTGACCGGAGTTGACCAAGAGTTGACTTTGACCTAGATTCACTTAGACTCATGTAGATTGCATTATAATTTCAATTACCATATAAATTGAACTCTTTATAACCTGTGTTGCTCTAACTAGGACTCTGTGACTCCAGTTGGCCATCTTTTTATATCAGCTGTTCAGGGTATCAGACGAGTACATTCTCTGATCGTTTCATACTTGTTATATTTTTTGCTTTAGATTACTTTACTTGATGCTGTCACGTTATCATCCGGAATTGGTACTATATGGATCTTTTTATATGATGTTATCCCCCTTAATGGGCGCTTCGGATACTTATGTCGTGTGTTTCATGTACATCAAGTATTCCTTGCTCTTGCGTTATTCATGTACACTCATGTTCTCTCATGTTCTTTCATGTACGCTCATGTACTTTCATATGCTCTCATGTACGTTCATGTTTCCTCATGTGCTTTGTGTGTAACCAAAACATCATGTTCGTAACGTAACTTGACTGGATCCTTGTGTATTGATTGTGGGTAGGTGTGAGTATAAATGGTCACGTGATTTACTGTAAAACCTGTAGTTCATATTACGTATTTTGGTATACGTATACATATTTTGACTCATATTGTATGTCTCATTTCATGGTTTATTTTGGGCATTTCGGCTGCTTGGTTTGGCTTGATTCAGTTTTTGCATGTGGACCAACCCCTACCTACCACCATCCCTCATTTATTAACCCACTAACCCATTCTCTCTCCTCATTCACTTCTTCATTTACTCTTTTCCTTCCTCCATTAACTCTCTCCACCGACCAGAGAGAGAGGCTTAGGCAAGTACAACTTACTTCATGGAGGAACTCAGATTCTGTTGTTCCATTGTCTTCCTCATGAGATTCTAAGTCACCTTAGTATTTAGCATTTTCGAATTCCATGGCTCATTTCATGTAGATCTAAGTTTTAGCATTTTGATCTTCATGGTTTTGATCTTCTAAAACTTGGTTGTTTCCGAAATGGAGAGTTCCATGTAGTAAAGATTTTGATTTTACGCAAGTTTGGCTCTTTAATGGTTGGATTTCATC
Organism: Iris pallida; assembly: GCA_029216955.1. Classification (NCBI taxonomy): domain Eukaryota; kingdom Viridiplantae; phylum Streptophyta; class Magnoliopsida; order Asparagales; family Iridaceae; genus Iris; species Iris pallida. Next base: position 6,199,040 of record JANAVB010013594.1, on the reverse strand, counting down.
GAGACTTGACCGAGATGGGGCTTACTTGAGTTCGTGAGCCTTTACGCCTGCTTGTCTTGGCCATGGGGAGAAGATGAAGTTTTACGCACACGTTCTAACGTGTTAGCTTAGTGTTTTAACCTTTACGCCCACATTTTACGTGACAGCGTATTATTCAGCCTTTTACGCACCCGCATTTGTGTGCCAGCGTACTCCGTTCTACGCCGAGTTCATTCGAACTTTACGCTCGGGGCCCTCCCGCTCTCGTAGAATCGTGCTCGCATAGACTCTGGCTCGAGCAGACTCTCGCGTGCATAGAGTTTCACTCGCGTAGAGCCTCGCTTAGCATAAAACCCCACCTGCGTGCACCCTTGCTCGCATAGAGCTATCTCATCTTACTTTTGCTAGCGTAATGCCACTTTACGCTTGAGGCCCCTTGGCCTAGCGCAGTAGTACGCGCGTAGAGTCTTGCTCGAGTGTTTCCTCGCGTAGGGTCTTGCTCGAGTGTTTCCTCGTGTAGAGCTTGCTCGCGTAGAGTTTCACTAGCGTAATACCAGTAGTACGTACGTAGAGACTTTGAGTCCCTATGGCGTACGCCTTTACCCTTTTATAACCTTACGCTTTTTGTCATGAACTTGATAATCACGAATTTATTTAGTATGTTTGAAATGATAATTGTACACGGCATGGTATGGAGTAAACATGATATGACTTTATATGACATGACATGACAAGACAAGCAAGCATGAAGGAAACTATTGAACGCTGTTGCGACGGCTAGCATGGCATGACAAGAATGAATGGCCTGGACACCGTAGACGATTGTGTTTGTACAAGTGAACCAGTATGGTCTTGTATCATGTCTAGGGCAGGGACCCCTGAGTACCACGGTCAGGGGTACCTACTTAAACTGATTAAGACTAATAACTAGAATAATCCAGTAGTCATAAAGAGATTTGCCAGCTATAAGCAATCCTGTTATCTGGACGCCCCATCATGGGATCTGTAGCCTGCCGTCGAGTAGGGCACATTTCCAGTACACTGTCATATGTTGCACCCTTCAAGCTACCTAAGGGTACATGTGTTCTTTGGACAATGTACCCATATGAATTCAACCCCTAAATTGCGTCCGGATAGCCTGGATGGTCTGCAGGGCTTGTGGTTGTAGAATAATCTCATTGCATCTTGTTAGTAATTCGGCCAGAGATAATCCTAGTTAGTTAAAGTATCAAGCCGTACTCATTGCTTAGCCGTAATTTGATTGGATGGAGTCTAAACCAGTCTAGTCTTGTCCGGATCCTGTAAAAGATTGTTACATGACCTGAATGCTGGTGCTTTACTTTATCGATAAATAGCAGGAAACCAAGTTCCGTTCAGATGAAGGGTTACAACCCCGGTCCTTATTTGGTTTAAGGGATGTAACATGGTTATCTGAATAGTCCCATAGTTATCTTATCGTATATCATCATGATTGACCATATCTCCAGTTTTCTTTATATTACTATGTTTTATGTTAATTGCTGGTTTTAGTTCTTAAGTGAAGCCTCCTTTGTGGTACTTGCTCTTTCTGGGATCTGACCCAGCTGGTTTTGTATGGCCAGATACCGGAGTAGCTCCAGAGGATCTCCCTACCTTCCAGCCAGATGGTGACCACCATGCATAACCCTGGCAATGAGTGGATTTTATTTTGCTCTCCCACTCTATTATAAAATTATTCTTTTGAGGCGTTTAGCCGACGGGTACGTGTTAGTTTGATTGCACTTTACTTACTGTCTTCCTACGGGCTGTAACATGATTGACAAATCCTAGGGTTGATCATGTATGACTGAAACTCTTGCTAGTCTTCACATTTTGTATGACTAGCTTCATGATCATTCAAATATGTAATGTATGGAACGCCTTACTATTATATATTTGGTTCTCTGACATCTTGTAACTACTATTACTTGCTTGAGATTGAGACAATAGGCTTGTTCATGACCATAAGAGACCGATGGCTTGTAGTTAAACCCTCATGTATCTAGACAGTCGTGACCGTATAGCGAGGTAGGTTGCAATTTAATATACGTAGCTGGCTATGTCCGCCCTCGCTCTCCAGTATTCTGGTTCTGGGGCGTTACATGGTTTTAGTGGTGGCCCATACAGGTCTTAAAAATCAAGATATGTGAGGGTTTACCGAATAAATGTCTCAATCACCACTCGTCCTTGATCTCTGCTCGTATCTTCTAAATCCCTAAAAATCATGACCTGATCACATGCTTGTATCTTTGATCTGTCCTGGTCCTTCCTTATTGTTCCCTATGTCGTCTTCTTTAGCTGCATTGTTCCTGGTCCTGCCAATCATCTGGAAGAAGCTCCGCGAGTACCCCCCAACAAGAAGATCAAGCTCAGCACTCAGGGGTAGCATCCTGAGTCATGCTTCCCGGAGGTCCAGAGCCCCCAGTACAGCCAGCCCAGCCTGCAAGGCAGGATGATGGAGTCTTGGTTGGACTCATCCGAGAGTTGATTGCATCACAGGATCGTCGGGGTGATGCATTGCACCAGACAGTACAAGATGCCTTGAACAGATGAGGTCATCCAGGTAACAGTGCGGCCAACAGCTTTAAGCGCTTGAACCGTCCTTTCTTCGATAGCAGTGAAGATGCTATTGCCGCAGACGCTTGGCTGTAGGATACTGAGGTTATTCTAGAAGCAGCCAGGACCCCCGAGGGCGAGAAGGTGGCCGTAGTGCGCCTGCAGTTATTGGATCTAGCCCGTAGCTGGTGGGCGTCGCAGGCGGATGGATTAGTGGCACCTATTGCTTGGACAGTATTCCGTGAGAGATTTCGGACCAAGTATTTTGACGCTGTAGCTTGGTACGATCTGCAGACGAGGTTCACTAATTTGAAGCAGATGGGCAGGACGGTCGATGGATATGCGGCCGAGTTTTCCAGACTTAGTCGGTTTGCTCCCACCTTGGTGGCGATCGAGTTCGACAGAGCTCAGCGGTTCCAGCAGGGACTCTACCTGGAGATTTTACTAGAAGTGGAGCAGTTTGAGCATTAGACTTTTGATGCAGTATTGAGAGCAACGAAGAGGCATGAGTATACCTCCCAGAGGATTGTGGATCGGACCGGGAGTTGGAAGAGGTCTCACGGCCAGATAAACCAGTCTTCAGCACCAGCCCCGGCAGCTCGGGCTTTGACCATTGGAGCTCCGAGTCGGGCGGCTTCTGTTACGTCGGTTTAGCATTCGACCCCGGCGTATCCCCAGCAGCAGCAGAAGCAGTCTTTCGCAATAGGTTGCGCTCATTGTGGGAAGCCAGGGCATGTGGTGTCAGAGTGTCACAGAGCACAGGATTTGTGCTTGGTTTATGGAGCACCGGACCACATGGTTGGGAATTGCTCGAATAGGGGGAGTTCCACTTCTTCGACCTTTTTTAGTCCCTCAGTTAGGAGACCAGCCCCAGTACCAGTCCAGCAGCAGCAGCAGTACCCATTTCCGAGGTCCTTGCCACCTCAATCCCAAGTATTTTAGCAGCAGAGACCTCAGCAGTATGCGCAAGTCCAAGCTCAGACCCAGAACTGCCAAAGAGGTTTCCAGCAGAGGGGACCAGCACCCCGAGGGTAAGGTCAAGTGATGGCCTTGACCATGGAGGAGGAGTTAGCATCAGGTGAGGTAGTGGCAGGTACTATTCTCGTCAACTCCTTTCCAGCATCAGCATTATTTGATTCTGGTGCATCACATTCATTTATATCTGCACGATTCGCGACACGGATAGGACTGGAGCCCGAGTCATTATCAGTAAGGCTCAATATACTTACTGGTAACGGACTTGTGGGAGTAGATAGAGTATTTTTCTCGTGTCGGATTGTAGTTAGCGGTAGAGAGTTTCCCGCTAGGTTGATAGAATTTTCGATGGCCGATTATGATGTGGTCTTAGGGATGGATTGGTTGAGGGACCAGTATGCTAGAATATATTGCCATATCGGCAAGATTATTTTTAGTATTCCTGGTGAGCCAGAGCTTTCGTTCTTCCGAGGCGGAGTAGAACCTTCACCTCCAGTGTTGCAGATGGCAGTGGCAGTAGCAGTTTAGTTTCCCAGAATTGTAGAAGAATTTCCCGATGTTTTCCCCGAGAAGCTTCCAGGTATGCCACCAGAAAGGGAGATTGAGTTCACCATTGATTTGATTCCCGGGTCAGCACCAGTGTCGGAGAGAGTCTACCGGATGGCACCGTCAGAATTGGAGATCTTGTACAAGATGATTGAAGAACTTAGAACCAAGGAATTCATTCGTGCTAGTGGACCGCCTTGGGGAGCCCCGATGCTTCCTGTGAAAAAGAAGGATGTCACGTCCAGATTATGTGTTGACTATCGTACTTTGAACTCAGTAACAATCAAGAACAGATATCCTCTCCCGAGGATAGATGACTTGTTTGATCAACTCAAAGGGGCGTCCGTATTTTTGAAGATTGATTTACGATCAAGATACCAACAGATCAGAGTCAGAGAGCAGGACATCCCGAATACAGCATTCAGATCGAGGTATGGGCATTAGGAGTTTCTTGTTATGCCATTTGGAGCAACCAATATGCCAGCTGTATTCATGGACCTCATGAATCGCATTTTTATGCCATACTTGGATCAGTTCGTGATTGTGTTTATAGATGACATCCTGGTCTATAGCAAGAGTGAGGCAGAGCATGAGCAGCAACTCCGTGTAGTTCTTCAGATTCTCAGGAAGTACCAATTGTATGCCAAGTTCAGTAAATGCGAGTTCTGGCTCGATTACATTTCATACTTGGGTCATATCATCACCAGAGGTGGAGTAGAAGTGGATCCCTAGAAGATCGTAGCCATTGAGACATGGCCAGTACCCAGCACTGTTACAGAAGTTCGCAGTTTCCTTGGCTTGGCCGGCTACTACCGGCAATTTGTTTCAGACTTTGCTCGAATTTCAGCACCTATGACCCAATTGACCCGCAAGGATGTGCAGTTCGTTTGGACAACAAAATTTCATGAATCTTTTGAGAAGTTGAAGTGAGGTTTGATGACGACACCCATTCTCATGCTTCCAGATGGGACTAGAGGATTTTCAGTATATTGTGATGCTTCAGGCAGAGGTTTAGGATGTCTTTTGATGCAGCATGGAAAGGTAATAGCTTATGCATTACATCAGCTTTGTGATCATGAGAGGAATTACCCTACCCATGACTTGGAGCTGGCAGCAGTAGTCTTTGTACTTAAGCTGTGGAGGCATTACTTGTATGGAGATAGGGTGGAGATTTTCACCGACCACAAGAGCCTGAAGTATATATTCACCCAGAAGGATCTCAACATTCGTCAAAGGAGATGGCTAGAGCTACTTGTGGATTATGACATCAACCTGCAGTATCATCCTGGGAAGGCCAACGTTGTAGCAGATGCATTGAGCAGGAGAGCCAGGCTTATTTTCTAACAGCACAACCAGAGTTGTTAGCAGACCTTCAGAAGATGGGTATTGAAGTTGTTCTTCCTACCCATGTGGCGTTGATGGCCAGTATGCAAGTTCAATCTAATATAGTTAAGAGGATCAAGTTAGCTCAGTCAGCAGATTCTAAGCTTCAGCGACTTAGGGTAGAATGTGTAGCAGGGCGAAGACAAGAGTTAAGTATTCATGAAGACAATACACTTCGGCATGGGAGGCATCTTTGTGTACCTAGTAGTGATATCAGACAGGAGATCATGGCAGAGGCTTACAGTTCTCAGTATTCAATTTATCCAGATGGTACACAGATGTACCGAGATATCTAGCAGCATTTCTGGTGGAATGGCATGAAGAGGAAGATAGTCCGGTTTGTCTCTCGGTGTTTGGTTTGCCAACAAGTTAAAGTTGAACATCAGAGACCGACTGGACTTCTTCAGCCCTTGTCGATTCCAGAATGGAAATGGGAGCACATTACCATAGATTTTGTGACTGGATTATCTAGGTCCCCGGCCGGTAGAGATGCTATTTAGGTTATTATAGACAGGCTCACAAAGGTGGCTCACTTGCTCCCGTTCAGAGTTGGTCAGTCGACAGCTCAGCTAGCAGAGATGTACCTCAGGCAGATCGTCAGATTTCATGATGTACCAGCCAGTATCACCTCAGACAGGGATTCAAGGTTTACGTCACACTTTTGGTACAGTCTGCAAGAGAGTTTGGAAACTCACCTCCAGTTCAGCTCAGCTTATCATCCACAGACAGATGGTCAGTTAGAGCATACCATACGAACCTTGGAAGATATATTACGATCTTGTATACTCGACTTCGGTGGTTCGTGGGAGGATCACCTGTACCTGGTAGAATTCTCGTATAACAATAGTTTCCAAGCCAGTATCCAGATGGCACCGTTCGAGGCACTTTATGGTAGGAAGTGCAGATCCCTGCTGGCATAAAATGATATTGGAGAGAGGCAGATGCTCGGTTCAGAAATGATTACTCAGACAGTTGAGGTGGTCAGAAGAGTTAGAGATCATCTTCGCGTCACACAAGATCGCCAGCATCATTGGGCTGATTCTCATCCGCGTCCCCTTGAGTTTTCTGTCGGCGACCATGTATTCCTGAGGATCTCGCCAACCCGTGGCGTCATTCGTTTTGGCATACGGAGAAAGCTTAGTCCTAGGTATATAGGACTGTTTGATATTCTAGAGCGAGTAGGAGATGTGTTCTATCGTCTCACTCTTCTACCATCGTTACGTGAGGTGTATGATGTCTTCCATGTATCCCAATTACGACGGTATATCCCGGATCCGAGTCATGTCCTTGATGATTCAAAATTGGTTGTTGGTACAAACCTTTCGTATGAGGAAAGGCCTGTATCCATATTGGACTGGAGAGAGAAGATACTCAAGAACAAGACTATTAGTTTAGTCCGTGTTGCTTGGGGTCAGCACTCTTTGGGTGAGTCAACATGGGAGCGTGAGGATGATATCCGATCACGATATCCCGACATGTTCAACTCGTAAGGTATAATGTCTTTCTTATGCCTTATGCTCTCGATTTCTTGCTTGAATAAATGATTGTATGGTAGACTGCTTAGTATAGCTTGTCTGCGATTAGTATAGCTTGTCCTTGCCTCTCTAGCCGCTTAATTAAATTTTGAGGACAAAATTCTTTTAAGGTGGGTAGAGTTGTAACACCCGTAGTTCGTATTACGTATATTGGTATACGTGTTCGTATTTTGACTCATATTACATGTCTCATTTCATGGTTTATTTTGGGCATTTCGGCTGCTTGGTTCGGATTGATTCAGTTTTTGCATGTGGACCAACCCCTACCTACCACCATCCCTTATTTATTAACCCACTAACCCATTCTCTCTCTTCATTCACTTCTTCATTTACTCTTCTCCTTCCTCCATTAATTCTCTCCACCGACCAGAGAGAGAGGCTTAGGCAAGTACAACTTGCTTCATGGAGGAACTCATATTTTGTTGTTCCATTGTCTTCCTCATGAGATTCTAAGTCACCTTAGTATTTAGCATTTTCGAATTCCATGGCTCATTTTATGTAGATCTAAGTTTTAGCATTTTGATTTTCATGGTTTTGACTTTCTAAAACTTGGTTGTTTCCGAAATGGAGAGTTCCATGTAGTAAGGATTTCGATTTTACGCAAGTTTGGCTCGTAAATGGTTGGATTTCATCAAAACTTAACCGTGATGTGGCTTGCTTGAGTTTGTGAGCTTTTACGCCAGCTTGTCTTGGCCATGGAGAGAAGATGAAGTTTTACGCACACGTTCTAACGTGTTAGCATAGTGTTTTAACCTTTACGCCCACATTTTACGTGACATCGTATTATTCAGCCTTTTATGCACCCGTATTTGCGTGCCAGCGTACTCCGTTCTACGCCGAGTTCATTCAAACTTTACGCTCGGGGCCCTCCCGCTCGCGTAGAATCGTGCTCGCGTAGACTCTGGCTCGAGCAGACTCTCGCATGCGTAGAGTTTCACTCGCGTAGAGCCTCGCTTGCCTACGGCTTGCTAGCATAAAACGCCACCCGCGTGCACCCTTGCTCGCATAGAGCTATCTCACCTTACTCTTGCTAGCGTAATGCCACTTTACGCTTAAGGCCCCTTGGCCTAGCGCAGTAGTACGCGCGTAGAGTCTTGCTCGAGTGTTTCCTCGTGTAGAGTCTTGCTCGAGTGTTTTCTCGCGTATAGCTTGCTCTCGTAGAGTTTCACTAGCGTAATACCAGTTGTACGTGCGTAGAGACTTTGAGTCCCTATGGCGTACACCTTTACCCTTTTATAACCTTACGTTTTTTGTCATGAACCTGATAATCACGAATTTATTTAGTATGTTTGAAATGATAATTGTACACGGCATGGTATAAAGTAAACATGACATGACTTCACATGACATGACATGACATGACAAGACAAGCAAGCATGAAGGAAACTGTTGAACGTTGTTGCGACGGCTAGTATGACATGACAAGAATGAATGGCCTGGACACCGTGGACGATTGTATTTGTATAAGTGAACCAGTATGGTCTTTCATCATGTCTAGGGCAGGGACCCCTGAGTACCACGGCCAGGGTTACCTACTTAAACTGATTAAGGCTAATAACTAGAATAATCCAGTAGTCATAAAGAGATTTCCCAGCTTCAAACAATCCCGTTATCTGGGCGCCCCATCATGGGATCTGTAGCCTGCCGTCGAGTAGGGCACATTTTCAGCACACTGTCATTTGTTGTACCCTTCAAGCTACCCAAGGGTACATGTGTTCTTTGGACAATGTACCCACATGAATTGAACCCCTAAATTGCATCCGGATAGCCTGGATGGTCTGCAGGACTTGTGGCTGTAGAATAATCTTATTGCATCTTGTTAGTAATTAGGTCTGTGATAATCCTAGTTAGTTAAAGTATCAAGCCGTACTCATTGCTTAGCCGTGATTTGATTGGATAGAGTCTAAACCAGTCTAGTCTTGTCCGGATCCTGTACAAGATTGTTATATGACCTGAATGCTGGTGCTTTACTTTATCGATAAATGGTGGAAAACCAAGTTCCGTTCAGATGAAGGGTTACAACCCCGGTCCTTGTTTGGTTTAAGGGTTAAAATATGGTTATCTGAATAGTCCCATGGTTATCTTATCGTATATCATCATGATTGACCATATCTCCAGTTTTCTTTATATTATTATATTTTGTGTTAATTGCTGGTTTTAGTTCTTAAGTGAAGCCTCCTTTATGGTATTTGCTCTTTCTGGGATCTGACCCATCTGATTTTGTATGGCCAGATACCGGAGTAGCTCCAGAGGATCTCCCTACCTTCCAGCCAAATGGTGACCACCAGGCGTAACCCTGGCAACGAATGGGTTTTATTTTGCTCTCCCACTCTATTATAAAAATATTCTTTTGAGGCATTTAGCCGACGAGCACGTGTTAGCTCGATTGTACTTTACTTACTGTCTGCCTACGGGCTGTAACATGATTGACAAATTCTAGGTTTGATCATGTATGACTGAAACTCTTGCTAGTCTTCACATTTTGTTTGACTAGCTTCATGATCATTCAAATATGTAATGTATGGGATGCCTTACTATTGTATATTTGGTCCTCTGACATCTTGTAACTGCTATTACTTGCTTGAGATTGAGACAATAGGCTTGTTCATGACCATAAGAGACCGATGGCTTGTAGTTAAACCCTCATGTATCTAGACAGTCGTGACCGTATAGTAAGGTGGATTGCACTTCAATATACGTAGCTGGCTATGTCTGCCCCTGCTCTCAAGTATTCTGGTTCTGGGGTGTTACATTTACCCATCATGCTCACTCTGTTACTTTTATGTGTTATCATGTACAACACAGCCTTCTTGGCTGGTGTCCCTCTTGTTCACTCATGTATATCATGTTCAATCTAAGCCAATTACATGCCATCGCGTACTCTAAATCACTAGTCACTTACAGTTCTTACTTATCATGTATATATTTCTAGTTATCAAATATCTCTTCTGTTTTCATGTACATCTTCTTACAGCGTTTCATGTATCTTACTCTATTGCTTACTTTATATTTCCTACCATGATATGAACTGTGTGAGATGTATTGTGCTTGCTCCTATCCTGACTGGACCTGTTGAAAATATTACAGATGATATCGAGGACTTCTTCCCAACCTACTATAGAACCCATCTAGACGACACTTGTGAGTTGGACCCACAGGAGGATCCAGCTCTAGCTGAGGACATCATCCATACTGCTTAGACTAGATTAGCTACGCTTTATCTTATTTCTTATGTCTTTTGTATTGACTTTAGAGTTGTATTATTTTCTGGATGTTTGTGATATTATGTTGTTTAGACACTTAGCCTTTTCTTCGGTTTGTATGTTCTCTTTGAGATTTTGTATTTATCATATCGTGCTATTTCCATCTCTAGATTTGTGATTGAGTTGTACCTTATGTGATTTGTCCTCCGTTTGGAGAGTATATCATATTGTATTTAGTTTGTGATAGTGACCTAGGGCAACGTTCTACCGTCGATACTGCGGCATAGGCTGGACGTACCCACTTCTCGTACCCCTACACTGGGTGCGGGTCGTGACAGGTTTTCCTCCAACAACAGGACTGACAAAGAGAAGAAGATCCACAGAATTATGAAAAATTTCAACTTCGACGTCCTCCTGATCGGCAACCCTAGAGTTCCATCGAAGGCACCAAAAAGTTAGAGCAAGTCTCATATCATCGTCGGATCGTCAACGGAGTAAAGGAGCCGCTGTAGTGCTCGATCTCCACCGTCACACTTTTCTAAAAACTTTTGTACTTAGATTTCATCGCATAAGAATTGATTGTACTCTTTTTTACGTTCATAATACAAAAAGTTTGTTAAACCTTTTGTCATGTTGAACAAGTTGGCGAATCTGCTAGGGACTACTTTCTCCTCCAACGAGAAGGTGGTGACGCAATCCGATGATGACATGCTGGGATCCTCTCAGAAGATGTTGGTCGTACGCTTCGACCAACAAGCTTTTGAAGATCTCCTTTCTAAAGAGAAGTCGATCCCTTCGAAGCGGTTCGTAAAACTGAAGAAGACTCGACGGACCTGAGTGCCTAAGGCTGCTGAGACGAATAGCACGACGGAGGAGACTGCGTCTCAGACCCCCTTGTCAATGAAGCCCCGAAGATCCCATCTACCGTTGATGTCGGGCCATCTCTCTCTCATCCCATGATCAGGAAACGCAGAGAAGATTACGACTATCCTATGGCAAGCGTGACAAAGGCGCAACGCCGAAAGGAGAAGATGATAGCTCGCCCGCTCGTGGAAGATGCTGTACCGGTGAGAACTTCTGTCTTTGACAGAATAACCGGTCCATCAGGTATGGCCATGTTGGATTCTGAATACTATGCATCATCTAATCATGGTAGGAGGAGATCCAAGGTAGCACTCGCCCTATTTGATCAAAGTGTTACGCCTATGGCGGACCGGAGGCCTGCGTTGACAGTAACGTGCGCAGCCGATAGAAAGCTATACAAGACCATCCTAGACTCTTCGAAGCCTCGTCCGACAGAAGCCCATCATCCCTTGAGCACCCACTCGTACTACTCAAGGACGGTGGTAGGTCATCAGCGACTCTCTGATCAAGGCATACTCGGACCTCACCCATAGGAATTCGAAGGAAGAACACCTTCTCCATATCTCTTCGGCTGTGCACAGCGCTCCTATGTAGATAAAGAATGTAGAGGTATGAAAACTTCGTCTGCTCCCTTCGAACGTAGGATGAGAGAAGAATCTGAGATGCAGTTGGTGTCTAAGTCAAGATCCAACTGTACTCAGATTACCATTAACTGCTGCTGTTGTCATGCAGATCCATCAGCGCCAAAGAGGAGGTTGTTGACACAAAATCACAGTCAACAAAATATTGATAGAATTGACTACATGATACTTGTGATAATTCAATACGACACATAAAGACTACATCTAGTACAAGTCAGACGATAGCTCGGATTTGCAATACAAGTTATTTTTTTGAGTCTATATTTTACAATTTTATTGAGTCTAGACTTATATAAACTGAGATGTGCTGAGCATCTAAGACTTAACCTATACCCATACCCAAAATCCAAAAGCTCCACACATATCCAAATAAGCCAATTGGACCATTGACCCATTCTGTGCTCTGGAGATAGAGTTCGGGCCGAACTCTGCCTCCATACAGAGTTCTGGCCGAACTCTGCCTCTTAAAAATCAGCACCCTAATTTTTAGGGTTGGCTGGTTGCAAGTTGTCCAACGGCCAATTTTTTGAAAATTCCAACCGGAATTCTGGCAGAATTCTGCCTACCTGATATCCTATAAATAGGCCATGAATTCTCTCATTTTCATTCATCCAATCTTCTCTTCTCTTCTCTCTAAAGCTCTATACAAGCCATACCCTTCTTCATCTACTAGCCACAAGCTCCCTTAGCCTCAAGTGCTCAGTACTTTTTAGTTAGAAGTTTGTGCAAGAGTTCAAGAAGTCACTTGGAAAATTCCAAGCATCGCCACTGCGATCTTTGTAAGAAGTTGACGTGCTATTCTGAAGAAAAGGCACGGGGTGTAACTACTATTTCATAAATAGTGGATTTAATCCTGAGCTAGAGTTCTCAGGCCTGGACTAGTCCTCCACGAGGAAAACCAGGTTAAAAATTGACTGTGTTTGCGTATGCTTTCTTGCTCCTTATTTATTTCCGTATTTACTCTGATTACTTTCAGCTTGTGAAAGAGTTTAATTTTTTATTGGCTATTATTGTTATAAACTCTATTCACCCCCCCTCTAGAGTTGCCATCTGTTCTTCAATTGGTATCAGAGCATGGTTCTCTCAACAAGGACTAACATCCTAGAGCTGATCCATGGCAACCACACAATCCTTGATTTCCAATCACGGTGAAGGGCAGTCCACTCATAGGCCTCCCCTATTTGATGGAACTAACTACACCTATTGGTAAACAAGGATGAGCTTTTATCTTAAGTCGCTAGACTTTGACCTGTGGACTATCGTCACCGATGGTTACAAAAAGCCCGCCAGGATAGTTGTCAATGGTGATCTCGTTGAGAAACTACATGACAAATATTCTGACGAGGAGAAGAAACATGCAAGTCTAGATGCGAGAGCTATTAATGCCTTATTTTGTGCTATAGACATGAATGAGTTTAACAGGGTCTCAACATGCACCACCTCTCACGAAGTATGGAGACTTCTAGAAGTGACGCATGAAGGAACCACCCAAGTCAAGGAATCGAAGATAAGTCATCTCACTCAAGAGTATGAAGCCTTCAAGATGAAGCCAAATGAGACGATCACACAAATGTTCACAAGATTCCTAGACATCATCAATCCCCTATCTTCGCTCGGCAAACAATATACAAATCACGAGAAGATTCGCAAGCTACTTAGGGGGCTACCAAAGATTTGGAACCCTAAGGTGACAGCCATCATAGAAGGAAATGATCTCACAACTATGTCCATGGAGACTTTGATGGGAAAGCTGATGGCTCATGAGCTTGACCTCAAAGACTTCGAAGAGCCTACTCCTAAGGCTAAGGAGATCGCCCTCAAAGCTCATCGACGAAGGGTGACCCCGAAGAGACGGATGACGACAACTCGGAAGGTGATGATCAAGCTCTCCTTGTCCGCAATTTCAAGAAATTTCATCGCTTCAATCAAAGAAAGATGGAACCACAAAAAGATGACGAAGAAGAGCCAACATGCTACAGTTACAAGAAGACTGGACACGTCCGAAAAGACTGTCCATTCTTAAAGAAGAATAACCGTTATGAGAAACCATACAAGAAGGCTTTCTCAACGAAATATGCCAACACAAGCATTTGGCATGAAAGCGAAGCCAGTGATTCCGAGGAAGAAAAGGACTCTCCTCAAGACGCTACAAACGTGAGCCTAATGGCAACGTCCGACAAGGTATCAAACGAAACTCTTGATGATTTCACTTTTGATGAACTTGGCGATGCTTTCACCGATTTACTTGATGATCACAAAAAGGTCATTGGTAAATATAAACATGCCAAAGAAAAGATCAAAAGTTGTGAAGTCGAAATTCAAAGACTTTCTTTATTGCTTGATAACCTTAGAGACACATCACCCACGGAAGTCACAAATGAGGTGTCTAAGCTTAAACTAAGCCTTCATGATGCCAAAGCACGTATTGAACAACAAACACAAGAAATCACTGCACTCAACACGTAGCTTGCTGAAGAAAAGAGTAGACACAAGATTTCTGTTACTAAGATATATGGTTTGAATGCTAAGGTAAATGAACTGCAGGCTATCTCTAAGAAATTAGAGATTAGATTAGGAAAACAGGTTGCTCAACCTCAAACCCAATCACATGACACACACACAAAGCACAACACATCTCATACTACTCAAACACGTCATACACCTGCAGCACGCAATCATGCTTTCATGTACACCCACTTTCATAAAGCACATAAACCACATGCACGTAGAAATAACTTTCACTCCAATATGACACATAATTACCATGCTACACATAGATACAATCATCACTATGTTGCACATAAACAAAATCACCATCATACTGCTTATGGTTATAGTCATCATCATGCTCCACATAGACATCATCACCATGCCACTCCATACCACTCTACATATCATCACCATGCTACTCCACACCACTCTACATATCATCACCATGCTACTCCACACCACTCTACATATAGACATCATCAACATGCTCCTAACATAAATAGGAATGCTATTTGTACTTATTGTGGATTACATGGACACATTTCACCACAATTTAGAGTTAGAAGATTAGTAGATAGAAATATATATGCATGGTTTCCAAAAACTAACTTTTCAGGACCCTCAAGAACTTGGGTACCAAAGGTCACATCTACTCTTGATGTAGGTGGACCTTCCCTCCTCAACTAAGAGTAAGTGGATTCTCGATAGTGGATGCTCGCGGCATATGATGGGAGACATAAATCTTTTCGCATCACTATCGATGAAGAGAGAAGGATATGTATCCTTTGGCAACAACCTAAAAGGGTATATTATAGGTAATGGTATTATTGGCCATCCTCATTCTTCCGTAATAAAGGATGTCTGCCTAGTGACCGAGTTAAAGCATAACCTGCTCAGCATTGGTCATCTTGCTGACCATGGATATGACATTAACTTTGGACAAAATAAATGCTTTATTTATGATAGGTCAACAGGAGACATCGCTTTTGAAGGGATAAGAGAGGATAATATTTATATTTTCTATCTGTCTATAGATACTAACAATGCAGGTAGATGCCTATATGCTCATAAGGATAAAAGATTACTGTGGCACCAGCGTCTTGGTCATGCCAATATGGATACTATATCCAGGCTATCGACCAAGAAGCTAGTTAGAGGCTTGTCCGACATCACATTCAAAATGGACACGGTATGTGCCGAATGTGAATTGAATAAGGCAACCAAGTACTCATTTCATTCCATAAACTCTGTAACTACTACTAGACCCTTGCAACTACTTCATATGGATTTATTTGGCCCTAGTAGAGTAGCCAGTCTTGGTAGAAAACTCTATGCTTTTGTTATTGTTGATGACTTTTCTAGATTTACTTGGATTTTCTTTCTTACAAATAAAAGTGATGCTATTTCAGTTTTCAAGATTTTTGTTAAGAAAGTTCAAAACGAAAAAGGCTACATGATTACTCGAATTCGAAGTGATCATGGAGGCAAATTCGAGAATATTGATTTTGAAAAGTTTTGTGATTCTAATGGTTTTGATCATGAGTTTTCTTGTCCAAGAACTCCTCAACAAAATGGTGCTGTGGAGCAGAAGAATAGGACTCTTGGCGATATGGCTAGAGTCATATTGAATAAGTTTTCACTTCCGAAATACTTTTGGGCTGAAGCTGTCAGTACAGCATGCCACATTTTAAATAGAGTGCTTATTCGTCCTATTACGAAGAAAACACCCTATGAGCTTTGGTTTGGAAGAACCCCAAATGTTTCTTATTTTAGAGTTTTTGGTTGTAGATGTTTTATCCTTAACACCAAAGACAACTTAGGTAAATTTGATGCCAAAGCTGACGATGGTATTTTTCTTGGCTATGCTGCCAAGAGCAAGGGATATAGAGTGTTTAACAAACGCTCATTAATTGTGGAAGAGTCTACAAATGTGACTTTTAATGAAAATAACAGTGCAACAGCTACTCTTGATGATGATGTTGAGCCATCAACTTCTACTCCAATGAATACTACCACCGAAACCAATTCTCTGGAGGGCTTGCCAAAGAAATTCTCTTTCAAGCCGTCACATCCAAAAAATTTGGTAATAGGTGAGGTTTCACGTGGAGTAACTACTAGATCATCATTAAGAGACTCTATTGCTAGCACTGCCTTTATTTCACAAATTGAGCCAAAAAACATTTTAGAAGCTTTTAATGATGAATTTTGGTTTTCTGTCATGCAAGAGGAACTCAATCAATTCGAGAGGAGCCAAGTATGGGAACTCGTTCCTAGACCGGCAAATCACTCGATTATTGGCACTAAATAAGTTTTTAGAAACAAAGTAAATGAAGATGGTTCAGTTATACGCAACAAAGCTCGTCTAGTAGCCCAAGGATACAACCAAGAGGAAGGTATCGACTACGATGAGACGTATTCTCCTGTTGCAAGATTGGAATCCATTCGGATTCTTTGTGCATTTGCTAATTTTCAAAATTTCAAATTATTTCAAATGGATGTTAAAAGTGCTTTCTTGAATGGTTTTATTAAGGAGGAAGTTTATGTAAAACAACCCCCTGGTTTTGAAAATTATAAATTTTTCGACCACGTTTTCAAGCTGAAGAAAGCGCTATATGGCCTCAAACAAGCCCCTAGAGCTTGGTATAAACGGCTAAGCAATTTCTTGCTTGAAAAAAGTTTTTCAAAAGGAAAAATTGACACCACACTTTTTATAAAATCTTTCAAAGACACTATTCTTTTAGTGTAAATATACGTTGATGATATTATATTTGGTTCTACTGATGAAACTCTCTGTCAAGATTTTGCCAAGTATATGCAGACCGAGTTTGAGATGAGCATGATGGGGGAGCTCAACTACTTTCTTAGACTGCAAGTCAAACAAACATCAAATGGAACTTTCATCTGTTAGTCAAAGTATACAAAGGACATGCTGAAGAAATTCGACCTTGACAACGTCAAACCAATCAGCATTCCAATGGCTACTACAACTAAACTAGAACCAGATGATAGCGGCAAACCTGTGGATCAACGTAAGTATCGAGGTATGATAGGCAGTTTACTCTATTTAATTGCTAGTCGCCTTGATATTATGTTTAGCGTTTGCCTGTGTGCTAGATATCAAGCTAATCCTAAGGAATCACACATGACCGCTGTTAAGCGTATCTTTCGATACCTTAAGGGTACGGTTACAGTGGGCCTATGGTATCCCAAATCAACATCATTTGACCTCATTGGTTACTCTGATGCTGATTTTGCTAGATGCAAGGTCGACCGTAAAAGTACAAATGGCACGGGTCATTTATTAGGAAAGGCTCTAGTCTCTTGGTTTAGCAAGAAGCAGAATTCTGTCGCACTATCCACAACAGAAGCTGAATACATCGTAACTGGGCGTTGTTGTGCACAAATTCAGTAGATGAAGCAAACCCTTGAAGACTACAACTTATATTTTATGCACATTCCAATCTTTTGTGACAATACTAGTGCTATAAATCTCACTAAGAACCCCATATGTCACTCGCGCACGAAACACATTGAAATACGTCACCACTTTTTGCGTGATCATCAGCAAAATGGCACTATTAACTTAGAATTTATTGACACTGATCATCAGCTAGCAGATTTCTTTACAAAACTATTATCCGAAGAGCGCTTCAATTTTCTCTGTCGTAAACTTGGAATTTTGGACGTAGCTGTTATTAATTAAAATAAACCTGCATAAATATCGAGTATGTCTTGATTCTTTTATGATGAAATTACTATGGGTACAAGCCGAAAGGGTCCTTCTGACAACAAGGCGTAAAAGCCTAAGCGACACGGTGCACTAGTCCTCAGGACTACCGCTAGCTGGGATCCGGCCCCTGCAGCTAACCCATGGCAACTTCAAAATAATGAATTATGGCATAAATCCTTGTTTGTTACATGGTTTATTTTTATTTTATCACATGCTAAAATTCAAATTTTACATACTTCACTTTGCTTCAGCGTTAATTTTTCTTTCTCAAATTTAGTCTTTCTCAAGTTTGTATATATATATTATTTTATTATACTCTTTTGATCTCTCACTTTTTTTCAAAAATTTTAGCCTGATTTCTGTTCTGACTACAGAATCCAAAATTCGGGCCGAACTCTGTCTTACCCAGAGTTCAGGCCGAATTCGGCTTGGCCATCCCAGAACCGGGAGCAGCCTCAGCCGCTGATCAAAATTTTGATCCAATGGTCCACATCCCTTCCGACCATTGGAACCTTTACACATATATTCGGATTTTTCTCTTCTTTCTCCTCCATTGCCACCTTCTACACTTCTCCAAACATATTTTCTCCAAACCCTAACCCTAGTTCTTCCTTCCTAGAGCATATCTCTTCTCCAAACTCAAGGAGAAGGCTTCTCTCTCCATTCTCCTTCATTGTTCATCATCACATTGAGGTATATTTTAACACTTCTCTCCATCTCAATTGTCTTTCTTATTTCATGGCTCCACGATTGTTCAATCGAGGGAAGAGACTTCAAACCGAGGGAGCGTCCTCTTCGAATGCTCCTCCTCGTGTTGAATCGCCCGTTGAACAAAACCACCTATCCACCCGTTGTTCAACCCACCTCGTCCACTTGACCCAAACACATTTGACGACCGGATATTTGTATCACTTGACGCGTCAAATGAATGGTTTAGTGATTTTCGGACACGTCCGGTGTTTGCTAGTCATCCTATCAATTTTACTATTTTCTCCCAATATGATTCACTTTTTTATGATCTTTGTCTTGACGAACTTGTCACCACCAACTCGGTTATATATCGCAATGCTATTCAAATGTTCTACTGCAACCTAACTCATGATGATACACATATTTTCTCACAGGTTGCGGGCATTGACATCACTTTTGATGATTTCGATTTGGCCGAACACCTTGAACTCCAGGAGCCAAACTCATGGGAAAAGCTTATTGAAGCTCGATCGTTTCAATTTCCCAATGGGTCTTTCTTTGAAAACTTTAAGGACGACTTGTGTACTCCTAACACACGTCCTCGCAAGCTTTTGGCCAAGTTTCTTAATCCCTATTTTTATGAACTTCATCGGATTATATTCAATATTATTCTGCCCAAAGCAGGATCCACCGATGAGGTTACCTACTTTAAAATTTTGGCTTTATATCACCTTCACTTTCATGTTCCATTTAATCTTCTACGTACCATGATGGACTGGATGATTAATTCTAGGAAGAAACCAAGATCCTTGGTTTATGCTCTGTATCTTCCTATGATCTTTCGTGCTTTTCGTGTACCTCTTGATGAGTGCCAGTTCCTACCTGCCCCTGCCTTCCTCTCTAAGGCACGGCGGCTTCAGGCAGTAGTTGGCTCACCTGTTGTGTCCGAGCACTCTGACGATGAGCCCGATGCCCCTCCTCTTGGACAGGATCCTCTTCCTCCTCCTGCCACTCTAGAGTCACTCCAGACTATGCTCCGCGATCGATTCACCTTAGAGGATAATCGCTGGACTCAGCTTGATTACCGGACCATCCTGCAGATGAGTGCCATCAGCAACTCACTGCACGATATTCGGTAGTCCATGTCTCGCCATCCTTCCATGCCTATTCCTATGGAGCGGAACCCTGGTCGTGAAGGATATCGTATCGATGACCCTTGGGTTATTCGCTACTTGGTTCCGGATGCGGCCTTCGTGGACCCTCTTCGTTCTTTCACTGATCCATCCGACGACGCTGGGCCTTCACGAGCTCGATGATGGATATAGACTTCTACTTGCTGCTGCTACTGAGGATCGTAGTTTATGTTTTATGCATTTTGGATTTTAGTTGATATAGTTACTTTTATGCACTTTGGTTGTATGAGACTTATTATTATTTGTGACTCTTGAGATATTCCGTAGTTTTATCAGTTTTTATGCAGTTTCATCTATTATCTATTGGTGTGCTTGCTAGTTCTTAGTTTTTATGGTTATTTGCTAAATGCCAAAAGGGGGAGAAATTTTGGTATATTCTATATTCTTTGCATATGTATCTGTGCTTTGGGGAGAATGTTTTTATCAGGCCAACAGGATTCAAAGCAATGTTTACGGGAGAGCTATTGCTAGCTCGACACTGATTATGGGGGAGCTATGCCTTTGCTTTATAATGTGTCCAGGTATGAATATTGAATATACAAATATCATTTTGTCAATTATCAATATGGGGGAGATTGTTGACACAAAATAACAGTCAACCAAATATTGATAGAATTGACTACATGATACTTGTGATAATTCAATACGACACATAAAGACTACATCCAGTACAAGTCAGACGATAGCTCGGATTTGCAATGCAAGTTATTTTTTTGAGTCTGCATTTTATAATTTTATTGAGTCTAGACTTATGTAAACTGAGCTGTGCTGAGCATCTCAGACTTAACCTATACCCATACCCAAAATCCAAAAGCTCCACACATATCCAAATAAGCCAATTGGACCATTGACCCATTCTGTGCTCTGGAGACAGAGTTCGGGCCGAACTCTGCCTCCACACGAAGTTCGGGCCGAACTCTGTCTCCTAAAAATCAGCACCCTAATTTTTAGGGTTGGCTGGTTGCAAGTTGTCTAACGGCCAATTTTTTGAAAATTCCAACCAGAATTCTGGTCGAATTCTGCCTACCTGATATCCTATAAATAGGCCATAAATTCTCTCATTTTCATTCATCCAATCTTCTCTTCTCTTCTCTCTAAAGCTCTATGCAAGCCATACCCTTCTTTATCTACTAGCCACAAGCTCCCTTAGCCTCAAGTGCTCAGTACTTTTCAGTTAGGAGTTTGTGCAAGAGTTCAAGAAGTCGCTTGGAAAATTCCAAGCATCGCCACTGCGATCTTTGTAAGAAGTTGACGTGCTCTTCTGAAGAAAAGGCACGGGGTTTAACTACTATTTCACAAATAGTAGATTTAATCCTGAGCTAGAGTTCTCAGGCCTGGACTAGTCCTCCATGAGGGAAACCAGGTTAAAAATCGGCTGTGTTTGCGTATGCTTTCTTGCTCCTTTTTTATTTCCGCATTTACTCTGATTACTTTCAGCTTGTGAAAGAGTTTAATTTTTTTTGGCTATTATTATTATAAACTCTATTCACCCCCCTCTAGAGTTGACATCTGTTCTTCAGAGGTCCCTCTTTCAAAGTCTGCGATCGAGAACTGGTGAAGAAGAAAAAGAGTGCCACGTTGCTTCATGCAATGTTGCTCGTGACTCTCCATTCCAGAAGAAGCTATCCAAGAAACCCCTTTCCTCAGTTGGCAAGTCCAAATACCGGCCTGGGGGTAGCAAGAAACCTGTGCCCAAGGAAGGCGTATTCCAACACATGCGCTCCAAGGACATATTATCGTCGCAAGAAGATGGTTCATCGACCGCTGCACCTGCTGGGGGTAGCCAACCTGCTATGGTGTATGACAACCCTTCGTTTCAGTATGACGAAGAGACGTATGACACCGATACTTCTGTCGGCACAAGCAGTCAGAAGATTGGAGGTATGAACAATGTCGAGTCGGAGGACAATCGTAACTTGCCGGTCTTTCCATAAGACAATGAGCACCAGCACTCCAAACAAGAAAGCGAAAGATCTACCATCCCTTCTACTTACATGCACATAGCATCTGTATATATGGCAGCTGATGACAACGAAGAATCTAGCAGAAGTGCTGATCAGCAGAAACTCATTAAGGTGCTTGAAGGAAGTCTTAACGCATTGAACATATACATGCAAACTTTAGCCTCTGTCGTTCTGGAGATCAAGGACAGATTGGTTCCTACTGCCTCCAGACCTGTGGTTCTGACTGTTTGTGATGGGTCTAGTACCCTGCCCGTCATAAACCAATTCGTACAGTCATCGGCCACTCCGTGACCATCAATCCAGCAGTATCCAACGAAATACAACAAGCACTAGAGGAGTTATACGCTCGCCACGATGCCGAAGAAAAGCAAGCCACACTCTGAAAGATGGGCATCTGGCAGCCTTATCCTATTGAGTGGGACGATGTGGTTTATCCTCCTAAATATAAACCACAGACTATCACCCCTTATGATACTAAAAAGTTGCCCAGACGATACTTGATGTACTTTGCCTCAGTAACAGGACACTTGCTAAAGAATGATAGCCTTCTCACCAGCATCTTCGTTGGATCTCTACAAGGGTGGCCTATGAATGGTTCTGTAGTTTGCCCGACAACTGCATTAAATCCTTTGAAAACCTGAAGATCATGTTCCTGGAATGGTTCTAAGAAGGAGGGCTGGACATGACAATGTCTACTCTCATGGACATCGTTCAGAAAGAAAAAGAGCCCGTACGAACGTACATCGAACGCTTCCGCCAGGCCGCCCTAAGGCTACCTCCAGGCATGCCTAAGTCCATGCTCATTTATTTATGCCACAAGAATATGCTCTATGCCATCAAACTGAGGCATAATGCTCCGTGCACCGAGTGGACGCCCTTCATTACTGAAGCAGGAGTAGCTCAAAAGAAGGCACAAGACGCACAACTCCTGGATTTGAACTTTCCCTCAATTAAAGATAAATGGAAGCGAATAAGAGGCGGTAAAGGCAAGGAAGCTATGACCGTCAATATTATAAAGGGTCTAGCGCTCGTGAGCCCCAAGCCAGCCGAAGAGCAAAAGCCGAAGGAAACCTACTCCTTCAAGGATGAAGAAACTCTCGAGTTATTCGAGATGCTGACCAAGGGTGGCAGGCTTGTAGTTTCCACCTCACAAGCATCCCGACGAAGTAGAAAAGGTGGATAATCCTAAGTACTGCCATTACCACCAGTACATCCACCACTCAACATACGACTACTACGTGTTGAAAAGACAGATTCATCATCTTATCGACGCCAAAGTCATCTCCCTCGATTACGAGGAAAAGACTGTAACGGCCAACATGGTCACGATACAGTTCGGGAGCTTCCCGATAGCCGAGACTCAAGACGGCGTCGTCCCTATCCCAAAGGCAATAATGGAAGTCGTCAACCTTTCGTCCGCCAGGGACAATGCTCAGGGCCTTATCCCCTTTACAATACCGTAAGGTGAAGTGATGTGGGTTCATCCAGATCTCACTCCTGACACGACTGTGCTAGCAGCACACCCGACAAAATGGAGGAAGGTCAAGA
>JANAVB010013594.1:6010725-6173225 GCA_029216955.1 Iris pallida | reverse complement strand
AACGAATCATTTGCGTAGTTGATATAACCCTCTATACATCTGTTTTAATAGATTAGATCCTTACTTATTAAACAGTTCATAAAATTTCCTAAAAAACTGATAAAACATGTTCGTAACTGAACATAAAAACCCGATCAACCCCCCAAGTTCAAGGGCTTATCACCATCAGGACAATAGCAATTTCAAAAAAGCTAACTTAGAACTGTTAAAGACAATATACAGGGGATTAAAACCCTACTAGTAGAATTATTGTTCGTCAAATATACAACAAGTTATTTGACCCTAAAAATTAAGAAAAACCAAGTTCTGAAAATAGAAAAATTTGGAAAAAACTTCACGATACGGCATGCGCCCCGACAATCCAAGTGTCGTGGTCGCAAACCATACACATCGAAAGAAACGTATGGATGTTGTCGATGTGTGGGAAGTGACGGGACTCGATTTCGTTGCGTGTGCGCGACGAAATAGTACGTATCTGTTAAGATACCCGAGTATCGACCTTTTACAAACTAGGCCATAACTTCGTGTACAGTCATCGATTCAAGACGAAACTTGCACCAATAAGACCGTATCAAAATTTTGATCCTGTGTGCCAAGTTTGGTCCGATTCTGAGAAGGTCGACCGTAACGCCAATTTGGCGGGCTCACGACCCGATCCAACGGGCAAAATTGTGCACTTTCCGCCGGAATCCAAATTTGGACATATGGGTCGTCTTTTCAAGTCGAATCCATAGATATATAGTTTGATGACTTTACAGACCGAAGGTACTGGCACGCTTTTCGGTACAAATGGGTCCAACGGTGACATCGTTTTGATCATAAATTATGATTTTACCCCTGTATCCAGAATTTGACTTTTAGACAAGCATTTATTAGACATATATTTTATACCGGGAACATTCTTGATGTTTGTTTCAGCATCTAGAGCCGTTCATGGATTTTGAGTTTCATTGCTGACGTACGTGACTGTTGGATTTGTCATTCTCGCACCACCAAACAAGATACCTTGCCACCATACTCTGTGATTTACTGTTAATTATTTTCAGTTATTTATATTCAATATTATTTATCTGTTTCTAGTATTATATCATTGTACATCTAAGTCACACTTGGGTGCAAGCGACTGTATCGGTCGTTTTACTTGCTTTTGTTCTATTTTTTTGCATTGACTTAGCCTGGTGACCACCCATTGATGATGAGGTATTGGTATATCCCATATGGCCTTGACATATGCTTTATCATGTGTTGTGAGTCACATGTAGGACACGTACTCACATAGTCGACTGACTACCGATACGTCTGAGGCGTTTGACGGATAAGGGTAACTGCCAATAGAATTGCATGCTAGTAGACTTGGCAGTTACTGGAGGTTCATATGAGTCATAGAGATGACTACAGTAGGCATTTGGGTGGGGAGAACAATACCTGATGTTGGGCTTCTATTATACATTCCCTTGTAACCCGGAGGCTCTTCTGGAGATACGGGTATAATTATCCACTCAGGTTGGCCATTGACGCTCTTAAACATTATGCGCTTGGTCACTGGTGCCCGAGAGGGGACTATACTGGATCCTATTATCAGCCAAGGCTCATGAGTCGAAGGATTGTATCTCAACTGCATGCTCACAGTAGAACAGTTAGGAATTCTATTGCATATATCACTTTATTTCTATATTATATCATAGTTTATACCGCATGGTATTTTCTTGTATCTTATTACGTCCCTCTGAGGGTCTGCTTATCTCTCTAGGATTAGATGATTTCCCACAGAAGTACCGTGCGGCATTGGATCCATATTTTGTGGACGATGAGGCAATCCCTTCTGACATTTAGCTCTATCCTTGTTTTGAGATTTATTGAGACTATATATTGGACCACTTTATATTTCTTTGTTTTCTATTTTGCGGAGGTTGGACTCCGATCATTTGAGACTATTTTTTATAGCTGTTTGGAGTGGGTATGTCCACCCGGCTATCTCTTGACTCAATTATTTATTTTGGACTTCTTATATCTTCTGTGAAGCTGTGGATGAGATGTAGTTTACTTATACTCTGGCTGTGATTATTATTATTTATAGCTTATGTACATGTATGAGGATTCCATATATTAGAGTATTCTTCGTATATGTGCAGCTGGTATGTCTACGTACTCGGTCCTAAGTATTTTGGGACTAGGGCATTACATGTTTTTGTGGTGGCCCATGCAGGTCTGAAAATATTGTTGGGCTTGTATGACTGTGCCCAACAAGCCTACATATAAGAATAGTAATAGTATCTCATCCATAACTACTACCTCATTTGACTTTCAAACTTTTCAAATTATCTTGATTTACCTGAATTACCTCATATCTAATCGTCCTAACATTATCTTATTTTCTTCGTGCCAACAGTATAAATCTAAGAAGCGGACTACTTCTACCTTGGCCCTCACATCTGGTGAAGCGGCTACCCAGGAAGGAAAGAATCCTCCCATGACTCTGGACACCCCTTATCAGCAAGGGCAGTTGCAGTCTACCACGACCCCGTCGACAGTACACCAGGAGACCCAAGCTCTCCTAGTCAACCAGGCTAGACAGACCACTACAGTACCACTAGGAGGGAATGTGCCACTACCACCACCACCACCATTCTCTCAATAATTTCTACCACAGTGGGGACCTCAGATGCCTCCACCACCGAATGATGGAAGCACTACTTCTCAGTTCATATATGCCATGATGCAAGCTCAGTGGCAGCAGACTGAGGTGATGAGACAGGCAATGATGGAAGCATTGGCTTGGCCCCCACCTCCACCTCTACACCGATACCAGCACCAGCGCCGGTTCTGCATCCTTATGAAGGTTCTATCAAGAACATCACCGATATGAACCGAAGCCCTTCAGAGGTACAGAGAAGCTACTAGAGGTATCAACATGGCTTATTGGCATGAAGAAGCTACTAAAGGCTTCCTAGTTGCTAGTACGTGATTGAATGACAGCAGTGGACCTACTTTTAGAAGATAATGCTCACAAATGGTGGAAGGCTGTAGAAAGGCGATTAGGCACTAGGATCACCTGAAAGCAATTCTATGACCTTTTCTATGGGCGATTCTTTCCCATACATGTTTGAGACGCTCTCTATGACGAGTTCCTTCATCTAAAGCAAGGGAACCTGTCGGTAGATGAGTATGACGCAGAGTTCAATCACCTGGGTAGATTTGGTGCGGGATTGATCCCGACAGAGTTAGAGAAGGCAAGGAGATTCAATCATGGGCTTACACCAGAGCTGAAGTCCTACACTACTATACAGTCTCGAGTCTTCCATTCTGCTGTCTTGGAAGAACCACGTGCCCAGGAGCTTCTTCGTAAGGAACAACAGACGCAGAGATGCCATACACCAGTAGTTGCACCAACTAAAGATACTTAGAGTGGACCTATCAGGAGGACTACAGGACAGAACTAGTAGAGGACCACACCCTACAAGAAGCCCACTTGCAACTTTTGTGGAAAGCAAGTTCATATCATGAATGACTGTCGACTTCGCCTAGGATTATGTATGAGATGTAGATCGGGACGACACTTGGCCAGAGATTGCCCCGAGCAGCAGGCACTAGTACATGCACATCAGGCCTTCAGGCCTACAGCATCAGTACCTCCATCTCCCCGACCGATAGCAGGAGCACCTTGCCCACTATTACCTCCCCAAGGTATTCAGAAAAAT
This sequence comes from Iris pallida, assembly GCA_029216955.1. Classification (NCBI taxonomy): domain Eukaryota; kingdom Viridiplantae; phylum Streptophyta; class Magnoliopsida; order Asparagales; family Iridaceae; genus Iris; species Iris pallida. The sequence continues at coordinate 6,169,527 of JANAVB010013594.1, read as the reverse complement.
AAGGCTAGAGCTCAGGGCCCATGACATAATTATAGGCAGGCATTCTCTATAGCTGTTGAGGATATAGAGACAGTATAGTAGGTATGGTTTTAGTTGCTTCATTTTCTACCATTACTTTATTTGACACTGGAGCCGCTCATTTATTCGTAGCCACTAGTTTTGCCACTAGACACAACATTCCTATAACATCCTTATCTAAAAATATTAGAATCCTTACTGGAGGAGGAGTTTTGCCTGTTAGTGGTGTTTGTAGACTTTGTCTTGTAGTGATACGTGGTAGGGAGATGAAAGCACGACTTCTTGTATTTCCTATGCTGACTTTCGATGTAGTTCTTGGAATGGACTGGTTGAGCCAGCATTTTGCCCTTATAGATTGCCATAAGGGCAGTATCATCTTTAGACCCCCGAATAAGACAGAGTTTGAGTTCACTAAAGAAGAAGAAAAGAGAAGCGATACACCTGCATTAGGAACTCACATGATGATGCATGACATCCCTCAACACCCTATCATATCTGAGTTTGAAGATGTATTCCCCGAGGAATTGCCGGGACTGCCACCTGACCGAGACATCAAGTTTTCTAATGAGCTTATTCTGGGAGCCGAACCTATTTTATCTCGAGTATATCGACTACCACCCAAGGAGTTCATAGAGATGAAGACGCAGATTGATGACTTGTTGGAGAAAGGCTTTATTCGTGCCAGTGCATCACCATGGGAAGCACCCATTCTATTTGTGCCAAAAAAAGATGTGACAGTGCGCATGTGTATCAATTACAAGCCTTGAATGCAGTGACGGTGAAGAACAAGTACCCCTTGCCGCATATAGACGATCTATTCGACCAATTGAGTGGAGCAAAAGGATTCTCCAATATTGACTTATGATCAGGCTATCATCAATTGAAGATTCGGAAAGAAGATATTCCGAAGACGACATTTCGATCAAGGTATGGATACTACGAGTCCTTGGTCATGCCTTTCGGTTTGGCCAATGCTCTTACGGTTTTCATGAACTTAGTGAACAAGATCTTTCACCAGTACTTGGATAAATTTGTAGTCGTCTTTATAGATGATATCTTAATATACTCGAAGAGCCAAGAGGAGCACGAGCAGCATTTATGGATTATTTTGGGGACCTTAAGGAATGAGAGCCTTTTTGCAAAGCTTAGCAAGTACGATTTCTTTCTCAAAGAGGTATCATTTCTTGGGCATATTATTACGGGAGATGACATATCAGTAGATCCAGAGAAGACCACAGCAGTCAAGGCATGGCCCGCTCCCACATCAGCTTCCGAGGTGAGAAGTTTTCTTGGACTTGCGGGTTATTACTGAAGGTTTATAGAAGATTTTTCTAGAATAGCGGGGCCTATAACTCGACTGACTTGCAAGGACCAAGAGCTCGTATGGACAGACGAGTGTTAAGTCGCTTTTGATGAGTTGAAGAAGCGATTGACCATTGCACCTATCTTGACGCTACCATCGGGCTCGGAAGGATTTTTGATATACAACAATGCATCCGAAAAGGGATTAGGATGCGTATTGATGCAACATGGTCATGTAGTAGCATATGCATCAAGGTAGTTGAGAGTGCACGAGAAGAATTATCCAACCCATGATCTACATCTCGCAGTGGTTATTATTGTTTTGAATCTATGGAGACACTACTTGTACGACGAGAAGGTAGATATCTACACTGATCATAAAAGCCTCAAGTATGTGTTCACAAAAAAAGAGTTGAATATGCGACAAAGACGTTGGTTGGAGTTGATGAAGGATTATAAGATAGAGCTATATTATCATCTGGGCAAGGCTAATGTTGTGGCAGACGCATTAAGCCGTAAGCCCATGGCACACTTCTTGACCACACGGAAGGAGTTGATGGGAGACTTGTAGCAGCTTGGGTATTGAGGTAATATTGCCTGGAGCGGATGACGTATTAGCCAATCTCCATGTGCAATCATCATTAGTAGAGAGGATCAAGGCGATATTACCCACGTATGCTAAATTTCGACGGCTTAGAGAGAGAGGACTGAAGCAGGAGAGCAGATGGGATTGAGGATTCATCCCGATGGGACATTGCAATGTGGTGATCGTCTTTATGTTCCTAATAGATAGCTACGACATGAGTTGTTGGCGGAAGCACATAGTTCGACTTACTCCATACATCCCGGAGGAACTAATTTATACCGGGACTTACGACAATATTATTGGTGGCAAGGAATGAAGCGGAAGATAGCTCGTTTCGTGGCCAAGTGTTTAGTGTGCCAACAAGTGAAGGCAGAGCAACAGAGGATGGCTGGATTATTATGGCCACTACCCATTCCCGAGTAGAAATATGAGCACATTACTATGGACTTCATCACAAGATTTCTTCGAAGTCCTAGTGGACGAGATGTTGGCCCATTGGTCATGGTCAAACCTGATTTTAATAATTGATCAAACTCTGTCTCGATATAAATGCAAATCAACTCAGATGTTTACCTACGACGTTTTGGACACTGCTCAACAATGGATATCAACTTTGTTCAAGACTGAAGCCGTTTGCCACTCTGAATGTACTTCCTGTTAAGCAATGTAAATTTTCATTTTATTGAGTCTAGGAATACATTGTATACCGAATCGTACTGGCAAATAGACTATCCGAAAACGTTTTTCAAAAACCATCCTATTCTTTTACAAATGACCTACGTTTTTGCAAAACATCCTTTTTACAAAAAGCTTCTGAAGGACTTTTCAAAAAGCCAAATTGATTTTTTCTCAAAAATGAACTGGCAGAACCCTAGCAGAACTCGGTCCGAGTTCGGCAAAGTGGAACGTTAGTGAACGTTGGTTTTTGAACTTGGTTATCCTTCAGTTATGGTTTGTTACAAAGAGTTCTGCCCGAATTCTGTCAGAGTTCTGTCTTTGGAAAAACTATAAATAGAGAAGTATTTCGATCAATTAAAAACACCAATTCACTTTCAATCTCTTCTCTTTCTGAGCTTATATTCTTTCAAAGAGTTCTCAAAAGCTTTCATTTTCAAATCCCAAGCCAGTTACAATCCTCTAGTCGATTTGCCAGTGCGGTACGGTCTAGAAGTTTCAGAGCGATTGTAATCAGAGACTTGATAGAAGATACAACTCTTCACAATTGATGTTGGTCGAGTTTTTCGTATCAAAGCTCACGTCTGTAGAAATTGCAAGGACTTCGTATGAAAACTTATGGGATTTTCCAATAGTGGATTCAACTGGAAGCTAGAGTTCTTCCGACTAGACTAGTCCTCACAAGAGGGAAACCAGTACAAATCTCCGTATTTGCGTTTGCCTTCTGATCACTTTTAGTTTCTGTCATTTACTTTTGTAATTATTATTATATCTGTGATCTAACTGCTAACAAGATTTTTAATTAGCAATATTCTACTGCCTACTCTATTCATGCCCCTCTAGAGTATTCTGCTTTACGATTTCGTTTCTACACGAGATACGATATGGGTGAATGTTGATAGACTTACCAAGTCAGTCCATTTCTTACCTTTTAGAGTGGCAGTCCATAAAAGTTTTGGCGGATGCATACATGAAGCAAATAGTGAAGCTACACGGCGTGCCAATTAGTATCGTGTCAGATCGTGATTCGAGATTCACCTCGTACTTTTTGAGGAGTACGCAAAAAAGTGTCGGTACGCGTTTGAAGTTTAGCACAGCATACCATCCGCAGACATACAGCCAGTCAGAGCATACTATTCAGATGCTGGAGGATATGTTGAGATCATGTATGCTTGACTTTAGCAGATCATGGGAAGACCACCTTCATCTTGTAGAGTTTTCCTACAATAATAGCTATCAAACGAGCATTCAGATGGCACCGTTTGAATCATTATACGAAAGAAAGTGTCGATCACCTATTTGTTGGAGCGACATAGGAGAGAGGCAGGTATTGGGTCCTGTCTTGGTTTTGAGCATAGTGGAGAAGGTGAAGAAGATACAAGACCACCTGCGAGCAGCGTAGGATTAGCAGAAGCAGTGGGCAGATAATCCTCGTCGACCCTTGGAGTTCAAGAAACACGACCATATTTTCTTGAAGATATCCCCTACTAGAGGCACGATTCGATTTGGAGGACGTAACCAGTTGAGTCCAAGATATATCGGGCCTTTTGATGTCTTAGAACGTGTTGGAGAAGTTGCCTATAGATTGGCATTGCCACTGTCACTAGAAAGAGTACATGACGTATCTCATGTGTCACAGCTGAGGAGGTATGTGGCAGACAGTAGTCATGTGCTTGATCACTCCGAAATCACCCTTGGTCCAAGCTTGTCGTACAAGAGCAACCGGTAGGTATCCTTGATCGTCGAGTGAAGGTGTTGCAGAATCAATCTATTCCATTGGTTCGTGTAGCATGGAACCATCACTCGCCAGAAGAGTCTACTTGGAGTGGACGACATTCAAAATCGTACCCTCATTTGTTCAAAAATTAAGGTACAACTTTTTTACGTTAGTTCGTATTCATTACCATTGTATTGCATATCCCTCCTACAGTAGATTTAATTTTGAGGATAAATTTTTATAAGTTGGGTATGATGTAAAACCCCCTAAATTATAATTTTTTATATTTTATTTATTCTAATATTGTATGGTATCCTATTTTAGTTAATTATTAATCAATTAACTGAGGTACTGTACAATACCAAGAGAGAGCAAGAGTTAGGATTTGTATACTTAGGTGTTAAGCTTCACAATGTTATTAAGTAATTATGAAGTTTGCAATATCCTAGAATTTTTTTCTAAAAAGAAATTATTGGGAGCAAGTATGCCTACAGGGTTATACCAATACTACATATATATATATATATATATATATATATATATATATATATATATATATATATATATATATATATATATATATATATATATATATTAGTCTGCCAGAAGCGTGCTCCAGGGCAACGAGGCCCAGTCCCCCACCATTGCCTCATTCTGTCAGACGTATCCCCAAGAAGTGGTCTTCCTCATCTGGAGAGCCCTCCGCAATATCCTTTCCACTGACGACATTCTCAACACTATCGGATTCAGCCTGGCCTCTGCATGCACCGGTTGCTCTGATCGTCAATCGGAAACAGCCAACCACTCTTCAGCCAGGGGGATCATCCGGTCAAGGTCTGGAGAGCTCTTTCCCAATGTTACAAATTTCCTTATGGAGGCGACAACTTTTACCTCGTCATAGCCACCTGGGCTTCAGGTTCCACGGCCACCAGATCGTCGCTGCGGCAGCCACGTGGGTTATCTGGAAAAATCGGAACAAGGCGAGATACGAAGGCCAAAATACAGCGCCGACCAACTCATTCGGGAGACCATTCGCCAATGCCACAAACAACCCCTCTGTAGGCATGGCCAGGCGGCCTTCTGGAACTCTATCTATCATCGGCTTAGCCCTTTTGCTTATAGTTTTCCTTCTTTTGTCAGTATACATGTACAGGCATCGACATTTTGCGCCTTATGGTTACTTGTAAAGGTTCGGCCTTTCGGTCTTCTTGAATAAAATGGTGGGTTAATAATATATATATATATAAATATATATCTATATATATATATAGATTATATATATATAGTAATCCCCCTAAATTTTAATACGATTTTTTTTTAAATTTGGTATCGATTTTTTTGTTTTTTTTTGTTTGTTTTTTGTAATTATACGTCGCGTACAGGTTAACATTTTTCATATTGTTCGTAGCGTGCGAAATTGCGAGATGTATATTTTTTATATACAAATATTTTATTAAAAGAATTCTTCGTAAAGAAAATAAGTATTTTATTTTTATTTTGTGTGTGTCGAGATTGCCAGACCTTAAGTTCATTTATTTATAAAGAAGGCAATTTTATTTCATGATACAAATGATAATTTAGAAAAACTGTTGCTATGTCAAAATAGACTATTTGTGTGTGCGAGTGACATGAAATTTATTTCATTGTCGACTTTGATTTTTTCTTTCTAAAACTAATTGTGTGTTTATTTATAAAAATGTATTCAAATATTTAAATTTATTGTAAATTTTAAAATTATTCTTAATATATTTTTATATTTAAAAAGTTATTTTGTTTGTTTTTTAATATTTAATTAATTATGATTTGAATTGGAAAAGATTATATTGGCTTTATTTTAAATTAACTTTGAATAAAAATAGAGTCTAGCTAGATTGATTGGGATTTGATAAAGTATTTTAAATCAATATGTAATATATATGGGAGGATTTAAACCGTCCTAGTTCTTATCTATCTAGGAGTCAACCTCATATAAGGAGAGGACCTTCCCCTCTTTTTCCCATAAAATTCACAAACCTAAATTTCCATCCAAGTGTCGTGCATGTGTCCGTGTCGTCTTTCCCTTCGACTATATTCTCTATTACAACTACAATTCTTCCGACGGCGTGTCGATACCCCGGATACAATTGGCTACAACACTCGCCACCAGCCAAACCCGTCGATCTTCTGACCATAACCAGGCCAACCAACCACCGTGGCCATCGTCGCTGTCCTGCACACCCCTGACTTCTCCGACAACCACCACCACCCGTACCATCGTCAACGTCATCGTCATCCCGGTCACCATCACAGGCTCACCGTCACCACCAAAATCGAGGACCACCGCCACCCCCGTCACCGACCCCGTCGACACTTGATGCACAGCCACATCCCAATGAACCACATCATCACCGTCCTATTACCAGCACCACGCCCCATCTTCACCACGCCGCCCCAATTTCGAGCACACCAATTTCTTCTCCGTCATTCCCTATCCTCGGCCAATGGTCGACACAACCACTACCACTACAGCCACCATCATCACCGCCAGATTTCTCCCCCTCCGGTGACTCCACTCCCAACATCACCACCTACGTAGCCACCGCCACAATCATTCATCATCTCCACTATGCTCATGGAACCACAACCACTAGTACTTAACTTCGTCGTGTCGCATCGTTCAATCCCGACAACAGAGCGCCTCCTCCACGAACATCGACCCTGTACCGCCGTGTCTTCCGCGTGACCTCCGGATCTGGCGCCTCCCGATCCACTCAACGCTATTGAACGACTGAGCTTCGTGAGCACCGCCGATCCACTGTTCGACCACGGTCGTGGCCTCCTTCTCGAGAAGCCACGAAGACTCGACGATGTCAAGCCTCCGAACACCTCTGTCGGCAACCACTAGGGCCACAAGAGTGCCTTCCCAGTGAAGCTCCGCCTCCACTCCCACACCGACCGTCGACGTCCTTCTCTCCCACCGTCGAGGGCAGTCCTTTGCGCTTGTGCCAACCTACATGCCCCCTCCGCCGAGCTGGTGAGTCATCATCTCAACACACACTCTCCCTTCCGCTCCTTTCAGCTCTCTCACAATCCCCTCTTCCCCAAAATTTTATTTTTGGTTTGCTTTGTTCTCTCTCTCACGAAAGGAGAGTAGAACAGCAACTGTATTTGTTACTTTAGTTATTATATTATTATTATTTTACTTTTTTTTTACTTTGATATTTGTTTTGGTTGGGTTTCAAATTTCTTTGGTATGATTTGTTATTTATTATCATTATTATTATTATTATTATTATTATTATTTAAATGCTTCTTGAAAACAAACAGTATATATGTAAGGTTTAGTTTGGGTAGCAAATAGTATATATGTATGGTTTAATTTGGGTAGCAGTATGTATGGGTTATTTTTTTTATTTTTAGTTTAGTTATTTTGGTATCATTAGTATATATATACGTAAAATATATAGCTAATATGTTTATTATTATAGCTAATGGTTTAAAAACATATATATAATTGTTCAAAATATAGTCTATATTTTAATAGGGTTCTAACTATAGAGATATTTTTGTAATACTGTGTTAAAACATAAATATAGCTTTATTATAAAAATAATTGGCTAGATTCCAAATATATTCTAAAAATATTTTTGAAATTATAAGGTGCAGTTTCCTATAAAATAAGTCCTAAGTATTTTGAATATATATATATATCTATATATATATATATATATATATATATATATATATATATATATATATATATATATATATATATATTTCTAAAAGTATTTTAAATAATAAAATATATTTTACCTAGAAAAAAACCCTATTTTGTACTTAGTATTTTAACTAGAAAAAGATTTTTATGAATTTAAATATTTTCTAAATTTGTATATATTATTATCTGATTTTCCTTGCTTACCCTCCAATCCATGAAAAATCCCCTTTCCATACCTATATCCAATCATATACTTCTTCCTATCTATCCTAGCTAATCTAACCGTCCTTGACTCGATGGAACAATTCGTGCAATCATCAAATGCCATCTTGCGTATTTATAACAAGGACAAACTTTGTACTATCATGATCAACATACCACGCCAGGCGTTGCTACCAGGCAAGTATACCTTGTTATAAATTATTGTCATATTATTTATTTTCAGCATTATTTACTTTGTTTCCTATTTGTTAGTTTTATTTGTTATAAACTACGCGTCCAGGCCACATTTGGGTGCAAGCGACTCTATTAGTCGTTACTTTATTTTATGCATGTTGACTTAGTTTTAGCAGACTACCTTTTTGTTGGGGATATCCTTATATCTCCTTGGGCCATGACACTCACACTACATAGTTTGAGACATTTTGCTAGGAGGACGACTTTTGGACTGGCTATCTCTATTGTCGTGTGACGGATGGATCGTAACTTCTATGATTAAGGTATAGAGACTCGAGAAGTTATAAAACTGGGCGGGTCATGGACATAACTTGGTCAGTGTGGGAAATATTGGGGGAGGACAATCACTAGTGCATATGGGAAGCCAAACAGGTAAACCATAGTTTTCGAAAGGAAACTATGGCGAGATTATATTTGCAGATACCCTCTGACATTTTGGATATTACAGTCAGATACGTATGACTGATGCCAGTTACGTACTTATAGCCTAAATCCCACCCATGCGTATAGAAAGTTGTCTTCTAAATTGCACATTAGACGGTTAGAATCCCCTTTGCATATTTGTGTCTAGGTTAGTCTTTTGTATATTATTTTATTATTTTGACAGTTCATATTAGTATGTTCTTCCTGTATCTTATTACGTCCCTCTGAGGACCTGGTGATTTCTCCAGGTGTGCTTTTGTGATGTTTCGTAGGTGCTCTAGCCAAGGCCATGACTTGCTCTCTTCCATCGAGGATGATTGCACTTGAATCGTCTTCGCAACGCTCGACACGTTCCCAAATTTTATATTTCTCCTTTTGTTGGTAATAGATTTGTCTCCGCCCAACGACTTGTGTAAACAATAATTCATAAGTTATTATAAATTCTTTCTTCTTATTTGTGGATGAGATTAGTGTCGTGGCTTTCTACACTTTACAACATATGTATACATACGATGGTTCCATATATTGGAGTATACTTCGTATGTATGCAGCTGGCATGATTACGTTCCTAGTCCTACGTATTTTGGGACTGGGACGTTACATATTTTTGTGGTGGCCCATGCAGGTCAAGATTAATTGTTTGGTTACTTTACCGTACCAAGCAAGCCTGCGTATAGGATTAGAGTCTAGGATCTCATCCACATACTTGACCGCCTTCTCGCTTGACTCCTCGAGTTGCATCTTTTTTGATCCCTTCTATCGTGATTCGTGCCATTCTTTCGTGCTTGATAGAGATTAATAAGGTAACCAATAATAGGTGGACATGACCCATTGTCCTATTACCCTATTAGTTTAACTCTTGTAAGTTGAGTAGAATGCCTTACGACCTAACCTTCCTTATAACCTTAACCAAGTCTTAGACAAGTAGACGGTAGGACGACTGTATATGTATCAACATAGGACATAACCTAGATTTTTAAGGACTTTGACCAAACTCTACTTCCTTTCAATCTTAATCTCACGTGCCTATGTTTTCACCATCTTGACTAATGTTGCTACTATAATCTAGTTTTACAAGCTTATCCATCTATCGAGCTTGTTCATGACTTATGCTATTGAGCGCGCGTTCACTAACATATTGTCTAATCAGAACCTGTGCATGATGATCTGATCAACCGAGTGCACTTTGGTTCGCTTCTCATATATTGTTCTACGTGGATGGAGACATAATAAAACTTGGCCTCTAGAGTCTTATCCGTGACTGCGTTGGCAATTTCCTTTAGGAATTATTCAGTCGTCTTTGAACCACGTATTTGTACTCAATAACATTTTCTTCGAACTCTTATTCACTTCTGTCTTTCACTTATTTTTGGAAAGGCAAACACTTGTACTTGATAGTTAGACATAAAGTATTCCCTGGTGACCATGATAATTATATAAATACGAGTGTAGTTAGCCATTATCAACCCGGGTGACTTCAATCTCGTCTCGAGTTACACGCCATTTCCTTCAACCCTCAATCTATTATCATGAATTTCTAAATTGTTTGAAACTTAGGAAAGATTAGAACCCTTTCCCTTAACCATACTCCTAAACCTAGACGAGTATCTTCTATCTAGGAAACCACCTATCCTTGATCTCAAATCATTTTACCACCCCTTATTGACCCTTAATATTTGTCTCTTCTTGCGTTAACATGCGACCATCATTCACTTCCTAAATTAAATTCGTGATTTATTTTTGTAGTTATCGAAATCACGATTTTTTATGCATGTTTGTGTTGAACGTTAATTTCGAGGACGAAATTCGTGTAAGTTGGGTAGGATGTAAAGCCCCAAAATTTTTACTATAATTTTTTTAAAATTTGGTATCAATTTTTTGTTTGTTTTTCGTAATTATACATCGCGTACAAGTTCACATTTTTCATATTTGTACGTAGCGTGCGAAATTGCGAGATGGTATATATTTTTATATACAAATATTTTATTAAAAGAATTCTTCGCATAGAAATAAGTATTTTATTTTTATTTATTGTGTCGCGTCGAGATTGCTAGACCATTATTGTTTATTTATAAATAAGGCAATTTTATTTCATGATGCAAATGATAATTTAGAAAAACTATTGCTTATGTCAAAATAGACTATTTTTGTGCGAGTGACATTAAATTTATTTCATTGTCCACTTTGATTTTTTTCTTAAGAAAACTAATTGTTTTGTTTATTTATAAAAATGTATTCCAAATATTTAAAGATTATTGTGAAGTTCAAAATTATTTATTAATATATTTTTATTATTTATAAAAAGTTATTTTGAAAATTGTTTAATTTAAGATTAATTAATTATGATTTAAATTGGAAAAGATTATATTGGCTTTATTTTAAAATAGCTTTGAATAAAAAATAGAGTCTAGCTAGATTGATTTGGTATTTGATAAATTATTTTAAATCAAATATGTAATTATCTATGGGAGGATTTAAACGGTCCTAGTTCTTATCTATCTAGGAGTCTACCTCCTATATAAGGAGAGGCCCCTTCCCCTCTTTTTCCCATAAAATTCACAAACCCAAATTTCCATTCAAGTGTCGTGCATCGTGTCCGTGTCGTGTTTCCCTTCCACTATATTATCTATTACAATTATAATTCTTCCCGACGTCGTGTCCGACACCCCGCACACAATGGCTACAACCACACACCACCTGCCAAACCTGCCGATCCTCCTGACCATAACCAGGCCAACCAACCACCGTGGCCATCGCCGCTGTCCCGCACACCGCTGACTTCTCCGACAACCACCACCACCCATACCATCGTTAATGTCATCGTCATCCCGGTCCCCAGCACAGGCCTCATCGTCACCACCAAAATCGAGGACCACCGCTACCCCCATCACCTGACCCCGTCGACACTATACTGCATAGCCATAGCCCAAACGAACCACATCATCACCGTCCCTATTACCAGCACCACTGCCACCATCTTCACCATGCCGCCCCAACTTCGAGCCACCACCAATTTCTTCTCCGTCATTCCCTATCCTCGGCCAATGGTCGACACAACCACAACCACTACAGCCACCATCATCACCGCCAAATTTCTTCCCATCCGGCGACTATACTCCCAACATCACCACCTACGCAGCCACCGCCACCATCATTCATCATCTCCACCATGCTTATGGAACCACCACTAACAGTACTTACCTCCGTCGTACCGCGTCGTTCGATCCCGGCAACAGAGCGCCTCCTCGGCGGCTGAGCTTTGTGAGCACCCACTAAAAAAATTTGTTAGATTAGCAACGTTTATAAACGTCTCTAAACTCGGCAAAAACTACGCTAATTTAAGTTAGCGACATTTTTAGCGACGTCCTGGAAACGACGGAAAAAAGTGTGTCACTAATCGAAAAAACATCACAAAACGTCGCTATGGCGACGTAAATTAGCGACGGTCATAACGTCGCTAAATAGCGACGTTATTTATGACGTTTCCTTGTGGTCGCCGATTAGCAACACATTAGCGACGTTTTTGCGACGATGTTGTGACATTAGATTGTTTGCCACGTCAGCAATTTAGCGACATTTTTAGCGACGTATAAAAACATCGTTAAATTTTAGCGACGCATATAAACGTCGCTAAAAACATCGCTAAATTGAAAAAAATACAGAATCCAGAATACAAAATACAGAATCTAATAGAATCCAGAATGCAAAATACAGAATCCAGAATGCAAAAATACACCTAGGTTCGTCGACCCCTTCGGTGGAACACTCAACACCGGCACGCACAATACAATCCAGAATAGACAAAAAATATAAAAAACAAATAATATCCTCAATTAATAATATAAGGTATAAATATAAAGAACAAAGTCAATATCCTCAAATACGTACAAAGTAAAAATATAAAGTACAAAGTCTAAAAATGCAAAAATAAAACTACTGATCACCTGGAGCTGGAGCCGGAGCTAGAGGAGGAGCGCCACCAGATAACTGTCGTCGCAATGCAAGGATCGTCTGATACTCCTCCGGTGACAGGCTGACGAGCATGTCCTCCCGTGCACTGCCGGATGTAGACGATGCTCCCGACGTACCAGACGGTCGCTCCGTAGCCATCTTCGGAACTGCTGTATCTACTCGACCAACCGCTGCGTAGTCTCCTACGTAGCATAGAAAATCTGTCGCAGCATCTCAGTCGTCTCCTCAAGCCTCTCAAAACATAAGATGAGCACAGGATCATCCGTATACGGCTGTGGCTATGGCTGCGACTGCGACGTTGCCATCCTCTGCAGCATCTCGTCATACAGAGCTGTAATCTGCACATCGATACTCTGCTGGGCTAACAGCGACTCCTCAGTCTGTGAGGGGCCAGGCACACTAGTGGCAGTCCTAGAGGCTTGTGACGCAATGAAGGCACCATAGGAGCCCGTACCATAGTACGTACCCCTATGCATGCCACCAACGACCCTCATCCACAGCTCGTCATCTGACTGAGCTGCGACGACCGGGGGCTGCTGGGAAGTACTAGCTCTAGCTCCCTCTGACTGTGTCGACCCGGCCTCCCTAAGCCTCAAAAACTCGGCCTAGAAATAACATCTATATGAATTCTCTACGTAACTAAAAATTAATAGTAATGAACTAGCATTAAGTAAAACTTACATATAACATCTATATGAATTCTCAACGTAACTAAAAATTAATATTAATAAACTAGCATTAAGTAAAACTTATGTGGGTGTCCCGGGCCTTGTCGTCGATGAACCACTCCCCCTTCGTGTGCATAGCGAGGAACAAGGTCACCATATTCGGGTCCTCTCCCGAGTCAACATGTTACAAAATTATTATATGATTTGTCAGTTAAGTTAAAATAAATATATTACTATAAAGTATTACTTATGGGTATATGACGAGATATGAATCATTTGAGTGAAGAAATCCATGATGGACCGTGACCCACCACACCACTGTGACCCCGCCTGTCATGCTCTTTTGTTCTTCGCGGACTTCTTCTTGTAGGTTCCCTCCTTGAATCTCCTCTTCATTGTCGCCTAATGGGCGGCAGAGATCCAACCCTGAATAGGCTCTCCCCGGCGCCCACGATCCTTTTGGTCGAGAATCGCGTCCCTAATGAGCTTGCTGGCGACGCTGGAAAAAATAGACTCGATAGTAACGATGCAGTGGGGAGGGAAGAAGTAAGTCCGTTAAAAAAATCATAGTAATACATAAGTTATAACATAACATATTAAATGTTAAAAGGAAATAAACTATTACGTACCGAGAAGTGCTCAAACTAGAAGGCCTTCTTGTCGGCCGGGACATCCCTCCAGTTGATCCAGGTCCCCCCGTAGTTCTGACGTAGGAATACATCCAGCAACCAGTGTACGGAGGAGGGATAATACCTGTAAAATAGAAATTTAAATTTATTAAACAAGTTTATAATAAATTTAAACAAATTAAATACAATAATTTTACTTACTGCCTGGCCCGATTACAGGCCCAAATCTCCAACCTCAGATCCCCTTCCGGGCGACACGGAGGATCTATCTCAAATCGGAGCTGCAGCCTGCCCCTGCCCCGTCCACTACCACTGCCCCTGCCCCTGTCCCTGCCCGCAGCCAGCCCCTCGGCCTCGCCCTTGGCGTGGTCCTCGCCATCGCCCTCGCCCTCGGCCTCCTCCTTAATAGTGGGGTCGACCTCTGGAATACTCGAAAGTACTGGCGGCATAGAAGTATAAGGCCCTAGCCTGGAACTGCTAGAGCCAGGTGTGGAGCCACTGCCGGCGACTAGACCGCTAGTGTATACTGGAGTACGGGAGGATGAAGAGTACCCGATAGGAGGAGTGGTAGATGGAGACCGTCCTACTCGTCGACTCCTACCAGCACCGATACCAAAGGATCAACGTCGAGCCATATCTAAAAAAATAAATATTAAAGAAAATTAAAACAAATACAAATATGAAATAGAAACTAAGCTACCTGGCCACAAAATTATATACAAAAATAATCACCAAACCAGACTACTTGCTAGACCATAAAAGTATATATAAAAATTAAGTGCCATAATCAACAAACCAGACCACTAGGCCATAAAACTATTACAAATTTAGGTCAACCGGCCAACAAAAGTAGACCATACTATATCTGAAAATTAAACATATTCAATCCTCTTCTGAAAATTCATCTTATTCCTCTTCCTCTTCCTCTTCACTTCTGTCAACTTCATCTTCCTCTTTCGATACTTCTACCTCTTCCAATTGATGAAACATGTCATGAGGAACTTCCGTTGAGTCCACATCGACAATATTTGTAATAAGAGGTAGTTCGTCTTCCTGATAAGCTATCTCGTCGACATCGAAGGTATTCCGAGCTTTAGTCTTACACACTGCCCACTAATCTGATCTCCCGGCTCCTCGTTTTGGATAGCTGGTAAAGTAGACTAGTTGAGCCTGGCTTGCTAGAACAAACGATTCATAAGCTTGATATCGACGACGATAATTTATGTCGACAAAACCATATTTGTCAACTCTCCAACCTCGAGCTTGGATCAGATCGAACCAGTCACATCTGAACAAGACGATCTTACAAGGTTCTATGGCATAATTGTATGTCAGTTCCACAATCTCCCGTAAGACGCCAAAGAAGTTATTGCCTGGGTCGACGTCTTCGTAGTTTAAAAATTTTATGCAAAAATAGCTATTCTTCGTAGAATCCAGATCCAAGAAGTCGTCTCTTATTCGAGCATTTGTTGACTTGAACCTGAAGCCATTTATGCAGTAACTTTTTTTTGGCCAGGTCTTCACTTGATAAATTGGTCCCTTGGCTAGAGTTTTAATATACTCATTCTCAAGGATTGCCTCCGGACGATCAACCTAAATACCAAATAAACGATGCTAACTTAATTATTCTGTGCAAGTATATACGTACAGAAAAAGTAAATTGTGAAGATATCCTTATATATGCTCTCAACCAAAAAGGAAAATGAAGTCTCATTTGCTGCTCTACTTTCTCCTCGATTGCGTACGGATTGCTGGACGTTACCTCATCCTTAAACATGCTGAAATACAACGAAGCATAGGTATATTAGTTATATTGAGAAGCAACGAAGCACGCAAAATAATTTTACTTACCCCTATAGCTTGTCCACTTCTTCCTCGTCGCAGTTGAGCAATACATATAACATTGCAGCCCTAACCTCGTTGTCATTCAGATATCTTTTTTTTATTTTACCAGATGGTTTTTCGTAGGCAGTAAATACTTTCAGCTTTGCCTTATTACCATCTTCATGGCCGTCGTCATTTCTGGGAGCTCTTATTCTGTTTGTAGCAATATACGGCTGGAAATACATGAAATAGAAGTTCAAAATCTCCTCAAGGATATATGCTTCAGAAATAGAACCATCCATCCGTGCCTTATTTTTTACCTTTCTCTTGAGGTAGTTCAACTGTCGTTCGAACGGGTATATCCAACGATAACCGACATGTCCAGCAATAAGAGCCTCATGGACAAGATGAATCGGCAAATGCTCCATTGAGTCGAAGAATGCAGGAGGAAAAACTCTCTCAAGTTTGCAAAGTTTTACCACAATTTCCTTCTCTTGCTTCTCTAAACGATCGACACGGAACTTGCTAGAAAAAAGATCTCTGAAGAATATGCTAAGCTCTGTTAATGGATCCCAGACTACCGACGGTAATAATTCCCAAAATGCAACAGGAATTAACCTCTCCATGAATACGTGGCAATCGTAGCTCTTCATTTCGGTTAGTTTACAGTCCTATATGTCTACACATCTTCTTAGAATCGAGACGTATCCGTCCAAAAATTTTAAGTCCTGGATCCATCTACAAAGTCTCACTTTATCCTCCTTGTCCAGCGAGTAGATTGCCTTAGGCCACAAACGCTTCCCCTTCCCGTTGTTTATCATGTACAATATAGGGCATCTACATATTTTGGCTAAGTGTAACCTGGCCTTCTGATTGTCTTTTGTCTTTTCCTTGACCTCCATTACAGTATTAATTATGTTATCAAACACATTCTTCTCGATATGTATGATGTCAAGGTTATGTCTAATCAGATTTGTGCCCTAAAATGGCAGATCCTAGAATATACTCCTTTTGGTCCAGTTATGATCTTCGCTAAATCCCTCGCAATGGTTGCTCGTTGTAGGATCTTCAATAGCACTTGGGAGTTCTTTTATTTCCTCCTATGTGTCCTCTCCGGACCATATTGGCGGTGGATCATCCTTCTCCATAGCTCCGGCACGAAAAGCAGTTCTGTTCCGATGGTATCAAGATAAAACACTAGTATATCTTGAATCCCTTAACATGAACTTCTACAAGATGGGTCAAGGAATCCATGAATATACCAATCTGTTAGTCCATCGTGTCGAAATTAAAATAAAATACTAGTATAACATGCATCACAGGATATATCAAGTAAAGAGAACTATCAGAGAATATACTCACCTGTCGTCCAGAGCAATGAATGTGAATCAAGCCTCAAAGTGGAGTCACAAAGCCTATAGATGAGATATATGTGTTAAATGGGTGTTAGATAGCGTTAAACATGGTTTTCTAGTGAGTGATATGCAATCTAGGTCCATTTTGGTCAAGTTTGACCTACGATTGACTTTTGGTCGACTTGGTCAACCGTGGTCAAATACTAGTCAGATCTAGGTTAGGTTAACCCACATCAAGTCAATACTTCCTAAATACCCCTAACTTAGATATCATATTACCCTAGATAGGTATAACATTTCCTTAGACTGATAGGTAATATCCTAATTCTTAACCTAAAGTAGGTAAACCACATTACCTTAGATATATCCATATACCATAACAATATCTGCGTCTCCATATACCTGTATATCCTACCATTACCAGATGTGAATGTGCTAACCCCTACAATAGGATATACCAAGATACCTTGGGACATATTTATCTACTCTTACCTCCATATATCTATTCACACCACCACATATATCTATATCTACTAGACATTTGAGTATATATATATATATATATATATATATATATATATATATATATATATATATATATATATATATATATATATACCCCTTCAGAAATTGCCAAGGCCCTGTCCCCCACCACCACCACCCCCCAACCCTAACCCTACCCCCTAGCCCCCGTCACCCCCGCCCCTCCCTCCCACCACCTCTAACCCTAACCCTCCCCCTAGCCCTCCTCCTCACACCCAGCCGCCCTCACCCCCCTGCCCCTCCCCTCCAGCCACCCCCCACTCACCACCCGCATCCCCCTGCCCCTCCCTTCCAGCCACTCCCCACCCCCAACCACCCGCACCCCCCTCGTCGTACCCCTCACCCCGAGCCACCCGCACCCCCCAACCACCCACAACCAAATAGGGAGAGAGAGAGGGGGAGTTACGTACCGGAGGGGGAGGAAAGTTCGCCGTGCCGGAGGGGAAAGTGAGGAGAGAGAGTGAGAGAGTGAAAATAGGGTGAAATGAATCGGGCGGAGGGGAATTTTAATTAAAAATTAGCGACGTTGTGAGAAACGTCGCTAAATTTGTCGCTATTAGCGACGTAATGGCGACGTTTAGCGATGAAAAGCTTATTTAATTAATATACGTCGCTGGCACGTCGCTATTTTCGTCGCTAATAGCGACGATTATTGACATTTTACGTAAACGTCGCTAATTTGCAAAATTTAGCAACGTTTTAACTAACGTCGCTAAATTACGTCGCTAATAGAGAAGATTTTAGTAGTGACCGCCGATCCACTATTCGACCACCGTCGTGGCCTCCTTCTCGAGAAGCAACGAAGACTCGACGACGTCGAGCCTCCGAACACCTCTGTCGGCGACCACCGGGGCCACACGAGTACCTTCCCATTGAAGCTCCGCCTCAACTCCCGCTCCGACCGGCGACGTCCTTCTCTCCCACCGTCGAGGGCAGTCCGTCATGCTTGTGCCAACCTGCATGCCCCCTCCGCCGAGCTGGTGAGTTATCGTCTCCGCACATACTCTCCCTTCCGCTCCTCTCAGCTCTCTTACAATCCCATCTTCCCAATTTTTTTTGGTTTGCTTTGTTCTCTCTCTCTCTCTCACGAAAGGAGAGTAGAACAGTAGCTGTATTTGTTACTTTGGTTATTATATTATTATCATTTTAATTTTTTTTACTTTGATATTTGTTTTGGTTGGTTTTCGAATTTCTTTGGTATGATTTGTTATTTATTATCATTATTATTATTATTATTTAAATGCTTCATGAAAACAAATAATATATATATGTAAGGTTTAGTTTGGGTAGCAAATAGTATATATGTATGGTTTAATTTGGGTAGCAGTATGTATGGGTTATTTTTTTATTTTTTATTTAGTTATTTTGGTATCATTAGGTATATATACGAAAAATATATAGCTAATATGTTTATTATTATAGCTAATGGTTTAAAAACATATATATAATTGTTCAAAATATAGTCTATATTTTAATGGTGTTCTAACTATATAGATATTTTTGTAATACTTTGTTAAAACTTAAATATAGCTTTATTACAACAATAATCGGCTAGATTCCAAATATATTGTAAAAATGTTTTTTGAAATTATAAGGTGTAGTTTCCTATAAAATAAATCCTAAGTATTTTGAATATATATATATTTCTAAAAGTATTTTAACCAATAAAATATAGTTGACCTAGAAAATATAAACCCTATTTTGTACTTAGTGTTTTAACCAGAAAAAGATTTTTATGAATTTAAATATTTTCTAAATTTGTATATAATTTTATCTAATTTTTCTTGCTTACCCTCCTATCCATGAAAAATCCCTTTCCATGCCTATATCCAATCATGTACTTCTTCCTATCTATCCTAGCTAATATAACCGTCCTTCACTCGATGGAACAGTCCGTGCAATCATCGAATGCCATCTTGCATATTTATAACAAGGACAAACTTCGTACTATCATGATCAACATACCACACCATGCGTCGCTACCAGGCAAGTATACCTTGCTGTAAATTATTGTTATATTATTTATTTTTAGCATTATTTACTTTGTTTCATATTTGTTAATTTTATTTGTTATAAACCATGCGTCCAAGCCACACTTGGGTGCGAGTGACTCTATTAGTCGCTACTTTATTTTATGCAAGTTGACTTAGTTTTAGCGGACTACCTTCTTGTTGGGGGATATCCTTATATCTCCTTGGGACATGACACTCACTCTACACGGTTTGAAACATTTTTCTAGGGGCCCAACTTATGGAGTGGCCATCTCTATTGTCGTGTGACGGATTGATCGTAACTGCTATGATTAAGGTATAGATACTCGACCAGTTACAAAATTGGGCGGGTCATGGACATGAGTTGGTCAGTACGGGAAATGTTGGGGGAGGACAGTCACTAGTGCGTATGGGAAGCCAAACTGGTAAACCATAGTTTTTGAAAGGAACTATGGCGAGATTATATTTGTAGATACCCTTTGACGTTTTGGACGTTACGGCCGAATACGTATGACTGGATGCCAGTTACGTACTTATAGCCTAAATCCCACCCATGCGTAATAAAAGTTGTCCTCTAAATTGTACATTAGACGGTTAGCATCCCCTTTGCATATTTGTGTCTTGGTTAGTCTTTTGTATATTATTTTATTATTTTGACAGTTCATATTAGCATGTTCTTCCTGTACCTTGTTACATCCCTCTGAGGACCTGGTAATTTCTTCATGTGTGCTTTTGTGATGTTTCGTAGGTTCTTTAGCCAAGGCCATGACTTGCTCTCTTCCATCGAGGATGATTGCACTTGAATCGTCTTCGCAACACTGGACACGTTCCCAAATTTTGTATTTCTCTCTTTGTTGGTAGTGGTTTTGTCTCCGCCCAACGACTTGTGTAAACAATAGTTCATAAGTTATTATAAATTCTTTCTTCTTATTTGTGGATGAGATTAGTGTCGTGGCTTTCTACACTTTACAGCTTATGAATACATACGATGGTTCCATATATTGGAGTATACTTCGTATGTATGCAGATGGAATTATTACGTTCCTAGTCCTACGTATTTTAGGACTGGGGCGTTATATATATATATATATATATATATATATATATATATATATATATGAAAAAAAAAATATATATATATATATATAAATATATATATATATATTTATAAATATATATATATATATATATATATTTATATATATATATATATATATATATATAAATATATATATATATATATATATATATAAATATATATACATATTTTGTTATAATATATATATATATATATATAAATATATATATATATATATATGTATATATATTTTTTTTTTTTCATATATATATATATATATATATATGTTATAAATATATAACAAAATATGTTTTATATATATATATTTTACAGCTTATGAATACATACGATGGTTCCATATATTGGAGTATACTTCGTATGTATGCAGCTGGAATGATTACGTTCCTAGTCCTACGTATTTTAGGACTGGGGCGTTATATATATATATATATATATATATATATATATATATATATATATATATATATTATTTTATTTTATTTTATATATATATATATAAATATATATATATATATATATATATATATATAAAATAAAATAATATAAAATATATATATATATATATATATATATATATATATATATATATATATATATATATATATATAAAAAACGTATTTTGTTAATGGCACTGGCTAAGCTCTCAGTAGGGTATATGAAATAGGAAGCTACTGTAGCTACTACAGTAGTCAGATTGGCCGACCCCATCCGCGTGAGTAGGAGTCAAATCTAAAAAGGATTTGAATCAAATCCTTGTCAAAATCCTGGCAAATCTTTTTCAATTCTTCTTGTGTTGGCAGACCCTTTGAATCCCTACAGATTTGCTCAAAACCCCTTTCAAATCCTAATCTGAAATGGCGAAAAAATTCTGAACGTAAATTAGATTGAAACCGCGTATATATACGCGGGACTCTCGAACGATATGGCTTTTAACAACTCAAAAAATCACAAATTTCTCTCTAGCCCAGCCGTCGTGACTCCAGAGCAAGCATCGACATCAGCGCCCCTTCGTTATACACTTTCAGCTCCATTGACCGCCTCACACGGCTAGATTCCCGTCGGAGACTTCCCGCGACAAAGTAGACTCTGTTCAGGATTGCGTTGCCATCGCCCAGGTAGCTATGTTTTTCGTGGTTTTTCTTCAATCATATTTGATCAAAAGTCGAACTAACGAATCCCTTATGTCGTCGATATAATCCTCTATACATCTGTTTAAATAGATTTGATCCTTACTCCTTAAACAGTTAATAAAATTTCCTGAAAAATCGATAAAAATATGTTCGCAACTGAACATAAAAACTCGATCAACCCCCCAAGTTCAAGGGCTTATCACCATCAGGACAATATCAATTTTAGAAAGCTAACTTAGAACAGTTAAAGACAATATATAGGGGATCAAAACCCTACTGGTAGAATTATTGTTCGTTTAATATACAACAAGTTATTTGACCCTAAAAATCAAGAAAAACCTAGTTCTGAAAATAAAAAAATTTGGAAAAACTTCACGATACGGCGTGCGCCCCGACAAATTGGATGACGTGGTCGCAAACCATATGCATCAAAAGGCGCGTATGGATGTTGTCAACGTGTGGGAACTAGCGGAAGTCGATTTCGTTGCATGTGTGCGACAAAATCAGTGCGTAACCGTCAAGATACTCCCATATCGACCTTTTGCAAACTAGGCCAGAACTTTGTGTACAATTATCGGTTTAAGACGAAACTTGCGCCAACAGGACCGTATCAAAATTTTGGACCTGTGTGTCTAGTTTGGTCCGATTCTGAGAATGTCGACCGAAACACCTATTTGGCGGGTCCGCGACCTGATCCAATGGGCAAAATTGTGTACGGCCCACCGGAATCCAACTTTGGACATACGGTTGGGTTCGTCTATAGACATGTAGTTTGACGACTTTAGATACCTTAGGTACTGGCACGCTTTTTGATACAAAACGGGTCCAACTGTAGACATCATTTTGACCCGAATTACGATTTTGCCCTTGTGTCCAGAATTGGACAGGCATTTTTTGACATATATTTTACACCGAAAACGTTCTTGATGTTTGTTTCAGCATCCAGAGTCGTTCTTGGATTTTGAGTTTTATTGTTGACGTACGTGACTGTTGGATTTGCCATTCCTACACCACCATGCAAGATACCTTGCCACCATACTCTGTGATTTACTGTTACTTATTTTCAGTTATTTATATTCAGCATTATTTATCTATTGCTAGTATTATATCATTGATCATCCAAGACACACTTGGGTGCAAGCGACTGTATCGGTCGTTTTACTTGCTTTTGTTCTATTTTTTTGCATTGACTTAGCCTGGTGACCACCCATTGATGATGAGGAATTGGTATATCTCATACGACCTTGACACATGCTTTATCACGTGTTGTGAGTTACATGTAGGACACGTACTCGCGTAGTTGACCACTTTATATTTTTTTCTTTCTATTTTACAGAGGTTGGACTCCGATCATTTGAGACTATTTTTTATAGCTATTTGGATTGGGTATGTCCACCCGGCAATCTCTTGACTCATTTATTTATTGTGGACTTCTTATATCTTCTGTGTTGAGCTGTGGATGAGATGTAGTTTACTTATACTCTGGCCTGTGATTATTATTATTTACAACTTATGTACATGTACGAGGATTCCATATATTAGAGTATTCTTCGTATATGTGTAGCTAGCATGTCTACGTACTCGTTCCTAAGTATTTTGGGACTGGGGTGTTACATCGATCAAGCCCTAAAACTTCGATATACTGGCACAGCTGGCCAACACGCTGGTTCGGATATCACTCTTCGAGCTTCTTCAGCTCTCCAAAGCAACTCGGGACGCCCTCAGCGAGGTATTAAAGAATGCAGAGGCTTACCTCGCACAGGTGAAGCAGTCCAAGGAAGACCCTGCGGTATGATATGCTGCTAAAGAACAACCGACACAACCGACCCCTGTACTACACAGGATGCGTGGTGCCATCAAGGTCGATCGCATTCACATCGACCCGGACTCATCACTCAGCATCATCCCTCGAAGTTTCTCCAAGCTCTAGGGATCCTGATGTACCGTCTTACTGCATCGAACACCACCATCAGCGGCTTCAATGCGGGAAAGAGTGAGTCTCTGGGCAAGATCCGATTGAAGTGCCAAATAGGTGATCTTTATACCGAGGTTACCTGTTACGTCATCGATGCGGACATAAACTACAATATGTTGCTTGGGCGGCCATAGATCCATGAGTATATGATAGTCTCGTCCACCTTTTACTAGTGCATGAAGTATGTGGCCAGTGATGCGACTGTAGTGCCCCGCCCCGCTCAGTCAATCAGAGGAATCGAAATGCCGACGGCGTTCGGACTTCGCCATGCAACGACGACTCAAAGACAGCGCTCAGGTGGGGTAGTTTCGGTGAACTTGCCTCATCTTTGCCTTCACATAATAAATCGTATGTTTTCAACTTGCACAAGTAGGCTTGATAGTAAAAGTGGCGAATCCACATAGCTAAAGGGAATAATCCCGATGGTCGAATTGAGTTAGAATATGGAAAGGTCCAATGGTCGGCTTAAAGTTGGTGCACGGCGTGCTTTGAAAATGATACTAGGTCCTTCGTCTCGTGGCTTGGGAGAAGGAGAGTTGGTCTTCGACACAAAAATATGAACTCGACTAAGTCATAGGCGTCGCCCGCGTAAATGCTCGATAAAGCATGCACGTTTCCGTAATGCAAGGCTGGGCATAGTCTTTGCTCGTACCTTGGGTTAAGTTGTAGGCTTGATTAAGTTAGGCAAAGTGATAGTGGTCGACCTAAGTAATTCCAAGCACGGTCTTACGAGTTCTACGGCTGGTTATGACAACTTAGTCTTACGATTGCAAGCCCGTCATATAGAGTATGTCTTGGGCGGTGGCGTCGCGTAGAGTTCAAGTTGGTTTAAGGCACGATGTCACGGACTTAGTATTTTCAGGCACGGGCCACGATTGATTCATTGAGTTTGGAAAGTGTTGCAAATAGTTGTTCTTGAGTTGAGTAAAATAATAGGGCAAGAAAGAAGAATGCTCGCGACTACGGGTCATCGAGACAAGATCTCAGATGTGAAAAGTATTAAACTTGGCCCTGAAAGAGATGATAATACTAGAGGTGGAATGACTGTGTGAGACGTCAGTTGAGTCAAGTCTTGCATGGTCATTGACAACTTGTCGACAAGGTAGAGATTCCTTGAACGGTAGCCCGACGGAAGGGGACCGATTCTTGAGAAGCAGCATTAGCACGTGCTGGATGACCGCACAAGTTAGCACAGAGGCTTGCCAGCGGAGCTAGCTACTCGCACTGGTAAGGGCGGCCACCTAACAAGTTAAAAGAGTCCACGATGGCTCTGGGAGTCAGTGACCAAATCATATAGATGAGTCGGCATGGCGGCAATCCGCGTGTGTGCCTTTGGATTGAGTTGAGTTGTTGAAAGTGTGTACAGTTAGAATATAAATGTTTGGGCCTAAGATTTGGCTACAACAAATACACCATACTCCGGCATGAGATGTGGCATCGAGTCTAATGTTGTCGGCATATAAGTTGCATAGATTGGATGTGAGTTGTCCTGAGTCTAAGTCAGGATAGGCCGCAAGGCAAAGTTGGTCGAGTGAAACTCAACCTACAAGTCTTGGATTGGGTCGGATGAAGATTTAGTAGCAAAGGGCCGCGAGACGGCGATATGGTTGAGTTGTACATAGTTGCGAGGCACGGCACAAAGGACTTATAGCACGATCACATGGGAATGGAGGCTCATCGCGTAGTTGCGTCTCTAATTTTGGCCGAAAGGCAAGCACGACTTGATAGGTTAACGTTGTGAGTCGACATTGTTGTTGCAAGCATGGGATGGTCTAGAGACACAAAATAGGCCAAGGTGTCTGTCCTAAAACTGATCCTAAGGCATGAGTAGAAAGACAATACAAAAGGAGACTATGTTGCACAAAATAAAGTAAACGTGTTGGTTCTGTATGGGTGGGCGATGAGCTCATTCCACCAGTACAGTTGAGTACTGACACCCACATAGTTTACATGTGCAGGCACAGGTAGAAGCTCATGGCGCGGGGCTCGCTTGGATGCATCGAGGCACGGAGTTCCTTGGCGATTCTAAGCAGGCGGCCGTATGGAGTCAAGACTTATACGGGACATAATGTATGGACGTCGCCTTCCGAAGCATCCGCTGGCTCAAGACTTGTATTTGAGAGATGAGAGAGAGCTGAGTGACTTGTAATATGAGATAAGTGAGCTTGAGAGACTTGTAATCTTGGTCTTGCGCCCCATTGTAACCTTTGTTTCAATATCAATAAAAGAGTGTTTTGCAATGACTTGTGTTTGCTTTCTAAATTTTACTGCTATTATTCAATGTCTCTGCTCGGGACTTCTGTGCGACGACCCCATCGCAGCCGCTGAAATCGGCCGTTATGGAACCCGCCTTGCATGAGCGCAATCTAGGCTCGTACGGCTTCACGCCTTAGCGAGGACGATCGCTCCTACGGGAGCGGGGCGTGACATAATGATATCAGAGCATGGCTTTACGTCCTTGGACTTTCGATTGAATTCTTTAACTTTGATGTTTCCGCAAAACTCTGTTGCTTCCGCAAGTTGTTATCGTTGGTGCGCTCTCTCTCAAATATCCCACGGGATGTCCATACAATAAGTCTAACTATTTTACAAAATATAGGAGAACAGTTTTTGAAAAAGAAACAAAAAGATGGTTTGTGTAAGCATGGTTGGCTAAGTCGGGTTGGGCATATACACCAAAGTTGGGTCGACCTTAGAAAAAGTCGAGTACGGGAATTGAATAGTGTCGAGCAAGAATGAGTTGAACTCGATTGAGTAAAGTGAGTCGACTATCGATAGGGGTGCTATCGAGCGACGATAACGTCGATGCGATATAGATGAGCGTGCTTGGAATTTGAGGAATGGTTCAAACGGAAAATTTGAAGAAGTCGATTTTGATTCGAATGATAAGTTGAGGATTTGTTGAATGACTTCATCCCTGAGTGGTGTATGCGATAGCCTCAGGGATGTCGATCGATTGATAAAAGAATGATGCAAATTGAGGAAATACGTTGGTCGATGACTTAAGATAAACGGATGAACGATACGTGAATTTGGTTTGAGGAAAATCGATGTTGTGAATGATTCGAGGGATAATGATCGAACTTGAATTTGAATGTCGAGGAGATTATCCAGTCAGACGATAGCATCATTTGTACGACTCGAAATTTGGTTGCAAAGGAAGATCGTCAGGTTACGCATATCGTCGATGGTATTGAGGCGTATCAAAGATCGATATGTGATAACTCGGGGGTACTCTGACTCGGCGAAAGACGATCGTACAAGTGTTATTGTTCGATTGGATGCTATGCTTTGGATTTTGATTGAGATGAATGTTGGATGAAAGTGATCGTGTCTTGATGGTTACGCGGATAGCCACCACGTCGACGATCTTGTCTTGTGCGAGTGCAACTCTTGCCTCGCACATGTATTGCATCGAATTTGGGGCGATCGTTCTGCGTGAGCATTGATATGGTGATTCATGTCGCGGAAATGATCGAACTCAGAAAATCAGGACGCGGCAACTTTGATTGTCTCGACTTGTTGGTTTGATGCGAAGGAAAATTCGAGGATGTTTGGACTTGCGATTGATGATTGAATAAACATGAGGATTGAGTAGGTCCAATCCGCGCATCGAGAATGAATTAGTCTAGACACAAAACAAGAGTTATGTCCCGAAGAGAATGATTATCTCGCGGGAGCGTGCATGGTGATTCGTGCCCACCGTAGATAATCTGACTCGCGTGAGATCGGGGCACAACGTATTGTTAAGTCAGACTACCTTGTGAATCGATTGCGTGAATTAGAATAGATGACTTAGGGAATGTGGAATATAAAATTTTGGTTAGCGACAATTTGTGTCATAGCGTGTTTGATTTGAGAAGGATTGATAGGCAGATTATGTCGAACATGTTTGAAGAGATAGACTATACGAAGATGGTTTGTTGAACGAGCAATATTGAGATGTCGTAGAATTGGTTGAACGTAAGTTGTCGTAGGATGGCTTTATTGAATGACTCGGACCCCGTGCGGCGAATATTGGGATGTGCGTAGAAAATCGATGCTTGATGTTTAGAAATCGGAGTGATACGAGCTTGGGTAGAAAACCCTGTACTATTAACTTGGTTTGACCTTAGGATGGGGTCAGTGTTGATATTGTTGTTTGGGAACTATGATTCCAATACTGACGAATGACTTTAACCAAAAGACATAGCCTAGCGGTTAGGCAGACGTTCCAGTGCGGAGCGATAGGATTTGTGGAGGCACCACTCATGAAGCTCAGTTGACATGTATGTAAATCAAGGACGCTTGAATATGTACACGATCCGACTCGAGTGGTGATGGCGGATTCTCTATCACGAGGCTTGGCTGAAATGCATGTATTTTAGGAATGCCTAGAATGCGTGCACGATCCAACTAAGTGATACATCGAATCAAGTGAGACTTGAGGAACGGAAAATTATCGAGGATATCTAGATAGCGAGTTCTGAACAAAAGATTGAGGGTAGCACGAGCGTGGCTCGAAATTGGGAGATGCATAGGAGGAGTGTGCGTGAGAGTCATTGAACGTTCGAGTGATAAGTCAAGGAGTAAGTACTCAGTTAGTTTCGAGGACAAAACTTTTTCTGAGTGGTGTATGATGTATTGCCCCGTCCCGCTCAGTCAATCGAAGGAATCGAAACGCCGACGGCGTTCGGACTTCGCCATGCAACGGCGACTCGAAGACAACGCTCAGGTGGGGTAGTTTCGGTAAACTTGCCTCATCTTTGCCTTCATATAATAAATTGCATATTTTCAACTTGCACAAGTAGGCTTGAGAATAAAAGTGACGAATCCACATAGCTAAAGGGAATAATCCCGACGGTCGAATTGAGTTAGAATATGGAATGGTCCAATGGTCGGCTTAGAGTTGGTGCACGGCGTGCTTTGAAAATGATACTGGGTCCTTCGTCCCGTGGCTTGGGAGAATGAGAGTTGGTCTTTGACATAAAACTATGAACTCGCCTAAGTCATAGGCGTCGCCCGCGTAAATGCTCGATAAAGCATGCACGTTTCCGTAATGCAAGGCTTGGCATAGTCTTTGCTCGTACCTTGGGTTAAGTTGTAGGCTTGATTAAGTTAGGCAAAGTGATAGTGGTCGACCTAAGTCATTCCAAGCACGGTCTTACGAGTTCTACGGCTGGGTATGACAACTTAGTCTTACGGTTTCAAGCACGTCATATAGAGTATGTCTTGGGCGGTGGCGTCGTGTAGAGTTCAAGTTGGTTTAAGGTACGATGTCACAGATTTAGTGTTTTCAGATACGGGCTACTGTTGATTCATTGAGTTTGGAAAGTGTTGCAAATAGTTGTTCTTGAGTTGAGTAAAATGATAGGGCAAGAAAGAAGAATGCTCGCGACTACGGGTCGTCGAGGCAAGATCTCAGATGTGAGAAGTATTAAACTTGGTCCTGAAAGAGATGATAACACTAGAGGTGGAATAACTGTGTAAGACGTCAGTTGAGTCGAGTCTTGCATGGTCATGGACAACTTGTCGACAAGGTAGAGTTTCCTCGAACGGTAGCCCGACGGAAATGGACCAGTTCTTGAGAAGCAGCATTAGCATGTGCTGGATGATCGCACAAGTTAGCGCAGAGGCTTGCCAGCGGAGCTAGCTACTCGCGCTGGCAAGAGCGGCCGCCTAACAAGCGAAAGGAGTCCACGATGGCTCTGGGAGTCAGTGACCAAATCATATAGATGAGTCGGCATGGCGACAATCCGCGTGTGTGCCTTTGGATTGAGTTGAGTTGTTGAAAGTGTGTACAGTTAGAATACAAATGTTTGGGCCTATGATTTGGCTGCAACGAAGACACCATGCTCCGTCACGAGATGTGGCGTCGAGTCTAATGTTTTCGGCATATAAGTTGCCTAGTTTGGATGTGAGTTATCCTGAGTCTAAGTCAGGATAGGCCGCAATGAAAAGTTGGTCGAGTGACACTTAACCCACAAGTCTTTGATTGGGTCGGATGATGATTTAGTAGCAAAGGGCCGCGAGGCGACGATATGGTTGAGTCGTACATAGTTGCGAGGTATGACACAAAGGACTTATAGCACGGTCACACGGGAATGGAGCCTCATCGCGTAGTTGCGTCTCTGATTTTGGCCGAAAGGCAAGCACGACTTGATAGGTTAACGTTGTTTGAGTCGACATTGTTGTTGCAAGCACGGGATGGTCTAGAGACACAAAATAGGCCAAGGTGTCTGTCCTACAACTGATCCTAAGGCAAGAGTAGAAAGACAATACAAAAGGAGACTATGTTGCACAAAGTAAAGTAAACGTGTTGGTTCTGTATGGGTGGGCGAGGAGCTCATTCCACCGGTACAGTTGAGTACTGACACCCACATAGTTTACATGTGCAGGCACAGGTAGAAGCTCGTGGCACGGGGCTCGCTTGGATGCGTCGAGGCACGGAGTTCCTTGGCGATTCTAAGCAGGCGGCCGCATGGAGTCAAGACTTATACGGGACATAATGTATGGACGTCGCCTTCCGAAGCATCCGCTGGCTCAAGACTTGTATTTGAGAGATGAGAGAGAGCTGAGTGACTTATAATGTGAGATGAGTGAGCTTGAGAGACTTGAAATCTTGGCCTTGCGCCCCATTGTAACCTTTGTTTCAGTATCAATAAAAGAGTGTTTTGCAATGACTTGTGTTTGCTTTCTAAATTCTGCTGTTATTATTCAATGTCGCTGCTCGGGACTTCTGTGCGACGACCCCGTCGCAGCCGCTGAAATCGACCGTTATGGAACCCGCCTTACATGAGCGCAATCTAGGCTCGTGCGGCATCACGCCTTAGCGAGGACGATCGCTCCTACGGGAGCGGGGCGTGACAGCGACCGTTAAGACGGAGTTTGCTGATATCGACCCATTCCGAGGACTCTAAACATACTGTACGGATGTTGATCTGTACAAACCACCCCCCTCGGATGACAAGTCCAACGAAGTCGATGACGAAGAAGAAGCTGCAGCCATCACGGAAGGAGCTATGAGGGTTCGACTGAAAGGGTAGCCACCTAAGACTCCAGCCCCCCTGGTCATCAAAACTCCGGGGTAAGGCTCCAGCACGGCAGCCTCCTACGGCATCATGCCAGAAGCCCCTACAAATAAAGCTATCCCGAAAGGCTCCGACACCCGCTTCAAAGACGCAGGATACTCTTGCTGCACCTCCCGCGGTGATCAAGATGAAGCAAAAATCTCCTCCACCTCCTTCTGTAGCAGCTCTTTCCCACGAGGAATTATAAGATGACGTCTGTGCCAATATCGAGGCACATTCTTTAGATTATGTAATCCCTCGGGATAGAATTTTGCATTTTATTAATATAAAGTTGTCTTCGAATTACTTCTGTGCGCATTGGAACACTAAGTACTTCTTAGACAATGCTCTATGTACTCTACAAACGCAAGTGACAATTGCCAACCTTGTAAATCGAGTTGTCCCCTCCAAAGGCTCCTACTTCCTAGTCCCGCCAAGGAACCCAGTGGAGCAACCTATTGTCTTCGATCGACTGGAACATCCGCAGTGGCTAGCCCCAGGAGAATCGGAATCCGACGACGACAAGTTGCAGCTCTACCGCTATGCTACACAATCAAAATATCTCATCCAGAAGATGGGATACGACCTGAACAGCAACAAAGGGCTGAACTACGGCAATGGTCGGCGGCTTTCCTTACAAGTTTGTACTCCGAAGGGGAAGCCTCAGAACTACTACCAATGTACTCGTCGGGGGTTGTGGTATATTACTCCCACGACCACTTTGGAGAGTTCAGAACTGGAGGCTCAACTACGCTCGCATTCTGCTGACTCTTCAACCTGGGATTCTGATACAATTATAGGCCGGGACCTCCAGAAGGTACTATCCGTCGACATGGTTTCCATAGACAATCCTGCAGAGGAAGAAGACTAGGCACTCGATTTCTTCGAAGAAGCGCCCTGAGCTTAACACCTTGGTTTTCTGTGGGAATAGCATTTCGAACACCGAGAGACTCCTACCAAGGACGAGGTCGTCCAGACGACTTAGGGGATAAAACTTCCCCGAAACCCATCTTCATCAGCAACACCAACAGGAGCTCCTGTGCCCTCATGAGTGCTCGTAGATCCTGGTGAAAACTTGTTCAAGCCTCCTACACTAAATCTCAGTAAGTAAAGCCCTCCACATCCATATTACCTCTAAATCGCTTTCTCACACCTTGCTGTGCATCTACCATATCCATATCACCTGTGAGTGGTTGCATATCCCATGAAGACTCTGTGTTATCATGACCACATAGAAAATATTTCACGTCCATATCACCTCTGAAGTGTCCTTCTATAACCATGTCTATCATGTCCATATTACCTATGCGTAGTCACCCCCGTTACGATAACCCCAAAGTTGTCATAACTCCCTAGAATACAGACATGTCCATATTACCTCTGAACTATTATTCTAGTAGAAAAATGCTTGCCATGTCCATATTACCTCTGAGTAAAGCACCCTTTCCATGAAAATCCTCCAAAGTTGTCATTTATAGATCCCTTCATGTCTATATTACCTCTGAGTCATTCTATTCCCCGTAGATTCTATCCTTACCATGTGCATATCACCTCTAAGCAAGAAAAGTTTCTCTACAAAGATTCGGTGTTTGCCACGTCTATATTACCTCTGAGTAAACACCTTATCTCCAATAAAGTCATTCCCTTGTAGGAATTTCTATCCTTGTACAGATTTCGCAAGCATGAATATGAACAGAGAAAGGGAAACAAAGAAAATTTCATATGTGATTGAAATATATTTGCTATTACAAAAGAGATTCTGTCACACAGAGAGAGATAAAAAAAATCAGAACTGAGAAAGTTGAGTTCGAAGGTCCTCCAAGCGGCCTCTCAAGTGGTCTCTCCAGTCGTCGACTGATGCCTGGACCCTTCGCTCAACCTCTTGACGTCGGGCATCTTCATCTCCAACAGAAGACAGGGCTTGATTCAAAAGGACCAATTCGGCCTGGGGATTGCCAATGTCCTCCTTCTCCCGGGCCAAAGTATCAGAACGCTAGTGCAGAAGTTCCTCCTGACCCTTCGACTCTTTCAAGTCATAGACGACAAAAGCCAGTATCATCTCCAATTGGCGAATCTACTCTCGGAGAGCCTCACACTACTTCTCCATGGCTGCATGGTGACTGATATGAACTTCTTCAGCATCAGCCATCTTTCCAATCTCAGAGTCAACCTCAACATGTCGAGCGGCCAGAACCTGGCGACTATGTTCATATTGTGATTCCTTAGAAATTATTCTTTTCAACTCTACTGCAGCCAGGGTTGGGAGACTATCTTCCAAGTTTTGGAGTTCCCGAGTGATGGCCTCCAAACCGACCAACAAGTCTCTTGCCCCGGCAGCCTTCTCTTCGTGCTCCGGGTACTCGTGCAGGACCACTAACATGCCTTCCACTATATGCTGGGCCTGGTTAAGCGACTGTTTATCTTACAGAGCACCCTCTATACCATGCCACAGGGGGAACGCCACTGGCAGTTCGTCCAAAATCAAGCCTTCAGGAAACTGAGCCTCCTCTAACCCGGCACCAAGATCCCCTGCCTGGGATGGAGGCCCCTCCAAATGCGCAGGGGTGCTCTGGGCATATGCCAACAAAATAGAGGGGAATAAGAAAAAATATATACCACAGACGATGACTTGAAATACAGTCAAGAACCAGAATAAACCTGGAAATCTGAGGCAACAGGAGGTACGTTACGCCATACAGAATCGCCCCGAGAGGCCACTTGCTTCACCTTCTTACTAACATGAGCAGTCGTGGCTGTTGAAGTTGGACATTTCATCACAAGGCTCAAGGGTGTTTCATCATCCCTTCGCTCTTGGAAGTCGTCTGAGACGACAAGAGACTCATAGCCGATCCCCTCTGCTTCCTGAAGCTCCGATTGGAGCTTGTCAAACTTTATACCCATAATAAAGCTCCGCCCCTGATCATAACCTGGAGAGAAGTGGTTTGCCAGGCAATAAAACCTTATGACGGAGAACAAAATATAGGGCTCCTCATTCACATCAGGGAAGACAAACGTTGCCCTGGTGAAGACGGCGGTATAGTACTTCTAGGCGAGACACCATCCAACAAACTCCCCTCGTATCCTTGACGGGGGTAGGATTACCCATCATGGTTTGGCCGTAGCTAAACTGTCGTACAACGCGACTTGGCAGATAAGGCTCCAAGTATACCTTATTCTGGCTTCCATAGACTAAGTGCGAAGGACAGATAGATAACAGCCTTCGAAAAGCACCAGCCGCCAGTCCACCTTCCACTCTGGCTTGATCGCTCAGTTCATCGTCGACTCTGTGGCCATAATAAGAAGGTGATACCGGGTTAAAACTTAACTATCCAGGCAGCCCAACACTCGTCTATATGTTGGAACATCCGCATAAAACCACTTCGAGTGATGATAGTGTCACAGAAGCGTATCATCCCCATCATCACCTTCCAGGACAATAGAGGCAATCAGCCCAGGACGGTGTAAGGCCAACCAAGCCATCAAATAATGGTAGGGTAGCTCCGCCCGAGAAACCTATTGCCATAACCATGAGGCTCTATAACCTTACCTAAAAAATCTCTCAGACCTCGGAGAAGGTCGCAGACATAACCGGAAGCTACGCCAGTGAAAGGCAAAAGGCCAACCTCACGGCCGATATGATTAGCTTCCTACCCAATCGTCCCATGGAGCCTAAGCCTCTGGGAACCACAGCTTTTCGTAGCTACATCATCAAAAAGGCTGCCAATGCTACCTTGCGGCTGATAGGAGCCGAGTTCTGGTAGAAACAGCTAAAGAACACAGGATCAGGGGTTCCCTTGGCATCCGTATGATGAGGTTGCATCGCGGACTTTACCTCCATCTTTATTATCTCAGCAATACCACACGCCCCACGAATAGAAGGTTGGATAGCCCGACCCTTTGGCGGGTCAATATCGAAGAAATATTGCCTCCAAGCATTAGAATGAGGCGGGGCATGCACGGAGTC
Source organism: Iris pallida (assembly GCA_029216955.1). Lineage (NCBI taxonomy): Eukaryota > Viridiplantae > Streptophyta > Magnoliopsida > Asparagales > Iridaceae > Iris > Iris pallida. The sequence continues at coordinate 6,134,454 of JANAVB010013594.1, read as the reverse complement.
CAGGCTCACATAAGCCTGGTGATGACAAAGTAACTCCTTATGCACCACTGCTATCTCAGGGTGCTGATTCTCTAGCCCCTCAAGCTCTTCTGAGGTAGGGCAATACTCTTCATATGGGTCCTCACCCCAAGGCAGCTTCGAGATGGAGAACATCTCATGGAGGGCCAGTCCCATCTCTCCACAGGGTAGGTAGAAGGTCCCGGTATCACAATTGAATAACTCCAGCAGTACCAAAAATAAGGGTCGATTGGAGGGAATGCCGTATTCAGTAACCCTGATGGCACGACGAAGGTTTACACATGCAATATCCTCCTTGAAAGTATCCAACACCCACCGGGTCAAGTCGCTCCACTTGTTTTCAAATTGGATCCATCTTTCGACATGAAAGAGACCCGTCGGATAAGCGCGGCCAGACGCCAGGAGTCTGTTTGTAAAGATGGAAGCACGGGACGGAGATAGATCGATAGGGACATCGCTGAACCTGCGCCCAAGGAGCAACACTCGCAGAGAGGACGATGGACTACCCCGAATAGACACTGGGGTACTCTGACCCTTAGAACTTTTACCCGCCTGGATTTGGCCCGAGGCTGGACCTACCTGACTAGGGTTTAGACCCCATTCAAAGGTCGCTCCTCGACAAAACGGAAGAAGACCGACAAAGGCAGGTGGTGCTCGGTTGTAGGGATGTACAGAGGAAGGTTGTTACTCGTAATAAACTAGGCCAATTTGATAGTGAGGAGGTCTGACTCTTTTGGGACTAACCGGTCACCAAAAATAAATTGGGGCTTCAACTGCCCTGCATCAACATCATGAGAGGGGGTCAATCATCTTTGGTCATGCATACAACTAAAATAGGTCGAGGTCTGCGCCCGTATTATCTCTAACTGCTAAAAAGTGGTGATGAGTTTCTGTTCGAGATCGATCCCCAATGAACATGAAGGGAAGTCGTAAAGGATCTTGCTCAACAGGCTGGTCACAAAAACTACACAAAAAATAGATGTAAGAGTAAGAATGTAAAATGTTTGTGCAGACACTCTCAGAAGCGGAGAGATCGAAATAGATACCTACTACGGGCGAGCGCACGTTACGGTAGACCACTATGCCAACTGCCGAAGGCTTATTGAGATAACCATTGTCAGAGTCAGGCCTCCTTCCTTTCGCCTCCTTGGAATTAGTTACAAGCGTTTTTAAAGTGCTTGATTTCTTGGTAGACATGGCGGGAAAAGCTAGGGTTCAAAAGAAGAAGGAAATCTGACACAAACATCTGAGGAGTAGCTGAAGATAGAAAGATTTCTCCTTCCCCTAATATTACTACTTATAGGATCAACCTCGTCCACAAGAGAAGACAAAATGCTTCGGACATCGTGGATTCAAAAAAGGGTCATGATGAATGTTTACTAGAAATGAGGGGGTCATAATCACGCTTAAGGAGGAGACGGCTCAATACATTTAATATCGGAGCCTAAGCATGATGCCACATTGGCAACAGAAGTGATGTGCATCATGCCTACAAAGAAACACATGTTATGCTTATGTTCAAAATGTCCTGAGCTTGACAAGTTCAAAACGTTTTGAAGGGGGTCTTGTAGAAGTATGAAAAATACATCATCCACAGGCACAGAAAGGTACTATTATACCCCCCAGCTTCACACAGGTGTAGGTGATCAGATGCACAGACAAGCCAAAGATAGAGACATTCTCAGAATGAAGTTCAGAAAAGACTCTTTTAATTAATCATGGCTACAAAAGTCCATCACAGACTTGTCGCAATTACATAGGAGAGAAACTTCTTGAATGCTAATTACATGGATCAATGGCAAAGTCTTTGCTACATAAGTGAGAATAGAAACTCCTATAAATCCACGAGAAGGTTCGTTTTACTAGGCATCCTCCACAGTATGATCATCATGGGTAAAAACACCAGAGGAGATGTATACAGTCTCCATCAAAGTCTCCTCCCCACTGACCCATAATATCGTCAAAGCAAATCATCTCGCCATCAAGAGAAGTTAGGACTCCAATATACAGAAGCAGTGGAAGACCCAGACCATAGCACGGCGAATCCCCACAGCCCTTAATGAGTAGGACAGAGCACGACTGACTGCTCATCGGATGAGCAACCAATCCTAACCCGTAGTCAGGACCTCAAAGACCTCTAAGGCATCGTCCAGGTTCGAACTCCACATGAGAAGCTTTCTCACACATTCCAAGGCTCATCAACAGTTCTTCTACGAAGGCATAGCCCCTTTGAACGAAGGAATCCTTAAACAAAATCTGACTTAGGCAAGGCCAACCGCCACTCGAAGCTAAGTCTAGATCCGATATGGTGTTGAAGGACAACAAGAAGAAAAAGAAGATATGACTCTTCAGAAGAAACTTCCCCTTTATATAGGGTGGAAGTGGTCCAAAACATAGGCCACATGGCCGACAGTCAAAATTCCTATATTAAAGGGATGAACCTAGGACTCAGCACGATGAATCTCATTAAATAAAATTCATTCGACTAAGTCCTAGACTATCCTAGGACCACTTGAAATTCCCCATGTAACGGTGGAAATTAAGCTGGAGTTGTTCGACGTAACAAAAGGTTGAATGAACTTTTTGCTTTATTGAATGTATAAGGTATATGTATACACAGAAGGAAGTCCCAAATAGGATATTCTAAGTACAAGGAGAAGAGGTTTATGGGAAAGTGTGACGATAGAGATCGAGTACTGTAATGGCTCCTTTACTCCGTTGACAATCTAACAACGAATCTACCTTGCTATAGCTCTCTGGCGCCTTTGATGGGACTCTGGGGTCACCGATCAAGAGGCTGTCTGGATGAGAAGATCTCTTGAAGATGGGTGGTTGGTTGGTTCTTTGGTTGATAGGTGGATGAGGGTGGTCGACTCTTCGTAGATGGAGATCGCTGCTCCATTGAAGATTGTTGATTGTCAATGTTCCCTCTGTCTTTTCGATCGATCGGTGGAAAAAGAACTCCTTCTATTTATAAAGAATCGAGCATATATGCGATGTACATTAGGGTTCCTGAGATATGAAAGAATCTGCTGTCATTGTACGGTGTTGGCTTCTGCGGTGCTGACACGTGGCGGATATCGAGATTATCCTCAAATAAGATCTCTGGTGGTTATAAACATAACTGAAGGAGGTGATACATAGCGCGTACCAATTTGCTTGCTCGGATACAGCCGAGTAAATCTTGGGATTTCATCTTAGATTTGGAGTCTAATTGATCATCGTCTAAGATTTAAATCAATCTGATATGATATCAATCATGATTTAATCCCAATCTTCTTTGCAAGAGACGGTTTAAACAAACCAATTAGGGTAGACCCATGCTTCCTGCGCTTCTAGTAAGGACTAAGTGCTATTGTGCTTCTGTGGCGACGAGTAGACTGTGCTTCTGGAGATGACGGAACCTCTGTGCTTTCAGGCGACGAGTGGACTTGGCTTCGAATGATGACGAGACTTCTGTGCGTATAGAGCAACTTATGAAGCTGTGTTTTGGGCTACCAGAGTTACTGTGCTGTAGGCGACAAGCAGGCTTGTGCTTAAGGTTGGCGGGATTACTGAGCATATGGAACGATATGTTGACTTGCATTGGTTGCGATGGGAGTTCCCAAGTCTCTTCTAGAGAAGTGACTTAAGCTTCTTATCCAGAGCAGATGACTGTGCCATGGGAATAGAGATAGTGTGAGCATATCACCATTATGTGCCTCATACAAATGCAATTAAGTAGCTGCACCTCTGAACAGTGGAGGCATTGGCTTCGAAAGGAAGGGTATGACACCCTTGTACGACTGAAAATTGGCGCAGGTAGATAGCTGCACGTCTGGAGTGAAAACACCGACTTCTAAAAAAGAAGGGAAGGAGGGCCCTACTACCATGTTGTTTCTGAGGTTGGCGCAGGCAAGCGACTGTGCCTCTGGCTTGAAGGCTCTGGTTTTTTTAAGGTGCTGGGTTGCTGATATGCTTCTAAGAGGTTGCACCCACAAGAATATCAGAACATGCTTCGGTGGAGGTCAATCCTCCGACATGTATATTGAAAAAAGGAAGTCTATACTTCAATAAAGACCGCATCCCTTGTAGATCCCTCTAGGCTTCTGTCGAATCTGTACTAGATCTTTTGTAGAAGAATAAAATTAGTCCCTTATGTATGGTCTTGATGTGTCTGTACTAGACTTTGGTAGATATGATAATAAAGGGACTTCTCTCTATATCTTTTTGTCTTTTTAGCACTAAGCCTGAGTCTTTTGCATCTTCTGCGCTTTGGTGAAGGGATTTCTTCAGCTGAGATTTTTCATGCTTCTACAAGACCCCGTTCAAAGTGTCCCGAACTTGAGTCAAGCTCGGGATACTTTGAACAGAAGCATAAACATGCGTCAGGACTGTACGAGCTGGGTGATGGATGGTGTCATGCCTAGATCTTAGCATTAATGGTCCTAAGTCATCATTTCAGAGCATGGGCTCCTGATGGCTTCTTGATATTGGAGCCTCTTGCATCTTTGCAGGGATTACAAATCTCTTTAGCAGAGGGGGTTCAGAGTCACATTCCTTTGGTCACTCTCAGTACTGCCATCTATTATGGAGTGGAGCTTTTAGCTTAACTTGTAAGCTTTCTTCTAACCGATGTCTGGCTCGTGCTTGGACCATGCGAACAACCTACATAAAGGACTGTCCTCCTTCAAGAGAAGACTCAACTGGTTCAACAATGGCCTTGCTTGCATGATTTTCAGCTCCTAACGACCCGGAGTTTGCTTGAGGCGGCCGTTGGTGGAAAATCTTTTTATCGAAAGAAGCTGTAGTAGAACTACTAATAGATCTTGAGACGTCCCATGCCCTGGATGTCGTGCGCGTAAATGGCATCTCGGACCTCTGCTTCTACTTCCTAGGTTAGGATTGCTTGCTATTTTTACCGAGAAATAGCAAGGGCCTGCTGTTATGGTTGCTCTTGCCGGCCAGCTGGAGAGATATGGGAGTCCTATGCTAGTCTTCATCCCCGGCTCTGGCCAGTAGAAGCTTCGGGCAGTGGCTTACTACTAGAATAATTCAGATTAGCGATATTTTTTGTGACGCCGTTTGCGGGCGTCGCTAAATTATCATTTTAGCTACGCTTCTAGCGTAACGTCACAAAACTTTGCTGATCAACGACGCTTTGCGACATTATGGAGAAAACGTTGCTGTTTTGTGACGTTTTTATTTAAAGTCGTAGAAAAAGTCGCTAATCAGCGACGCTTGCCGTCATTTGCTTAAAAGCGTCGCAGATTAGCGAAGCTTTGCAACGTCACAAAAATGACTTTGCAAATTTTTTACTAACACTAGGACTGGCCTCTCATTTCTCATTTCCTCCAAAAATTCCCCGTTAAAAATTTTCCTCAGCCGATTTCCCCTTCCTTCGCCCGTCTGACAACCTCCGTCATCGTCGTCGTCGCCGCCGCCGTCGCCATTGCCGTTTGGAAGGTATCTCCTCCTCTTCTTCGCCCTCTCCTCTGCCCCGACCCCTGCTATCCGCCCTTGACCCCTCTGCCTCTCCCCTACCCCCTTGCCTCCCTTCGCCCCCGACCCCCTCCCCTCCCTCCGCCCCCTACCACCTCCGGCCCGACCCCTCTACCTCCGCCCTGACCCCCTCGTCTCCTTCCGCCCCTGACCCCCTCCCCTCCGACTATTCTAACCCGCTCCCCTCCCCCTCCCTCTACCCCCGACCACCTCCACCTCCCCCTCCCACCGCCCCCGACCCCCTCCCCTCCCTCCGCTTTCGCCCTCCGCCTTCTGCCCTGACCCCTTTCCCTCCCTCCGCCACCGACCACCTCTGGCCTGACCCCTACCCTCCGCCCCCGACCCCTCCACCTCCGCCCCGACCCCCTCGCCTTCTTGTTTCTTTCAGGTAGCAATAATATATCTCAAGAGAAAATTGGGTCAAAATTTATCTCCTTAAATATTTATTTCTATATTAAATAACTTGACAATTGTTTTGAGTTTCGTTCGAGTTCATTTATGTTCCAGTATAGGAAACTTTTGCTTTTACCACTAATTACTAAGATACTTTCAAAAATTAGAGGAATCGAATATGGAGCATATCGTGAGGAGAAGGGGTCTAGAATATACTTGGGTAGGATCGCAATGCGAGACGCAATCTGCAAATAATTTGATGTTATCAAGCTTTATATGTTCAGATTAGCAACAGTGAATAATTTATCATATAGTTTTGTTCAACCCGAAATCTGACATACATATTATATATATACACACACACATACACATTGTTTCATAATTTTTAAAATTAGAGTCCGATAAACCCGATGGACCCGACCCGACCCGAGCTTCCTCCGGGCTCGATCTCGGGCTAGGCTTATCATACATCATTTAGTTGAGCACTCTCAACTAAGTTACTTATGCCAAGTCTTTTGGAACTATCAGAGTTATAGATTTTTGGGGGAAATCTAGTATAACGCTTATTGCATCAAAAAGCTTGCATACGTAAGAGTGTATAGAGGGAGTATACTAGTAGTATATCGTAGTATCCTAGAGTGTATAGAGTGAGCTTTCCTACTTCCTTTCTTCTCATTCTCATCATTGAGCCGACTATTCCACATCATAGGATGTCTACCTCAACCTCACCATTGAGAAGTATGGAAATATTAATGTTAACCAAGGTTCACAGTATCCGTATCGGTATCAGAATCGATTTTGGTATCATTTATGGTTAATATCCTGAATCTCATGGCTTCCGCTAGCAGAGCACAATGTAGAGCCAAATGTGAAGCAGAACTTCACATTCAAAATATTAGAAGAATTTTTTTTTGATTGGTCATAGGACGAGTGAGAATCCCGACTCGTCCCACCACCAATCGAAAAAAATTTCTTCTAATATTTTTGATGTGAAGTTCTGCTTCACATTTGGCTCTACATTATGCTCTGCTAGCAGAAGCATGAGATTCAGGATATCAACCATAAATGATATTGAAACCGATTCTGATATTGATACTGATACTGTGAACCTTGGTTAAATTAATATTTCCACACTTCTATAGGGTGACGTTGAGGAAGATATTCTATTATGCTGAATAGGATGCTGAGAGAGTCGAATGAGAAGCAGGGAAGTAGAGGGGGTCTGAGAGGGGGCCTTCTTGTTGAACATACGATGACACTCATTTGATACTCATGTGTCTATATGCACCAATTTGGAATATACTCGAATAATGTGTATCTATCTTTGCAGAATTATTGTCAAATGGATATGAATTACTATCTGCGGCATCGTTTGTGGATGTACAACCGTCATCTTGATGACATATGCGGTGTGCGAGATGAATTCATTGAGGGTGTAGCAGTTCCTGCAGTTCGCCAAGGCATTCCCTCAGTATATGGATGCTACCAGAATTAAGTGCCTATATCACAACTTGAAATATTATCCAGAAGTAGAAGTCACATATCATTTGTACTCGAAGGATTTTATGCCAAATTATTATCAATGGACCGCACACGAAAAACTTGTATCTTTAGCATCAGAGTCAGAGCCTTATGTGGATGTCCACAACCGCACTGCTTACGACGATTGGTGGAAGAACATGGTTTTTGACGTGGCGAGACCTAGTTTCGATCCGGACAATCATGATGCAGCCGAGGAGGCACCGAACCATGATGCTGCAAAGTTCATGGAATTGTTGGAGAATGCAAGAACTCCATTATATCCTGGTTGTGAGAATCATTCAACGTTAGAGGTGGTTACAAGATTGTTGAGCATGAAGTCCGATTTTAATATATCGCAAGAATGCTACAACCGAGTGATGGAGTATTATAGAGATATTGCCTAAGGGTGCTAAGTTGCCTAAAGACTTCTACCGGTCTAAGAGGATGGTGAGATCGCTCTGGATGGGATACAAGAAAATTAATTCCTGCCGCAACGGGTGTATGCTCTACTACAAAGACGATATAGATAAAGAAGTGTGTAGATTTTGTAGCGATGATCGCCACAAGCCAACTGCTACAAGTAGATCTGCTGGTAAAAGGAGGCCAACCGATTCAATGCACTACTTGCCTTTGACGCCGCGGTTGCAGAGGTTGTTTATGGCAAAGGAGACTGCCAAAAACATGAGTTGGCATAGATGAGAACAGATTGAAGGAGTGTTGGATCACCCATCCGATAGAGAAGCTTGGAAGCACTTTGATCGAGAGTATCCTAATTTTGCCGAGGATCCGCGTAATGTAAGTTTGGGGCTCTCCTCTGACGGTTTTACCCCGTTCGGACTTTCGAGCCCCCAGTATTCATGCTGACCTGTGATCGTCACTCCGTACAACCTACCGCATTGGATGTGCATGAAGACTCCAGTTATGTTCTTAACTGTCATCATCCCTGGTCCAAACAACCCGAAGAAAAACATCAATGTGTACTTATAGCCTCCAATAGATGAGTTGAACCAGCTGTAGGAAGTAGGCACGAACACGTACGATGTTAGCAAGAAAAAGAATTTTCAGATGAGGGCAGCACTTATGTGGACTATTAACGACTTTCCGGCTTATGGCATGTTATCCGGATGGAGCACACGTGGTCGTCTCTCATGTCCTTATTGCATGGACCGTACCAAGGCTTTTTGTTTGAAAAATGGAGGCAAACCATGCTTTTTTGATTATCATCGACAATTTCTGCCGAACGATCATCCATATAGGAGGAACATGAATGCTTTTCGTACAGGCGTTGCAGAGAAGACCAATCTACTGCCAAGGTGGGGCGGAGACAAATTTGGGATGAGGTAAAAGATTTACCAAGTGCTATTGAAGATCCTTCTAAAGGGTTCAAGTGCGACGGATTCAGGCGAACACATAATTGGACGAAAAGGAGTATATTTTGGGACCTTCCCTATTGGGGCACCAAATTGATCAGACATAATCTTCATGTCATACATATAGAGAAGAATGTGTTGGACAACATAATTAATACTGTGATAGATGTCAAGGGTAAGATGAAGATAATGGCAAAGCTAGGTTGGACTTTAAAAAAATATATAGGTGCCCTGAATTATATTTGATACGAGAAGGGGATGGAAAGTACAAATAACCCAAGTCTATTTTCTCACTGGACAAGGAGGATAAAGGAAGAGTTTGTAGGTAGATTCAGGGCCTCAAATTTTAAGATGGCTACGTGTCCAATCTAGAAAGATGTGTCGACACAAAGGAGAATAAACTAACGGGTATGAAGTGATACGACTGCTACGTATTCATGGAGAGAATAATTTTGATTGTATTTCGGGAGTTCTTACCGGTGGCAGTTTGGGATCCTTTGACAGAACTTAGCATATGTTGGCACATTTATTTTAATAACATTAATAGCATCTTCATAGTTTAGTTTTCTCTTTATTTCAGCTAACATATAATCTCTCAAGCTCTCCTACAAAAAGATCTGTCCATTCAAGCCGAGTCATCAAAGCCTTATGGAAGTCCCTAAAGAAGACAAAAAAAAAGACCAGCGCACCTCAAAGACAGCTCTCAAAAGATTCATGATTTCGAGTCTCTACAAGGTCTAGGTCTTTCTGTATAACACCTAAGGTTGGATGACAAACATAAAGCCCTTCTATTTTTTAGTCAAAAATCAATGTCTAAAGAAACGACATACCGACGGTATACCATGGCATATCGACGGTATACCGCTGTGTACCGACGGTATACCATTTCTGAGCTCCAAAATTATCTGTGACAGAACTCGGCATACCGACGGCATACTACAATATACTGGCGGTATACCGTTTTGTGAGCCACAAAATGTTCTGTGACAGAACTCGGCATACTGACGGTATACTATAGTATACCGGCGGTATACTGTTTTGGGAGCCATAAAATGTTTTGTGACGAAACTCGCCATACCGACGGCATACTACAGTATACCGGCGGTATACCATTTTGTAACCACAAAAGGTTCGGTGACGAAACTCGGCATACCGGCAGTATACTACATTATACCGACAATATTCCATTTTGTGAGCCACAAAATGTTCTGTGATGAACATCGATATACCGACGGCATACCACTGTATACCGACGGTTTACCGGCTTTATCAGATTTAATTTTTGAATGGACAAGATACTAGCATTAAATGCTCCCAACGGATAGATTTATTACCGTTACTGTTCCGAACGGTATACCGACGGTATGCCAGTCCATACCGACGGCATGCCGTCCGTATTATGTTCAGGAGCATTAAATGCTATCCTCTCTTGGTTTTCTATATAAATGGATTCCTTTCTTCCATTGAAGGCTATCCACTTAAGCCATAAATTTTTCAACAACTAAGAGCTCCACCATTACTACTCTATCCAAGCTTTTAGTTGTCATCCAATCCAAAAGTGCTAGAGTATTCAAGAGTTGCACTTTTCGATCTTCAAGTGTTGTAGAAGATCAACAGTTTTCTTTTCTTTCCTTTTGAAGTTGACGAGCCTTCGTAAGAAAACTCGTGTATAAGAAGTTGGCGAGTTCTTCGGATCCAAACTCGTATTGAAGTTGGCGAGTTCTTCGGATCCAAACTCGTGTGTAACTATTTACTCAATAGTAGATTTAAGCCAGAGAGAGTTCCGTGATTGGATTGCCTCTAGGGAGAAGACCAGTATACATCGAGTGTTTGATTCTATTTCTCTCTCTCTTATTTACTTCAGTAAAATAGCTTACTTGTATTAAGTAATTTTTTATTACCCTATTCACCCCCCTCTAGGGTTCTACAATTGGTATCAGAGCTTTGTTCTCTTGATTTGGATTTACACCCAAAGAGTGATCCATGGCCACTAACCCTAGTGTCAACACATTCCACAATGCGGGACACTCCACAAATAGACCTCCTCTATTTGATGGAACCAACTATAACCATTGGAAGATTAGGATGAGCATTTATCTGAAGTCCATAGATTTTGATTTATGGGATTGTGTGATAAATGGTCTTCCTACTCCATCCGGAGTTATTGAGGATGTTATTTCTGACACCCTTAGGGATAAACTCACTGTGAATGTCAAGAAGCTTGCTAGTCGAGATGCTAAGGCTATGAACGCTCTTTACAGTGCTCTCGATAGCAATGGATTCAATAGAATTTCTACTTGCAAGACTTTAAAAGAAATTTGGAAATTGCTAGAAGTCACTCACGAGGGACACTACCAAATTACAGTCAATTAGCGACGGATGGTTAGCGATCAAAATATTCCGTCACAATTAGCGATGGATTTGCGACAAATCGCCGACGGCATACCGACGATAAGCCGATATTATTTTTGTTTTGTTTTAAGGGTGAGAGAAGGTCGATAGTCCGTCGCCACGGGGTCGACGATATGGCGACGAATTCTAATCCGTCGCTATGCTGTCGACGATTTGGCGAGAAATGTTAGGAGAAGTGGCGGGATAAATTGTCGACTACGTAGCGACGGAATGTTCGTCGCCAGATTTACAATATAGCGTCGGCGTAGCGACCGATGTGGTCCGTCGCTAGTCGGTCGCTAAATATACGTTCCAGACTTAAATTGAAACGACGGAGGGAACTTTTCATTCCCTCCAAATTTCACTCTCTCTCCTCTCTCTCTCTCCCGCGGCGGTGATTGGCGACCTCCCTCTCCTCTCTCTCTCTTCCGTGACGGTGATCGGTAACCTCTCCTCTCTCTCCCAAAGGTAATCCCCTCTCCCTCTCTCTCTCTCTTGTGGTGGTCGTGGGTGAAGCAGGCCAAGGGCGTCGGGGGCTGCGGGGACGGGGGAGACTGCGGGGACGACGGGGGCGGCGGGTGCGTCGGGGACTGGGGGTTTGGCGGGGGAGGTGGGGGGTGGGGGGGCGGCGGGGGGTGGGAGGGGCGACGGGGGGTGGGAGGGGCGGCGAGGTGTTATGGGTGGCGCACACGGGGCTGCGGGGGGCGGCGGGTGGCGGCGGGGGGGGGGGGGGGTTAAACCATCGAGTGGTTTAGACACGTTTTGAGTCACTAATTGACACATTAGGACACGACTAGACCCCCCCATGTGGGCATACATTTCCCCTAGGACACAAGTATTTGGTTTGGCTTTCATTCATTTCTTTTGGGTTCGATTTCATGTTTTCTTTTGATACACTGATATAGGCAGTTTACTATTTTTTTAAAATGTTCAATTCGAAATCCAGGTTTTAAATGAGTCTTTGAAGGCCTATATACATGTTTAAGGGTATATCTATGTAAGAAAGATTGGCAGATATTGATACATATGGCCATGTGATTGATGATATGCTTGAGAGGTTGGGGGCTGCCTCTCCTTGGCAGGGAAAGCCCTGCAATAGTAAATGATTGTGGCCATGTGGCCTGTATGATGTTGAGTGAGGGAGGAAAGTGAGGGTGTATGTGGCATGGATTGTGAGTGTTATGTATTTCCTATGTATTAATAGAGTGTTAGTGAGAGAGTCGTTTGGGTAGTATTTTATGGAACTGGGGATTCCCAGGACCCTTCCTTTGGTGTGCGTATTGATCGATAGAAAGTAAAACAGATCTAATACGTGTTCTAACCCTTCATAGGCGGAAAAAATGGTTCACGAATTATACCTACGGCGGAAAGGAGACAAGTAATTCCTGACAATATCGAGCGGACGACCCTAAGATCTTCTGCACATATTCCTTCTTCGAGTTGGACGTCGTGTGGGCGACGATCTCCCAACCTTTTCTTCTTCTTGGCAGCCCTCTTTTTCTCTCCTTACGTGAATCGCGAATTTAGAAAAAGTTTCTGATTTCTGATCGGTAATATGGCGGCCAGAGAATAGAGGATATATATAGGCTACGACAGGGACCATGAGGAGAAATTAGGGTTAGGCCTCCTAACGGATCTGGATATCCTGTGTTTAGCCCGAACACACAATCTAGGCCCATTAACAATAGCTCGGTCCACTAATGAGCTATTGTTGCACTACCTCCCTAATTCCAAATTATGTTTGTGGGCTCCTTTTATTATATGCTCGTTTGGCTCCCCATGTTAAGATATCGTATGTCCGTCGATCAAATTAAGTTACTGACAACTATATTGATTCGACATCTTTTATCCTTAAGTTGTACCGCTCAACTTTATTTGTCATATCGGATATAATCCACCTGCAGGGTTTACATGACAATCCTTATGAGCTCCTTAAGAGGACATCATCAACCCGATGTATCGGGACATGGATTCCATTTATAATCAACAGCCCATCATACATACAATATTATTACCCAATTCATAGATGTTGTTGATCCATAATGAATCTCACACTTTTATGAGTCAAAGTAATGCACACTGCATATACATGTCCGTTATTATATCCGGATTAAGAGCACAAGCATCCATAATAACAGAGGTGTTTGTTCTCTTATGTAGTCAGTACAAAAAGAACAACCTCAAGTGGTCCTGTTCAATACACACAAAGTGTACTAGTGTAAACCTATAGTCAAGATAGACTAATACCAGATTACACTACAACCTTTCTAATAGATTGTCCAAGTCCATCTAGGTAGTGAACTATTTATATACTCCATAGGAAACTGATAATATGATCTTCTGTGTGACACCACACACCATATTATCTACAATATAGAATATCAGACATTTGCATTAACACTTGTAACAAATACAATATGCAAACATTTGCCCATATGATTCTCATTCAAAATTTAAGGAAATAAGGTTACTACAAAAGTGATGCTTTTAGTATATAACCCTAACAATCTCCCATTTATACTCAAAGCATTGCTTTTCAGTATACTGTTACAAATCTTCAAGTTATACTTAAAGCCATGCCGCTATACATCTGACTCCCATTCCCTCAACATGACTGTCAAAAGCCTTAGCTGGTAAGCTCTTTGTAAAGGGATCAGCTAGGTTGTCGGCTGATGCTATCTTGATCACAACAACTTTTCCTTTTTTTATAAAATCTCGTATCAGGTGGTACTTGCGCTTAATGTGTTTGCCTGTCTTATGGGCTCGTGGTTCCTTCGAGTTTGTAATTGCACCACTATTATCACAATAAAGTGTAATAGACTTAGACAAACTAGGTACCATATCCAAGTCCAACAGAAAGTTTCTGAGCTAAACCGCTTCTTTGGCTGCCTTAGAGGCTGCCACATACTCGGCTTCCATGGTAGAATCAGCAATACATTTTTGCTTGATACTCCTCCATACAATAGCTCTACCTTCCAAAGTAAACAAATAACCTGAGGTAGATTTCCTGGAATCCCTATATGACTGAAAATCTGAGTCTGTATACCCCAAGGGAACTAAACTATCTGCCTGGTAAACTAGCATATACTCTTTAGTCCTTTTCAGGTACTTCAAAATATGCTTTACGGCAGTCCAGTGCTCTTGTCCTATGTTAGACTGATATCTGCTGACTATGCCTACGACAAAGCAGATGTTTGGTCTCGTACATAGCATTGCACACATTAAGCTTCCTACTGTTGAAGCATAAGGAACTGCCTTCATGTTCTCTATCTCTTTAGGTGTCCTCGGACACTGCTCCTTTGATAGAGCAATTCCATGTCTAAAAGGTAAGAAACCTTTCTTAGAATTTTGCATACTAAAACGAGTTAGTACAGTATCGATATAAGAAGCTTGGGATAAGCCCAACATCCTTTTCTTGCGATCTCGTAGAACTTTGATCTCAAGGATGTGACCTACTTCTCCCAAGTCCTTCATATCAAACTGTTTGGATAACCATACCCTTACATCAGATAATACCTTCACATTGTTTCCAATGAGCAAGATGTCATCCATATAAAGTTATAGAAACACCACCACGTTTCCGTCACACTTTCTGTATACACATGATTCATCCTGACATTGATCAAATCCATAGGATTTTATCACCTGATCAAAACATATGTTCCAAGATCTGGAAGCTTGCTTAAGTCCATAAATGGACTTCTTGAGCTTACAAACAAGATGCTCCTGGACCTTTTCAATGAACCCGTCTGGTTGCTTCATATAGATGTCTTCCTCAAGACTTCCATTAAGGAAAGCTGTCTTGACATCCATTTGCCAAATCTCATAATCGAGATGAGCTGCAATAGATAAAAGAATCCGAATATACTTAAGCATGGCTATAGGAGAAAAGGTTTCCTTATAATCGATACCCTCTCTTTGAGTAAAACCTTTTGCTACAAGCCTAGCTTTAAAGGTTTCAACCTTACCGTCTGATCCTCTTTTTCTCTTATAGACCCACTTGCATCCAATATCTTTTACACCAACGGGTGGTTCTACAAGCTCCCAGACCTGATTAGAATCCATAGATTCTATTTCAGATATCATTGCTTTTTGCCAAGACTCTGCATCTTTATCTTGGAGTGCTTCATTGTAGGTACAGGGATCATAATCTTGTTCCTCAGGGATGAAGTCTGACGACTCTCCCAAGAACATATATCTATCAGGTTGTATCATAACCCTCCCACTACGACGAGGCACTATCGGTTGTGGTGTAACATTTGTGACACGTTGTGCAGTTATTTGTGGTTCATCCTCTTATACTATTGGTACTGAAGTACTTGGTGTCTCACGTCTCAGTTCTTCTAGAACAACTCTACTTGTGGGTTTATGGTTCATCACATAGTCTTCCTCTAAGAATCGGGCATTGGTGCTAACAATGACCTTCTGATCTTTAGGACTATAAAATAAATCTCCTTTCGTTCCTCTTGGATAGCCTACAAACAAGCGTACTTCTGTACGAGATTCCAACTTATCTGTTTTCCCATTCAGCACATGTGCTGGACTACCCCAAATGTGAACATGCTTCAGACTAGGCTTACGCCCAATCCACAGCTCTGTGGGAGTAAGAGGTACTGACTTAGAAGGAACCAAGTTCAAAATATAAGCTGCAGTCTCTAAGGCATATCCCCAAAACGAATCTGGCAAATCCGAATAACTCATCATTGATCTAACCATCTCTATAAGAGTTCTATTCCTTCTTTCGGCTATACCATTCTGTTAGGGCGTTCCAGGTGCAGTCAATTGGGATGCAATCCCAGCCTCTGATAAATAATCCCTAAACTCTCCAAAGAGGTACTCGCCACCATGATCTGATCGTAATGACTTGATACATTTTCTATGACGTTTCTCCATTTTAGCCTTGTACTCTTTGAATTTCTCAAAGCACTCAGACTTACGATGCATCAAATAAATGTATCTATACCTTGAATAATCGTCAATAAATGTGACAAAATATTCAAAGCCACCTCTAGCTTGGATAGTCATGGGTCCACACAAATCAGAATGAACCAATTTCAACACATCTTTGGCCCTATACCCCTTTGCCGTAAAAGGCCTTTTGGTCATTTTACCTTCCAAGCAGGATTCACAGACTGGTAGTACCTCCACTTCCAATAAACTCAAAGGTCCATCTTCAACTAGTCTTTGAATCCTTCTTAGGTTAATATGCCCCAATCGCAAGTGCCAAAGATATGTTTAGTTCATACAAGAAGGTTCTTTCCTCTTATTTAAGTTAGATGACATATTATTCATTTCCATAAGTTGCATTGTGGGCGAAATAGGATTAATGACATACAAATTATCAACCAATGCACCAGAACAGATAAAATGTTTATTCTTTCTAGTAACAATATTGTCATTAAAATAAACTGAATATCCATCCTTAACTAACATAGAAACAGAAATTAAATTCCTTCTAAGTGAAGGTGCATAAAGACAATCTCTCAATGTCAAAGACTTATTTCTACCAAAAGATAAAGTAACATCTCCTAATACAACGACCGATACTTTTTTAGCATCACCCATGAACAAGCATATCTCTCCATCACTGAGCCGTCTGATTTTCTGTAACCCCTACAATGTATTGCAGACATGATTAGTAACTCATGCATCTACACACCGGGTGCCGGTAGATAACACCGCTAAACATGTTTCAACTACTAGTAAATGAGATATACCTTCTTTGTTCTCTTGTTTGAGAAGTGGACAATCAGTCTTCCAATATCCTGACCCTTTGCACTTGAAATATTTGCCTTTCGGCTTTTTCACCTCACCTTGAGGTCCCATGCCCTTTTTTGCTGAGTTTGCCTGTTTCTGAATGTTATTCTTCTTCTTACCGCCTTTTGGCTTAGAAGTAGAAGCCTTTTCAGAAACAAAAACATGACTACTCTGCCTAAAGAGAGATTCAGCATCCTGTAGCTCTTTTGCAAGTTCTGCCAAACTATACAACCTTTTGTTCATGTTGTAATTAAGGCAAAAATTGTCAAAACTTTTAGGCAGAGTCCCGAGAATGATATCGACCTTGGATTCCCCATCGATTTCAGCTCCAAGGATCTCCATCTCATTCAGATGACCCATCATCTTGAGAACATGATCCCTTACTGGTGTACCCTCAGCCATTTTTGTATTCATCAAACATTTCATAGCAAACTGCCTAGCTGCTCTACTCTGATGTCCGAAGAGTTCCTTGAGGTTATACATCATATCATAAGCTGTGGCCATGGCCTGATGCTAATATTGTAGTACATTTGACATAGATGCCAGAATGTAACACCGTGCCATCTCATCTGCCTTTTTCCACTTCTTATAAGCCTCTTTGACCTCTTCATCAGAGTTAGCATCAGGCTTAGGTGGGCATTCCTCAACAAGTACATATTTGTACTCCTTAGCAGTCAGAACAATGTCCAAATTACGTTTCCAATCAATATAATTAGGTCCAGTAAGTTTTTTTTTTAAGAATCACCATAAGTGGACTGAAAGAACCCATTTTTGAAATCCTGAGAATCACATAAATAAAATTATGTAGGGCAAAAGAAAACTTTTTGAATTAACTAAATATTGATTCCCTCAAAACAATAATAAGAAATTCACCAATACCTTGAACACCATGAATTTAGCATGCCACGATGGTGTGGACGTATACAAATTCAACTTTATTCAAGTAGATTTTTCTTATTAATTTTACTATCATGTCAATATAACTTTATGAAAAATAAAATTAATATGCTGGTCTTGCTCTGGTCATATAAATAATAGCAGTGACTCCGATGGAGAGGATACCATTATTTGTATCTAAGTGTATACCATTACTTAATACTAAGTCCATTACCTTGTAATGAGTTCCTTCAGATGGAGAAGTGAACACATACTAGGTAACTTTCTACAATTATCCCTCAGGAAGTTTGTACTGGTGATCCATAATTATACTCATCCGATATGGAGGAAAGCACTAAAGCCAACACGCAAGTATAATTACATCACCTACAAAGCAGTAATGGAGACCATAGGATTTATACTAAATAAAAATCCTCTCCCACTTAGTTATTTAACAATGAGGGTTTTTCTACTAGTTGATATTATGTCCATGTTGTCCATTATTAATGTAGGCTTAGTTTTTCAAAAAAAACAACCACACAATAATAAACATGCATAATCAGAAAAAGCAAAATGACAAAAATAAGAGAAAATATTCAACTATTATGGTCATCTTTGCTGCTCCATCCTCAACTATCCGAATCCAAAATCTGGCGCTGCACAGATCTATTCGGGATTCGACCTGCCCGGTCAGGTCACGGGGTTCGGGCTGTCGATTCCTTCATCGAAAATCATCTGTCTGCCTCTGGACTGCTTAGAACAAGCATCTCGTCCGGCATCAGAAACAGCCACCATCGCCATCACGATTGATCAAAAATAATTAAAATTACATCAATCCTATGACTCCCGAAGGAGTTCACACATAATCTAGATTGAAAAATTAAAATAATAAGCACGATCAACCCTCGTGATTTTAATTACATCCACAGCAACAACAACATCCTCGGCATGTCCGTGGTTTAAATAACACAATCAAAAAACATACATTGGACCATAATAATTAGATCTAAGATGCCTGCAAAACCGAGTTAGAACAGATCTAGATCTACCGACTATTACACAGCACAGGTTTTATTGGACAACATGGACGTATCAATCAATACGTAGATCTAAAGTGGCTCTGATACCAATTGATGGAACTGGGGATTCCCAGGACCCTTCCTTTGGTATGCGTATTGATCGATAGAAAGTTAAACAGATCTAATACGTGTTCTAACCCTTCATAGGCGAAAAAAAGGGTTCACGAATTATACATGCGGCAGAAAGGAGACAAGTAATTCCTGGCAATCTCGAGCGGACGACCCTAAGATCTTTTGTACGTATTTCTTCCTCGAGTTGGATGTCGTGTGGGCGACGATCTTCCAACCTTTTTTTCTTCTTGGCAGCCCTCTTTTTCTCTCCTTACGTGAATCACGAATTTAGAGAAAGTTTCTGATTTCTGATCGGTAATATGGCGGCTAGAGAATAGAGGATATATATAGGCTACTGTAGGGACCATGAGGAGAAATTAGGGTTAGGCCTCCTAACGGATCTGGATATCCCGTGTTCAGCCCTAACACACAATCTAGGCCCATTAACAATAGCTCGGTCCACTAATGAGCTATTGTTGCACTACCTTCCTAATCCCAAATTACGTTTGTGTGCTCCTTTTATTATATGCACGTTTGGCTCCCCATGTTAAGATATCGTATGTCCGTCGATCAAATTAAGTTACTGACAACTATATTGATTCGACATCTTTTATCCTTAAGTAGTACCGCTCAACTTTATTTGTCATGTCGGATATAATCCACATGCAGGGTTTACATGACAATCCTTATGAGCTTCTTAAGAGGACATCATCAACCCGATGTATCGGGACATGGATTCCATTTATAATCAACAGCCCATCATACATACAATATTATTACCCAATTCATAGAGGTTGTTGATCTATAATGAATCTCACTCTTTTAATAGTCAAAGTAATGCACACTACATATACATGTCCGTTATTATATCCGAATTAAGAGCACAAGCATCCATAATAGCAGAGGTGTTTGTTCTCTTATGTAGTCAGTACAAAGAGAACAACCTCAAGTGGTCCTGTTCAATACACACAAAGTGTACTAGTGTAAACCTATAGTCAAGATAGACTAATACCAGATTACACTACAACCTTTCCACAGATTGTCCAAGTCCATCTAGGTTGTGAACTATTTATATACTCCATAGGTGTAATACCCAGTTTTCCAGATGAGGGTATTTTTGAAATTTTGTATTTATAAATATTATTTATTGATATTTATTTCACGTTATGATTTTTGGTGATTTTTAATTATTTTTAAACTATTTGAAACTGGTTTAAGTCATGACTTGTGATTTTGATGTGCTGCTAGTGAAACCTGAGAGACTGCATGACCTAGAGCCTAACCATGTTATTAGGATAACTTAATTATCATTTTTAGCCTAGGGGTAATTTGGTCATTTTGATTTAATTGAATTATTTGGTGATTTGTTGAATTGGTGAATTCTAGGTTGACTTGACTTGTTGAGACCTAGTAAACTAGCCTAGAAGCTAACCCTAGCTATGGTGACTCTAGCCTAACTTAGGTTAATGTACTTTTAGTCATTAGAAACTAATTTTAGAATGAGGGGATTTGGTGTAGTGCCTTTAAGTCATGGTTTATGGTTCCATGAAATGACTTATGGCTAAATGATTTATTTGATCATGACTTAGCCCATGGCCCATAACTAGAAGCCCTAACCCTAACCAAACCCTAAATGACCAGCCATAGGGATCCCCACCCTATATAAACACTTATTTTCTAGGGCTTGCCTCCTTCTTTCATTCATTTCAACATTGGAAAAGAAAGGTAATTGTCCCTCTTCCAAAAATCCCTATAAATCCATTTTAAGTCCTTTTTAATCCTAGTTTCTTGCATTAGAACCTAATACTCTCCTACTCTCTGATTTTGGAATTTAATCCCAGCTTTGGGACAATTTGGAGCTTTTGGCATCAAGAGGAGGAATCCCCCATTTGAAGCTTTTCTAAGCTTTTTGCACACATAGGTAAAACCCTTTAAATTGATTTAAATTTTGGTTTTCTTTGCATGTAGGGCTAGATCTAGGAGACCCCTAGGTGTCCCTAAAATTTGGGTGGATTTCGTGTCCGTTTGGTGCCCGTATCGGACACGTGTCGTATTATTTTGTAGGTGTTTGATTAAATGCCTCTAAGGAATTTATTTTTGATTTCTGTAAATCTAATTATATGAAATTGTTGCTCTATATATGTATATTAATTTTTGTGAAGACTGATGTGAATTTCGTGTCGATTTTGTGTCGAAATTGGGTGCGAACACGCTGCACGACACGCGTGTGTGCTGTTCTGCTACCCGTGTCCTATTTCTTACTGGACACAGCATTTTGACACGCAAAACTTGGCATGGAGGTTGGGGCAGCGACTGAGAAGACACTCCCCAAGTTTTACGACACCTTGTTTCATGTCGGACACGAAAACGAGTCCACACGGGTTTTGCACTGGGCTGAACACGCGAATTTGAGGGTTCTGACACGGGCTTCGTGTCCCTCATGGACACGTCGTGGTGACGTGTCTGGGATACGAACACATAGCCCTACATGGGGCGAACATGTGGGCACGATTACGAGTCGTGTCGTGCCCTGTGTCGCGTGCACGAGGCAGTGTCCTCACTGCACGAGGCCTAGCTTTGCATACTTTTCTGGAAATTTTATATTAATGTTTTGGACACGTTGGTGTCCAATTGCACGGACACGAACACCTTGTGAGACACGTGCACACTAGACACAATGTTTACCAACCATGAATTTGTGTATTAACATGTTTTCTTCGAATTCGAATTTGTAAAATTACTATTTTCCTGATACTTATTCCTGTCATTTCAATTTCTGGAAAATTGGATGTATGATTAATTATTGTGTGACTTTAAATAGGGTTGTTACATATCTGGGATTTAGCCTATCATGATTAGGATTGAGTTTGCATGGAATTTCAGTTCGAAATTTCATTTTGGGATATTCGAAATGGGTTTCTGTTTTTGAACTGATACACTGAAGGAATTGTTCTTAAAAGCTGATACCTGGTATAACTTGGGGTTTCAAATGAGTTTTCAGATTATATTACCTAGGTTAGTTGTTTCTAAGAATTGGTTTCATATTTGTTTTGGTTCTTTTCAATTCGATTTGGGTTCATTTTAATGCAGGGGAGTGTAAGTCTGAGACTTATTCTCAGTTTTTTGTTAAGAGGACTGAGTTGGGTTTTGGTTTTATGAACTGACAGTAGTGTTGATTTCCTGAGGTTTTCTGAAAGGAGAAATGTTAATGTCCATGCTAATTTAGGTTGTCAACTGAAGTGTTGTTTAATCTGAGTTTGTTTCCTAATTAGACTGAGAATATAACCTGAAAAATCCTGAGAACTCACATTGAACACACACAGCATACACTCTTCATTTCCTGTGCACATACACACACTCACACACATTAATCCCTGATGACACTCTCGATTCACTGATTCACTCGACACATTGCACTCTCTCACACACACACAGGCATTACTTGCCAACTTCATGTATGACCCACACACATCTTCACACATTGTTGGTTATTTAAGCCTGAGATTGTTTGATGTTTGAAAACTAAGTTTTGGTTGGAGTGGTTAGATAGACTTGAACCCAGCCTCATTCATATCTTGTATCAGATTTTGGTCAGGAGAAGAGTCCCTAACTAGGTGGGTTTGTATCCTAGACTTAGGCAGTAGCGGTAGAAGGGGGCAGTGAGTAGTAGGAGCAGTGGTTGCACTTCACTGCATTGCAGCAGCTTTGGCTTGGCCTGGTTGTATTGTATTGCAGCAGCAGGCCATAGCAGCAGTTAGGAGCTTGGTTACTGTCCAGGATAGCATGTTCAGAGGGAGGCTAAGTGGAATGCTTGAATGGTTCACATTCACATAAAAACTGTTCAGTCCAGTTTATATGGATTGTTTCATCCTTGATGTTCAGTCATTCACATAGTTATTTTTAGCCTTATATATGTATTAGATGTTGTGAGGGTGATATGAGTTTAAGATGTAAATATAGGCAATGTTGTGTGTGTTTGTGTGGGAGATGTGTCCTAGGTAAGGTCATGTATGGCTCTTTGTGAGAGAGTCTATGTGAAGGTTTTGGGAGAAGGAAGTTAGTATTTCCTATATGTGTGTATCATAGGTATATTCATAGTATGTAGGAAATGCTTCATAAATGGGTATATATATGGGAGAGTTATATAAGTCTAGGACTAATAGGTAAGTTAGTTGTTTGTTAAGTCATGAAATGAATGTTGAAGTGGAGGATAAGCTTGATTAGCTTAGGGTATCATATAGAGTTTAAGATGTATATCTTGGAGAGGGCATGGGCCATTGGCCACATGGTTTGAGGGGGGTGAGGAATAGTATGAGTTGTTGTTTGAGAGTTCACATATTGTATATATATTATATATAGATGTGATATGGATTAGTTGATATTGTACTTATATAGATATAGATATGTGATGCATAGGCTATATATGCCTAGGGCTATAGACTTTGGGTATATACATTGTTATGTATATAGAATATAGTGTTAAGGTATCCTAGTTATACTAGTATATGGTTGGTGCCTAGATAGCCTTAGATAGAGTTTGACCAAACTTTAGATTTTGACCCAATAGGCTAAGATTGACCAATATTGACTAGAGTTGACCCAGAGTTGACCAAGTTTGACTTGGACCTAGTTTGACCTAGACAGTTGACCAGGGTTGACTTAGAGTTGACTTTGACCTAGATTGGCCTAGAATTCATGTAGATTGCATCGTAAACTTCATTTACCTTGTTTTAAACATATTATAACCTGTACTGCTCTATTTAGGACATTGTGACTCCGGTGCAGACATCTGACTTTATACTACTCTTTTCAGAGTATTAGGCGAGTACATTATCTGATAGTTCTCTCATTTACTTGTCAATTATTGTACTTCAGTTCTAGTTAGTTGTATGCGATTCTCTGTTACAACACGTTTTGATTTTCTGGATTTATGTATACGACACACATTTATTTTCTAGCCTCTATTACTGGTATCATCAATCCTGGCTTCTATTACTGGAATCATTTACTGGAATCACCCTGGAATCATTTACTGGTATCATTATACTTGGCTGGACTCATCTTAAATCATTGTGTCGGAATTCTGGATTCACTTGCTGGGAGGGGAAATACTAGAATAAGACATGTAGACATACCCCATTTCTGGAATCACCCTTTGCTGGAATTAAACTGGAATGATAGCCATCTCACACCCGGCCAGGTGTGTGATGTGCCGGATTACCCATAGCCGTTTATATGTCGATCTCGATATTTTAAAACACACTGCTAGAGTATAGGCTGGACTCACCCTGGAATCATTGATCACTTTAACTGGAATCGTCCCTTGCTGGATTCATCTTGTATGAGATTCATCCTGTACTGGACTTACATTGGAGTTACAATGGTCTACATTGCTGCCTGGACTTTATACCATATTACCCTGGTTCAGCTAGTTCTATTTTTACAGTCTTCATTGCTATGATTCTTCTCTTGTTTAGTATTTACTTTCCTTGCACTTATCTGTCTTTCTTACCATCACCTGAATATAAACTGCCATTTTCATCAATATAACTGTCTATAACTGCTTTATAGTTCTCTGTCATTTACTTGGGTTTTCTAGATGAGATGTGCTTGTTCCTGTCCTAACTGGACCTGTTGTAAATTTTATAGATGATTGCCCTGAGGACACTTGCCCTACATGTTACAGACCAGGAGATGGTTTAGCTACCTTTGGCCCTGACACTCAGGAGTGATCGGGAGTTTAGCTAGTCTGTCTTGTTTTAGTTTTCATGTTAGAACTGGAGTTATATATAGAGATTTGAGACTTGAGATGTATTTTAGATTATTTCAGATGTTGTTATTATTTCAGTAGGCTGTTGTCTTCAATTTCTTAGTGATATTTCTGTGTTATCTTATTGTGCTTAGATTGTGATTGAGTTACACCATATCTTATACTTGTCCTCCGTTCGGAGTTGATCATGATGAGTACATTATATACTGTATGAGGTGATGGTTAGTTAGAGACTTAGAACAGCATTCTACCGCCGACACTGCGGCGTAGGCTGGGCGCTGTTACGTACTCGTACCCTCACAGTGGGTGCGGGTCATGACACATTTTTAGTGGTAACCCATGCAGGTCGAGAGTCGTATTAAGTACGATATTGTGGTAGTACGGCGACTTAGTTGTACTGTTGCGTGCCTGCGATAGGACTGAGAGATAGGCTTTACCGGAGAGGCGCTCAATCACAGTTAGGAAAAATTCTGCTTTAAATCGTGCCATCTACATATCGTACTGATTTGCCTTCTTTGAAATAACTGTCCTCCTTTGATATATCGATTCCTGCTCAGTATTGACTTCCTTGTTCGATCTGTCTTCAGGATGGTGGAGACACGATCACATCGCTCTGGTGCAGCAGTTGTTGTAGAGGGGATTGCCACCTCTCAGCCAGATCAGCAGGGTCAGGAGGCTGCAGCTCCTGCTACCTCTGCCCATATTGAGACTTCAGCAGCAGCAGCAAGGGGTATGCCTTCACCAGCTCGGGGGCAGGACCCAGTCATTCCAGAGATGCAGTTCCAGCAGCCGCCGCCTATAGGACACGTGGATGCGGCACAGATATTTGCCTACTTCCAGCAGTTTATGGACCGGCAGCAGGCCCGACAGGACCGAAGCATGGAGTTGGCCCTTACGGCAGTCGCAGCTCGACCAGTGATCCAGCAGCCGAGGACACCGGGGATAGAGAAGTTCCAGAAGATGAGCCCCAGAGACTTCCTGGGGACGAAGGGGATTTTATATGCTGATGAGTGGATCGAGCATATTGAGGAGATCTTTCGCCTATCACGGATACCGGCAGATCTCCAGATAGAGGCAGCAGCTAGCCGGATGCGAGATCTTGCTCGCACCTGGTATCAGTCAGACCCCAGGATGGGGGTAGCTGGATAGACTTGGGAGGAGTTCAGGGGCTTCTTCAAGAAGAAGTTCTTTCCAGATTCAGCGCTCAGAGCCTTGGAGTCGCAGTTCGAGAGCCTAGTACAGGGGAGCGTGTCGATGGAGGAGTACGCCGGGGAGTTTGGCCGCCTCAGCAGATTCATAGAGGGCTTGAGCGAGGCGGCGAAGGCCCAGAGGTTCCGGAAGGGTCTGGTCAAGGAAGTTAAGTCCTTGACCAAGGGCAACAGGGATGCCACTTTCGAGGAGATTTTGACGGGTGCTTTATTGGCTGAGGATGATCTTGAATTGAGGCTCAAAGAGGGAACGGGACGCTCACGGTATCAGCTGCAGCGGAGGCCAGGCCAAGAGGCCTCACGTGCAGTTTCAGCAGACACAGGCACCAGCAGAGTTCAGCAGGTACAGTATCAGTATCGGGGTCAGGACCCGAAGGCGATCAGTTGTTCCTACTACAAGAAGCCGGGACAGATCTGGGAGCAGTGCAGGAAGAGGTTGAAGGTTTGCTATTTCTGTGGATCAGCTGCCCACCAGAAGATAGATTGTCCCATTGCACCTCCTTTTGAGGGGGCTAGGCCACCTGTAGCTCAGCACCAGAGGGGTGGAGCTTTTGCGATGGCAGCCGAGGAGACTGACGTCACAGGTGATGGATTAGCAGGTTTGACCTTCTTGTTCTTCCTCCCCACTTTCATGTGTGATCTTCCTTAGTACCTGCCAGGATATTGCTTATGATTGCTAGATAGTGTAGCTACCCTGTTCGAGACTGTGGAATCATGACCAGTAGGATTGTATTGCTTCGACTTTGATTGATTGGGGGTTTGACCTAGGAGAGGTGCGATCATCTTAATTTCGAAGATAAAATTTTTATAAGGTGGGTAGGATTGTAACACCCAGTTTTCCAGATGAGGGTATTTTTGAAATTTTGTATTTATAAATATTATTTATTGATATTTATTTCACGTTATAATTTTTGGTGATTTTTAATTATTTTTAAACTATTTGAAACTGGTTTAAGTCATGACTTGTGATTTTGATGTGCTGCTAGTGAAACCTGAGAGACTGCATGACCTAGAGCCTAACCATGTTATTAGGATGACTTAATTATCATTTTTAGCCTAGGGGTAATTTGGTCATTTTGACTTAATTGAATTATTTGGTGATTTATTGAATTGGTGAATTCTAGGTTGACTTGACTTGTTGAGACCTAGTGAACTAGCCTAGAAACTAAACCTAGCTATGGTGACCCTAGCCTAACTTAGGTTAACCTACTTTTAGTCATTAGAAACTAATTTTAGAATGAGGGGATTTGGTGTAGTGCTTTTAAGTCATGGTTTATGGTTCCATGAAATGACTTATGGCTAAATGATTTATTTGATCATGACTTGGCCCATGGCCCATAACTAGAAGCCCTAAACCTAACCAAACCCTAAATGACCAGCCATAGGGATCCCCACCCTATATAAATACTTATTTTCTAGGGCTTGCCTCCTTCTTTCATTCATTTCAACATTGGAAAAGAAAGGTAATTGTCCCTCTTCCAAAAATCCCCATAAATCCATTTTAAGTCCTTTTTAATCCTAGTTTCTTGCATTAGAACCTAATACTCTCCTACTCTCTGATTTTGGAATTTAATCCCAGCTTTGGGACAATTTGGAGCTTTTGGCATCAAGAGGAGGAATCCCCCATTTGAAGCTTTTCCAAGCTTTTTGCACACATAGGTAAAACCCTTTAAATTGATTTAAATTTCGGTTTTCTTTGCATGTAGGGCTAGATCTAGGAGACCCCTAGGTGTCCCTAAAATTTGGGTAGATTTCGTGTCCGTTTGGTGCCTGTATCGGACACGTGTCGTATTATTTTGTAGGTGTTTGATTAAATGCCTCTAAGGAATTTATTTTCGATTTTTGTAAATCTAATTATATGAAATTGTTCCTCTATATATGTATATTAATTTTTATGAAGACTGATGTGAATTTCGTGTCGATTTCGTGTCAAAATTGGGTGCGGACACGCTGTACGACACGCGTGTGCGCTGTCCTGCTACCCGTGTCCTATTTCTCACTGGACACAGCGTTTTGACACGCAAAACTTGGTATGGAGGTTGGGGCAGTGACTGAAAAGACACTCCCTAAGTTTTACGACACCTCATTTTGTGTCGGACACGAAAACGAGGCCACACGGGTTTTGCACTGGGCTGAACACACGAATTTGAGGGTTCTGACACGGGCTTCGTGTCCCTTATGGACACGTCGTGGTGACGTGTCAGGGACACAAACACACAGCCCTACATGGGGCGAACACGTGGGCACGATCACGAGTCGTGTCGTGCCCTGTGTCGCGTGCACGAGGCAGTGTCCTTACTGCACGAGGCCTAGCTTTGCATACTTTTCTGGAAATTTCATATTAATGTTTTGGACACGTTCGTGTCCAATTGCACGGACACGAACACCTTGTGAGACACGTGCACACTAGACACAATGTTTACCAACCATGAATTTGTGTATTAACATGTTTTCTTCGAATTCGAATTTGTGAAATCACTGTTTTTCTGATACTTATTCCTGTCATTTTAATTTCTGGAAAATTGCATATATGATTAACTGTTGTGTGATTTTAAATAGGGTTGTTACATATCTGGGATTTAGCCTATCATGATTAGGATTGAGTTTGCATGGAATTTCAGTTCGAAATTTCATTTTGGGATATTTGAAATGGGTTTCTGTTTTTGAACTGATACACTGAAGGAATTGTTCTTAAAAGCTGATACCTGGTATAACTTGGGGTTTCAAATGAGTTTTCAGATTATATTACCTAGGTTAGTTGTTTCTAAGAATTGGTTTCATGTTTGTTTTGGTTCTTTTCAATTCGATTTGGGTTTATTTTAATGCAGGGGACTGTAAGTCTGAGACTTATTCTCAGTTTTTTGTTAAGAGGACTGAGTTGGGTTTTGGTTTTATGAACTGACAGTAGTATTGATTTCCTGAGATTTTCTGAAATGTGAAATGTTAATGTCCATGCTAATTTAGGTTGTCAACTGAAGTGTTGTTTAATCTGAGTTTGTTTCCTAATTAGACTGAGAATATAACCTGAAAAATACTGAGAACTCACATTGAACACACACAGCATACACTCTTCATTTCCTGTGCACATACACACACTCACACACATTAATCCCTGATGACACTCTCGATTCACTGATTCACTCGACACATTGCACTCTCTCTCACACACACAGGCATTACTTGCCAACTTCATGTATGACCCACACACATCTTCACACATTGTTGGTTATTTAAGCCTGAGATTGTTTGATGTTTGAAAACTAAGTTTTGGTTGGAGTGGTTAGGTAGACTTGAACCCAGCCTCATTCATATCTTGTATCAGATTTTGGTCAGGAGAAGAGTCCCTAACCAGGTGGGTTTGTATCCTAGACTTAGGCAGTAGCAGTAGAAGGGGGCAGTGAGCAGTAGGAGCAGTGGTTGCATTTCACTACATTGCAGCAGCTTTGGCTTGGCCTGGTTGCATTGCATTGCAGCAGCAGGCCATAGCAGCAGTTAGGAGCTTGGTTACTGTCCAGGATAGCATGTTCAGAGGGAGGCTAAGAGGAATGCTTGAATGGTTCACATTCACATGAAAACTGTTCAGTCCAGTTTATATGGATTGTTTCATCCTTGATGTTCAGTCATTCACATAGTTATTTTTAGCCTTATATATGTATTAGATGTTGTGAGGGTGATATGAGTTTAAGAGGTAAATGTTGGCAATGTTGTGTGTGTTTGTGTGGGTGATGTGTCCTAGGTAAGGTCATGTATGGCTCTTTGTGAGAGAGTCTATGTGAAGGTTTTGGGAGAAGGAAGTTAGTATTCCCTATATGTGTGTATCATAGGTATATTCATAGTATGTAGGAAATGCTTTATAAATGGGTATATATATGGGAGAGTTATATAAGTCTAGGACTAATAGGTAAGTTAGTTGTTTGTTAAGTCATGAAATGAATGTTGAAGTGGAGGATGAGCTTGATTAGCTTAGGGTATCATATAGAGTTTAAGATGTATATCTAGGAGAGGGCATGGGCCATTGGCCACATGGTTTGAGGGGGGTGAGGAATAGTGTGAGTTGTTGTTTGAGAGTTCACATATTGTATATATATTATATATAGATGTGATATGGATTAGTTGATATTGTACTTATATAGATATAGATGTGTGATGCATAGGCTATATATGCCTAGGGCTATAGACTTTGGGTATATACATTGTTATGTATATAGAATATAGTGTTAAGGTATCCTAGTTATACTAGTATATGGTTGGTGCCTAGATAGACTTAGATAGAGTTTGACCAAACTCTAGATTTTGACCCAATAGGCTAAGATTGACCAATATTGACTAGAGTTGACCCAGAGTTGACCAAGTTTGACTTGGACTTAGTTTGACCTAGACAGTTGACCAGGGTTGACTTAGAGTTGACTTTGACCTAGATTGGCCTAGAATTCATGTAGATTGCATCGTAAACTTCATTTACCTTGTTTTAAACATATTATAACCTGTACTGTTCTATTTAGGACATTGTGACTCTGGTGTAGACATCTGACTTTACACTACTCTTTTCAGAGTATCAGGCGAGTATATTCTCTAATAGTTCTCTTATTTACTTGTCAATTACTGTACTTCAGTTCTAGTTAGTTGTATGCGATTCTCTGTTACAACACGTTTCGATATTCTAGATTCATGTATACGACACACATTTATTTTCTGGCCTCTATTACTGGTATCATCATTCCTGGCTTCTATTACTGGAATCATTTACTGGAATCACCCTGGAATCATTTACTGGTATCATTATACTTGGCTGGACTCATCTTGAATCATTGTGTCGGAATTCTGGATTCACTTGCTGGGAGTGGAAATACTAGAGTAAGACATGTAGACATACCCCATTTCTGGAATCACCCTTTGCTGGAATCAAACTGGAATGATAGCCATCAAACACCCGGCCAGGTGTGTGATATGCCGGATTACCCATAGCCGTTTACATGTCGATCACGGTATTTTAAAACACACTGCTAGAGTATAGGCTGGACTCACCCTGGAATCATTGATCACTATAACTGGAATCGTCCCTTGCTGGATTCATCTTGTATGAGATTCATCCTGTACTGGACTTACATTGGAGTTACAATGGTCTACATTGCTGCCTGGACTTTATACCATATTACCCTGGTTCAGCTAGTTCTATTTTTATAGTCTTCATTGCTATGATTCTTCTCTTGTTTAGTATTTACTTTCCTTGCACTTATCTGTCTTTCTTACCATCACCTGAATATAAACTGCCATTTTTATCAATATAACTGTCTATAACTGCTTTATAGTTCTCTGTCATTTACTTGGGTTTTCTAGATGAGATGTGCTTGTTCCTGTCCTAACTGGACCTGTTGTAAATTTTATAGATGATTGCCCTGAGGACACTTGCCCTACATGTTACAGACCAGGAGATGGTTTAGCTACCTTTGGCCCTGACACTCAGGAGTGATCGGGAGTTTAGCTAGTCTGTCTTGTTTTAGTTTTCATGTTAGAACTGCAGTTGTATATAGAGATTTGAGACTTGAGATGTATTTTAGATTATTTCAGATGTTGTTATTATTTCAGTAGTTTGTTGTCTTCAATTTCTTAGTGATATTTCTGTGTTATCTTATCGTGCTTAGACTGTGATTGAGTTACACCATATCTTATACTTGTCCTCCGTTCGGAGTTGATCATGATGAGTACATTATATACTGCATGAGGTGATGGTTAGTTAGAGACTTAGAACAGCGTTCTACCGCCGACACTGCGGCGTAGGCTGGGCGCTGTTACGTACTTGTACCCTCACATTGGGTGCGGGTCGTGACAATAGGAAACTGATAATATGATCTTCTGTGTGACACCACACACCATATTATCTACAATATAGAATATCAGACATTTGCATTAACACTTCTAACAAATACAATATGCAAACATTTGCCCATATGATTCTCATTCAAAATTTAAGGAAATAAGGTTACTACAAAAGTGATGCTTTTAGTATATAACCCTAACAGTATTGAGTGTAAGTTTCTGATACTAGGAAGTATCAGGGAGCATTGAGTCAGAGAGCATATGTCTCGTTTGTGTATGTCTTAGGATAATCAATAGGAGAGTAGAGTGTATCAGTTTTGTGCTTATATATAGTTGTATATATCTATACATCTAACTGTGATATACATATGTGTATGTGTGCTTTAGAGAGTGAGGAATGAAGGCAGGCCTACCATGCCTATTAGCATGCAGCAAGGCTTGGGGTGTAATGTGTGAGTGTAGGCCTGGTAGGAAATATAGGTAATGCTAGTGTAACTAGACTAAGGTAGTGCTTGCTAGATAGTAAGGACACTCTAGGATTCTGTGACACCAGTTTGGATTAAACTTGATTCTAAGGGTAATTTCGTATGATATATCTTGTTTCCAGTTAAGATGATTGTTTATTCACGTATAATGACCCTAAAACTTGATTTGATGCTACAAGCATACAACACCACAAAAATATTTACTGACTCGTCAATTTGAACCGTGTATAATATGCTCGACACTTAAGAGGAATCATTTGGACTTAGTGGACTATCGAACTATCGGTATCGGTATCGGTATCGAACTATCAGTATCGGTATCGAACTATAGGTATCGCTAGCGAACTATCGGTATCGGTATCGAACTATCGATATTGTACTATCGGTATCGGTATCGCACTATCAGTATCGGACTTTCAGTATGGGTATCGCACTATCGGTATCGGTATCAAACTATCGGTATCGGTATCGAACTATCGGTATCGGTATCCGTATGTACTTAGTATCGATCGTAGCAGATTAGTATCGGTCTATAGGTTTGGTATAGGCCGTATCAAATTGGTATTGGCTAAGCGAATTGGTATCGTCCTATCCGATATGTATCGGCCGTATAGCTAGGATTCGTACCGGCCTTATCGATTCGGTATCGGCCATATCCGATAGGTATCGGCCGTATCGGATATGTATCGGCCGTATCAGATTAGCATGGTGGAAGGTTTAGTAACAACTGTACTTAGATTTTTACCCTCTCGTGACTCTCTTGCAATGGTATTCTAGCTCGAGAAGAGAAAAATCTAAGTACAGTTGTTACTAAACCTTCCACCATGCTAATCTGATACGGCCAGTACATATCTGATACGGCCGATACCTATCGGATATGGCCGATACCGAATCGATAAGGCCAATACGAATCCTAGCTATACGGCCGATACATATCGGATAGGACGATACCAATTCGTTTAGCCAATACCAATTTGATACAGCCTATACCAAACCTATAGAGCGATACTAATCTGCTGCGGTCGATACTAAGTACATCCGGCCTATATACCAGCGGATCCACCAGTTACATGATTATATACTAATTCTGTTTAGTTTGTCTTACGATACAGATTTTCACATCTAATCTATGATGGATCGTTATTTCTTTGATCGTACATAGATGTACAAACGACAACACGAGAGCACAATAGGTATGAGTAACGATTTTCAAGCAGGCGTGGAAGTGTTTCTTAAGTATGCCATGAGCAAAGCTCAATATATAGATGGTAACAAAATCAAGTGTCCATGTCGTAATTGTCGCAATAGACGTTACGAAGAAGTGGTGAGTGTAAGATATCATTTGACCCGTAAGGGTTTCGTACGTGATTATGGCCTGTGGTCATCGCAAGGTGAACTATATACGGAAAGACAAGTTGCGAATGCCGCTACTTATCCTTTTGATGATAATGCTACAACGGATTTTGTCGTCGAAGACGACGAATGCTCTGTTGATTATGGAGACCTGCAGAACCATGCACGAGATATGGTATACGACGCGGCAGGGCCTAATTTTTATCCGGAGGATCCTAATCCCAAGGCGAAGGAGTTCTATGATATGTTTCTGGATGCTGAAACTTCTTTATATCCTGGTTGTGAGCCATATTCCGTACTGTCAGTGACGATGCGGTTGTTGAACATAAAGTCCAATTTTAACTTGCCACAAACTTGCTATGATCGGATTATATAACTAATCAAGGAGGTGTTATCGAAGGAATCAAAAGTGCTTCCAAAAAACTTCTACAAGTCGAAGATGATGGTCCGACAACTAGAACTGGGGTACGAGAAGATAGATTGTTGTCGCAACGGATGCATGTTGTACTACAAGGAGAACGAGGACATAGAAAGTTGCAGCTTTTGTAATGCGGATCGTTACAAGCTAGTCAGGGAAAAAGAAAAGTCAACTAGAAAATGATGTCCTAACAAGTATATGCATTACTTGTCGATCACGAAGCGCTTGTAGAGGATGTATATGTCTCAGAATACAACAGAACACATGACGTGGCACAACGAAGAATGGACAAAGGACGATGGAGAATTGTCACATCCTTCGGATGGAGAGGCGTGGAAATATTTCGATTTGCGTCATCCAGATTTTGCTGCAAAGCCTAAAAATGTACGTCTAGGGCTATGTTCTGATGGCTTCGCCCCTTTCGGGCAGTCGGGATCTCAATACTCCTGCTGGCCGGTCATTCTGACCCGTTACAATCTGCCACCATGGATGTGTATGAAGACTCCTTATATGTTCTTGACAGCTGTCATACCGGGTCCCAAAAATCCGACAAAGAATATCGATATATATTTACAACCGTTGGTGGATGAGCTGAAACAGCTGTGGGAGATCAGCGTCGCGACCTATAATATTTTCAGGAAACAGAACTTTCAGATGAGAGCTTCACTGATGTGGACAATCAATAATTTTCCCGCATACGGTATGCTGTTGGAATGGAGTACTCACGGCACCATGTCTTGTCCGATATGCATGGAAAATAGTAAGACGTTCCGCCTTAAGAATAGAGAAAAAACTTCTTTCTTTGATTGTCATCGTCAATTTCTGCCCGCGAGTCATCCTTGGAGAAAGAACAAGGACCCATTCAGAGCTGGAAAACAAGAATTTTCTTATCCGCCTGCCAGATTGTCGGGATACGATATTTGGGAAGATGCAAAGGACTTGCCCACTGTAATAGAAGATCCATCGAACAATCGTGTCAATGGATTCGGACAAAGCCATAACTGGACCAAACGGAGTATCTTTTGGGAATTGCCTTATTGCAAAGATAATCTTATAAGACATAATCTTGAAGTTATGCATATCGAAAAGAATGTGTTCAATAATATCTTCAATACCGTCATAGATATTAAAGGAAAGACGAAGGATATTCTAAAAGCAAGACAAGACATTGCCGAGATATGCAAGCGTCCTTATCTGAACTTGATACAAAGGGGAGCTGGTGGACAATTAAGTAAGCCGATAGCACAATAAACATTGAGCAAGGAAGATAGATTAATAATCTGCAAGTGGGTATCTACTTTAAGATTTTCCGACGGCTATGTGTCGAATTTGTCTAGATACATTGATCTCAATGAACGCAAGCTAACGGGAATGAAGAGTCATGACTGCCACGTATTTATGGAAAGATTATTGCCCATTGCTTTGAAAGAGTTGTTGCCTTCTGCTGCATGGGTTCCGTTGGCTGAACTATCTATATTCTTTAGGGATATTTGTTCAACTAAGTTGACTGTGTAACACATTGTTGAACTTGAGGAGAAGATTATCTTAACAATTTGTAAGTTGGAGAAAATATTCCTCCTAGCTTCTTCGACAGCTTGGAGCATCTACCGATTCATCTCGCATACGAAGCCCGTGTCGGTGCATCTGTTCATTATCGATGGATGTACCCATTTGAAAGGTACATAAAAATTGATATAATTTAAGTTGAATTTCAGTGGGTTTTAAATTTTATTCTTAATTCTCAAGATAATTTGTCTCTCAAGATACCTACACCATCTAAAGAAGAAAGTTGGCAACAAGGCTCATATAGAGGCTTCGATATGCGAAGCATATCTTATCGAAGAGGTGTCAAACTTTTGCTCTATTTATTTCGATACTCATGTTAAGACAAATCAAAATAGACCTCAAAGGAATGATGAAAAAGTTGAGGATGGAGGTATATTAAATGTAAGGGGCAAGCCTGTTGGGGCTAGTAAAAAATGGTGGTTGACTGACGACGAGTATGATGCCGCTCACCGATATGTCTTGTTAAACTGTGACATACAAGAAGTGAGAGATTTGGAGAAGTAAGTCAGTACAATTGCACTAGTTATAATCTCTAATTTGATGAAGTGACTACACTTATATATTCTTATTTTCTCTAATAGTGTATTTAGAGATGAAGTCAAAATGAGGACACCCGATATTACCGATGAGGGACTTCAAAGAGAGGTTGATTGTATATTTCCGTTATAGTTTCGCAAATACGTAAGTAACTGAGATTATAATTGAGATTATAAATATATAATCTAAAACATTTAAATTGTAAATATTTGTTTACAGGTTTTATTGCCTGAAACAACACTCACTCATGAGAGTGTTCGTTATCTGGCATTGGGACTGAAAAAGCAAACAAAGACTTCGCCAGGCTATGTCGTTAATGGCTTCAGGTTTAAGGCAACTCAAAATTCTATAAACATCGAATTTATCAATAACGACATCAGTACCAAGGATTCCGGTGTTTGCATAAGAGGCACCATCTATGACGACAAGCCGAACTTTGACTATTATGAAGTGCTTCGGGATATTATAGATTTACAATATACTGGCCCATATGATATGCATATTGTGATATTCAAATGTGAGTGGTTCGATATGACACTAAATATCGGTTGGAGAATCAATAAACAATTTGGATTTGTCGATATAAATTATCGCAGGAGGTATAGAGGGTCCGATACATTTGCGATAGCAAATCAGGCTGTTCAAGTCTACAATATAAGCTACCCAAGGCATCGTAGAGATCGATTTGACTGGTGGACAGTATGCAAGATTAAATCTAGAAATACATTCAACGTTGGAGACCCAGCATACCAAGAGGACCAGATCGAAAAGTTCCAATACTTGGGACAACACTCGGATACAATGGATGTTCAAGATATTATTGAGGAAAATAAAGAGAAAAAAGAGGTTGATACACAAGACTTAGCTGTCAACCAGGGGAGAAAGAGGCATCTTGTCCCAAATATTAAGGCAAAAGAAGAAGAAGAAGACGAAGAAGAAGAAGAAGAAGAAGAAGACGAATTTGATGGGGATGAGGATACATATGAAATCGACGATGAAGATAAGGATGAGGATGAGAAGGAGGATGATGATGAAGACGAGGCCTAGGATGAGAACGAAGACGATGATTAGGTTAAATATTATTGTATATTAAAAACACTTCCAATTACATGAATTAAGTTTGACCTCATAAAAGCAATTACGTGAATTTATATTTTTTTCGTTCGATTATTTACTTATTGCAGATGGCACTCCTAGTTTTTTTCCTCGCGGTAGCACTCGTCTTCCTACTGGTGGTATGTATATTTTAGTTTAGAATTTTATATTCATTTACACTTTTATATTGTTAATTATATTTATGTGTTCTATTTACAGGTCATGATGGCTGGCCGTGGTCGTGGTA
This sequence comes from Iris pallida, assembly GCA_029216955.1. Lineage (NCBI taxonomy): Eukaryota > Viridiplantae > Streptophyta > Magnoliopsida > Asparagales > Iridaceae > Iris > Iris pallida. The sequence continues at coordinate 6,097,021 of JANAVB010013594.1, read as the reverse complement.
CTGGTGGTGGTCGTGGTGGTGGTGGTGGTGGTCGTGGTCGTGGTCGTGGTGGTGCTGGTGGTCGTGGTCGCATTCAATCTTCCTGGGATGTGACCCCATCCAGCGAGCCCGACCCGGAGAGTACCCCGGGTACAGACACATTCTGCCGTCGATCGACAACTGCATCGAGGCATCAGTCCGGATCTGCTAGCGGATCCGTTCCACTATCGGACCCACCAGCAGATCCACCAGTGGATCCACTAGTGGATCCCCGAGTTACTGCACAGTGGGCCCCTGGGGAGTATATGCATGGACCCATGGATCCTCCGACGGCACCAGAGAGGCCGAGAGGCGAGTTCCGACGAGAGCTATGGCCCGCGGGGACCTCGTAAGTAAATTTAAGATAATCTATTAAATTTCTTTCATTTATTCAAGTTAATAATCCAATCGTTTCTTCTTTGTAGGTTTTTTCCGTTTAATGTTGCCAGGGCTCTTGGAGAAATTATCAGGGCTAACTTCCATGGTCCCTACCTCAACTTTTCGTCGGGGCCCCCAAACTAGAAGTACATCTGGCTCGACGAGTTGAGGATATATATCTATATCTTCTGGTTAATTATTAGTTACTCTTTAATCAACCATTTTTTAAATTATGTGATAATTGAATTTGTATGTTAGACGACGTACTGGTGGCCCCCCCCATCGCGAGGACGCGATCTGCAGGACCTACAGAAGCGCTGCCTCGACGAAGATACGGGATATGATTCATGACCTAAAATGGGGCAGACGAGGACATATTGGATCTGGCAGGACTATTATGAGGACCTCTTAGATATGATGAATACTCCTACGTACAAGGAGAAATCGGAGAAGGCGAAGGCGAACTGACGGGCCGCGGGGCTTCATACGGGAGGTTTAAGGCCCCACGCAGCGACGCTTGCAGATCTGGTGAGATACCATAAATTTATTTCACTATCGAATTAGGTATTATTAATATACGAAGTTAATTAAGTTCTATGAAAATTTTGTATGCAGACCCAACGGGCGGTGAAGGAGGAAAGGGCGCCAGAATCAGTCACCATGCATGACGTATTCCAACGTACGCACAAGAGACGGAAGGACGGGAGCTTCGTCGATAAGAGGCTAAGTAGACTGATGTAAGTACTTATGTTTATGAGATTTACGTTAGAATTAAAAGTATTCGGACTATAACTTAGGTAAACTTAGGATTCACACTTAACTTAGTGAAACATAGAATTTAGATTACTACTTAGGTAAATCTTATAATATAAATACATTTATTTGATAGGCTACATATCGTGAGGCCCTTAGTCGGGCTCAGTTAACTGACACCGAGGATGTCAGTGAAACGATGCCCGTCCGGACGCCCTCTTCTTTGGTCGCTCGCAACGACTTGTTCGTAGATACTGTCGGCGACTTTAAGAAAGGGCACATGTACGGAGTCGGCTCCCTAGGGCCGTTGCACATGGCGACACAGGGATTTCCACCGACACCGTCTCCTCCCACGGCCCCGGCAGACGATGATGTTAGGTCGCAGCTTACGCAACTACACGAGGCAGTGTCGTCCTTGCGGAAGCAAAATGCCACGTACTTTTTGCCTCCGTCTGCTGCTGCCGGTCCGTCTGCTGCTGGTGTCGGTCCGTCGACTAATGCTGTCGATCTTTCTTCCGTCTGTCATCTTTCTTTCAACCCTGCTGTCCCTCTGGTACCGCCTCCGACTGTGATGACACTCCTTGATCTCATGTCGCCAAAGCAGCTACGCCGACTTTGGAGCACTGTCTTCGAAGGCTTGCCGTCGTACCTAGTGGAGCAGTATTTTCGTCGGGCGCGGAAGGGATTACCACCACCGGACAATCGAACTCCTCCTCCTCCTTGAAGTATTGTATAAGAATAGTTTTAAAATTTGGAATATTTGTGGAAATTTAGGATTATAAATGGTTTGGGTTATGCATATTTGTGCTTATGCATATTTGTGGTTATGCATATTTGTGGAAATTTGGGATTATAACTAGTTTTTAAATAGATTATATTTGTGGTTATGCATATTTGTGGAAATTTGGAATTATATTTGTGGTTATGCATATATGTGATTCTTAGATGTTGTGTGATTGTATATTGTGATTATATATTGGTCCGATGTTCAGATGTTGTGTGAACAGGGAAAGGCCTGCAAATTTTTTTTAAAATAACTCAGTTAGTGACGGACTAGTGACCGGTTAGCGACGGATATCTCCAATTTCTGACTACTTGTCGACAGAATATCCGTCACTATCTGTCGAATTGAAAATATTTCCAGTTAGGGACGGATTTTTGACTGCCAACCGATGGCTTATCTAGCATGGCGACGACCTGTCGACGGATTATCCGTCGGAAAGGTTCTGTAGAATTGAAGATGTACAAAATGTTAGTGACGGATATTCCGTCAGAGATCCGTCGCCCTGGTCGACGGATTAGCGTTTGAATATCCGTCGTCATGGTTCTGGAAATACCATGTTCGAAGAATTCACGTCGGAATAGCCGTCGCCATGGTTCTGGAAATGTCAAGCATTTCCAGAACTATGGCGACAGATATTCTGCCAGAAATCCGTCGCCATGTCGACGGATGAGCGACGGAGTCGCGACGACATATCCTTCGCCAGTGTTCTGAAAATGTCAAGCATTTCCAGAACAATGTCGACAGATTATCCGTCAGAGATCCGTCGCTAAGCCGTCCTTTGTTAGCGACGGTGTTCGACGGAATAGCGACGGAACGATACCCTCTGATACACTGTTACGATGGTTTATCGACGGACTATCCGTCGCTAGCGTCCACACAATTCAGTACGTAATACTTGAATTCGACGAAAGACCGTCGGGAAGTTGTCGCTAATGCAACGAATTATGATGACGGAAAGCCGTTGCTATTTCGTCGCTTGACGACTACTTAGCGACAGATCGTTATTAGTGACGAGCTATTTACCGACGGAATGTTTTGACCAATTTCCGTCAGTGATCCGTCGCTAATACTATTTATCGACGGATGGGCGACGGAGGGGGCCGTCGCTAAATTGCCATATTTTGGTAGTGGAAACATCACAAGTAAATAAATCAAAGATTAGTAGACTCACACAAGAATATGAGTCTTTTAAAATGAAATAAGATGAGTCTATTACTTGCATGTTTACTCGTTTTGGTGATATCATTAACCCTCTTTCTTCTCTTGGTAAGGAATACCCTGCTCATGAAAAGATCAGGAAAATTTTCAGTGGGTTAACTAAAGGATGGAGTCCTAAAGCTACCGCCATCATTGAAAGGAACGACTTGACAACCATGAACCTTGAGACCCTCATGGGGAAGCTTATGACTCATGAACTTGACATGAAAGATCAAGAGGAGTCATCCATGCAAGAAAAAGAGAAAGAGAAGGCCAAAGAAAAGGAGAAGTCTTTGGCTCTCAAGGCTAGAAAATTCCACTCAAAGGATAGCTCCGATGATAACGAGTCAGATGATGAAGAAGAAATAGCCCTTACCGGAAAGCATTTTTGAAAGTTTCTCAATTTCAGCAAAGCCAACCGCTTTAGACGGGACAATGATGAAGATCATGCTTGCTACCAATATAGGAGAACCGGACACATCAAGAGAGATTTTTCTATGACAAGAAGAGACTCCAGTAAGTACGAAAAGTCTAATAAAGGAAGCTCTTCCTCCAGGAAATACGCCAACACCAGCATCTAGTGTGAAAGTGATGCTAGCGATTCAGACAACGACAAAGAATGCAAATACAATGCAAATGTTTGCCTCATTTCAAACGATAAGGTACTCGATGACCTCTCTTTGAATACAATCTCTTATGATGTTTTAGAAAATGCCATTCTTGAATTACACGAGGAACACAAAGGTGTTAGAAATAAGTGCAAGAAATCTCTAAAAGAGGTTGAGGCATTCAAACTAGAAGTAGAGAGACTTTCCAACATCATTATTAATGTAAAAGGGAAATTTCTCGCCTTTGACATGGATGAGATAGAGTCTTTGCGAATCAAGTTACAAGAATCTCAAGTCATCATTGAAAAAAAGGATGATGAGATTCAATCCCTCAGAAGGGCTTATGATTTTGCTAGGCATAAAGTTCAAGCTGCTAGTAGAAGAGAATATGATACCTCTATTAAGTATAATGATCTTCTCGTACATGGTAAGAAACTAGTTGATAAGAACAAGGCTTGCACACATGCTCCAAGACACTCCTACATTCATCACAATACTAGTCACAATTCTTACATAAACAAGAACACTACACATAGGTCCTATCATAACACAAGAAAAGGATCATTTGTTAAGAAAAACACCTCACATCATGCTTTCTATTATCATCACCATAACACTCATGATAGAACTCCTCGCACTAAAGCCCCATATATGCATAACAATCACACATTCTCTTCTAAATCTTCAATGATGTGCAACTATTGTGGTCTATTTGGACATACTTCGAATTATTGTCAAACAAGGAAACAGGTTGATATGAAAGTTTTTAAATGGGTTCCTAAGACTAACAATCAAGGACCCAAACCATCTTGGGTACCAAAATGTTCATCTTCAACTTATGTTGTAGGTGAAGAATCCTTCTCATGCTAGAAGTAAGTGGATCCTCGATAGCGGTTGCTCACGACACATGACCGGTGATGCTTCACTTTTTACAATGCTATCGATGAAGAAAGAAGGACATGTATCCTTTGGTAACAATCTAAAAGGCCACATCATAGGAAATGGTAATATCGGCTCCCCTCCTTATCCTTGTATTAAGAATGTTTGTCTTGTTACAAATCATAAACACAACCTTCTTAGTATCAGTCATCTTATAGATAATAGTTATGATATTAAGTTTGTCAAACTCAAATGCTTCATTACCGATAACACTAGTGGATCTACAGTGTATAAAGGCATTCGAGAAAACAATATCTATGTTCTCTATCTTGTTGAAGGTACTAACAATGACAGGTGCTTAGTTGCAAAGAACGATGAAAGTTGGCTCTGGCACAGGAGACTTGGACACACTAACATGGATACCATCTTCCATCTTGCCACCAAGAAGCTTGTGAGAGGACTACCAAGTATCTCCTTCAAAAAGGATATGGATGAATTTAAAATGAGCATGATGGGAGAACTATCCTTCTTTTTGGGTTTGCAAATCAAACAAGGCCCCAAAGGAACCTTCATCAATCAAGCCCAATATACAAAGGATCTCCTCAAACGCTTCGATCTTGACTCATCCAAATCAATGAGGACTCCTATGGCAACAACAATAAAACTTGATAATGATGAAGATGACATCTCGGTCGACATTCATAAGTATCGAGGTATGATCGGGAGCTTACTCTATTTAACTGCTAGTCGACCCGATATTATGTTTAGTGTTTGTCTTTATGCATGATACCAAGCAAATCCAAAAGAATCGCACTTATGTGCTGTAAAGCGTATTTTTTTGTTTCTCAAAGAAACTATTAATATGGGACTTTGGTATCCGAAATCTTCATCCTTTGAGCTTCTCGGCTTCTCGGATGCAGATTTTGCCGGATACAAAATTGACAGAAAAATCACTAGCGGCACATGTCAATTCCTTGGAAAATCCTTGGTATCGTGGTTTAGTAAGAAACAAAACTCTGTTGCTCTTTCAACCACTGAGGCCAAGTATATAGCGGCCGGCTGCTGTTGTGGCACAAATTCTTTGGATGTCACAAACACTTGTAGATTATGGTGATAATACTAGCTCTATAAATCTCACAAAAAATCTGATTTGTCACTCACGTACGAAGCACATTGAGATTAGACACCATTTTCTTCGTGACCATAACAAAAGAGGGATTTCGCCTTGATTTTATTGACACTACTTATCAATTGGCCGACATCTTCACCAAACTACTTCCGGAGGATCGTTTTTTTTTTATCGAGAATTAGGTATCATTAATCTTGACATCTAGCTCCACTCAGACGGCACACCGACGGCATACGGCGACATACCGGCGATTTGCCGATTTGTGTTCAAACACAACTTTCTGTGCGCATAATCGGTATACCGACGGCATACACCGGCATGCCGACGGCATATCGTCTGCGGTGGAGCCAGCCAATCAACTTAGAAATTGGGCCCCACCACAATCTTCTACTTTTATTTAGATCTTTTTAAATCCCCTCATTTACTACCCATCCCTTCATTAATATCCCTCATTAATACCCATCCCATTCTTTCACATCCCTCTCTCTTTTCAAAACACTACTTCATTTATTATATTAATCACTTCTTTTAAAACCCCCCTATTTAATACCATCTCTCTCATCTTCTCCATATAACCTCCACTCCTTCTTCTTCCCCCTCTCCACAATCCTTTACTCCCTTTTCTTCTTCTTACCATCAAACTCCATGGCCAATCTCAAATGACCTCGCTCTACTATCGTTTCCAACCCATTCACTCTGGTGCCCCTATCCAATGGCGCCTATGATCCCAAGATCTTCACATCTGTCCTTGCTGTCGATGCATGGTTTCATCACATTGCCAACCATTCTGTCTACAAAGGCAAGGCTATCAATTGGAACATCTTCTCTGGCCATCTCTCACTTTTTGAGACTGCCGGCCTCTCCTCTCTTCTGCGTCGGTAAGTGCCTGTCTATCCGGCGGCGGTACGCCTCTTCTACTGCAACCTTATTCCTGATCTGGCCATCAACACTATCGAGACCATGGTCAATGATCGCTATTTTTGCCTCACGGCTTACGACATTACGGAGATTCTCGAGATACCAAATCACAGGGATGCTCTTCCGACTTTGGCCGGTCTCTATCCTATCGCAGAAGTCTCCTTCGATAAGTTTTGCGGCATTATCTACAAAGGACCGAATCCTCCTGCCATTTCGGCCCTCTAGAAGCAGTTGGAACCGTTCTACTACGAGCTCCATCGGATCATCTGCCACACTCTTTACCCCAAGTCAGACAACTACGTTGCTATCACAAATGACGCTCTCGTTTGCATGTATTTTTTGTACTCAACGAAGACTTGGTCGTTCCCTAAGACTCTTCTGAATGCCTTCTTCTCTGTCCTTCCTGTAGGGAAACAATCACTTAACTATGGTACCTTCATCACCCTAATTCTTGAGGTCAAAGGCGTAGACCTCTCTCTCTATCAATTGGACGGTGTTCCCTCATTTTCTGCCATCTTCCGCTCTGCCCCTGGTGCCTCCACGTCTCATGCTTCATCCTCCTATGACCCACATGCCACTTCTCCTACAGCAGCACCTGCTGTACCTCCTCTATCTGGTCGGTTCAAGCTGCTAACCCAGCAGCATTTTGATATACGTATAGCTCAGGCGGAGGAGCAGATGAGGGCCAATACCCGTAGCCTTGGGAATCTCATTCAGAGTCGCTTCCATGACCAAGCCTACTTCATCCAGCAGACTCTTCAGGGCCGCAATCCTTATCTGGATCTTAACCTTCAGGATCCTCAATACCAAGGCTCCTGGTTCTCTGACCCCAATGCTTACGGGTTTATGTACCCCGATGGTGTGGATCCCTTTGGTGCCTTTCACTAGACTCCGGGTGGTAAGGACGATGATCCAGCGGATCAGTAGCTACGGTCTCCTTTTGTGGATTGTCGAATAAAGAATTGGTGCCAGTCCTTAGTGTGTGTCTTTTGAGGTCCTGCGGGGACCAATGGTTATGTTTCTATGTCTTGTGCGGTCCTACGGGGACCGTTTTATGTCTTGCTTTACTCTCGTTAGGGAGAGTTTGTTTGTCTTTTTGTCTATGCATTATCAAGCATGTACTTTCTAACTTTGACAATCAAATATATGCATGCTTTCATTTACTCTTGAGCTATCATGTTTTCTGGCTAAAATACTTGATTTCCCATCTTTGATTAAGTGACAAAGGGGGAGAAAACGTATTGAGGGGGAGTAGTCTACCTACGGGAGAGTCACCCCATGAAGATGCTATCTCTCTGTTTTGTCAATTATCAAAATAGAGGAGATTGTTGGCACATTTATTTTGATAACATTAACAGCATCTTCGTAGTTTAGTTTTCTCTTTATTTCAGCTAACAGATAATCTCCCTAGCTCTCCTACAAAAAGATTTGTCCATTCAAGTCGAGTCATCAAAGCCTTATGGAAGTCCCTAAAAGAAGACTGAAGAAAAGACCAGCGCACCTCAAAGACAGCTCTCAAAAGATTCAAGATTTTGAGTCTGTACAGGGTCAAGGTCTTTCTGTATAACACCTAAGATTGGATGACAAACATAAGACCCTTCTATTTTTCAGTCAAAAATCAATGTCTAAAGAAACGGCATACCGACGGTATACTGCTGTGTACCGACGGTATACCGTTCCTAGCTCCAAAATGTTCTGTGACAGAACTCAGCATACCAACGACATACTACAGTATACCGACGGTATACCATTTTGTGAGCCAGAAAATGTTCTGTGACAGAACTCGGCATACTACAGTATACCGGCGGTATACCGTTTTGTGAGCCACAAAATATTCTGTGACGAAACTCGACATACCGACGGTATACTATCGTATACCGACGGTATACCGTTTTATAAGCCACAAAAGGTTCTGTGACGAAACTCGGCATACCGACGACATACTATAGTATACCGTTTTATGAGCCACAAAATATTCTATGACGAACATCGATATACTGACGACATACCGATATATACCGACGGTATACCGACTTTATCAGATTTGATTTTTGAATGGACAAGATACTAGCATTAAATGCTCCCAACGAATAGATTTACTACCGTTACTGTTCCGAACGGTATGTCGGTCCATACCGACGTCATGCCGTCCGTATCATGTTCAGGAGCATTAAATGGTATCCTCTCTTGGTTTTCTATATAAATGGATTCCTTCCTTCCATTGAAGGCTATCCATATAAGCCATAAATTTTGCAACAACCAAGAGCTCCACCATTACTACTCTACCCATGCTTTTAATTGTCATCCAATCCAAAAGTGCTAGAGTATTCAAGAGTTGTACTTTTCGATCTTCAAGTGTTGTAGAAGATCAACAGTTTCCTTTTATTTCGTTTCCTTTTGAAGTTGGCGAGCCTTCGGAAGAAAACTCGTGTGTAAGAAGTTGGCGAGTTCTTCGGATCCAAACTCGTGTTGAAGTTGGCAAGTTCTTTGGATCCAAACTCGTGTGTAACTATTTACTCAATAGTGGATTTAAGCCGGAGAGAGTTTCGGGACTAGATTGCCTCGATGGAGGAGACCAGGATATATCGAGTGTTTGATTCTCTTTCTCTCTCTCTTATTTACTTCAGTAAAATAGCTTACTTGTATTAAGTAATTTTTTATTATCCTATTCACCCCCCTCTAGGGTTCTACAACATATTCTTCAGGGATCTTTGTTCTAATAAAGTCAATCGTCTAGAAAAATAAGAACGGGACATTGTGGTAACACTCTACACGATCGAGAGGGTGTTCCCTCATGGTTTCTTCGACTCTATGAAGTATTTGCCAATTCATCTTTCCTATTAGGCACGTGTTGGTGGACCCGTCGGTTATCGATAGAGGTACCCATTCGAGCGGCATTTAAACCACCTAAAAAGAAATATAAAAAATAAGGCACGGGTCGAGGCTTCTATTTGTGAGTCCTATATTCTTGAAGAGTTACAACATTTTGTTCGATGTATTTCAAGCCTCATGTTGCAACTAATAGAACAAGAGCTCCCAGAAATAACGACGGAGATGAAGAAGATAATACTGCAATACTAAAGGTATTCAATGTTAAAGGGAAGCCTTCGTGCAAACTGAAGAAGAAATATTTGAACGACGATGAGGTAACGGCTACTTGGATATATGTATTACGAAACTTTGATGAGGATGAGGTGGATAAGCTTGAGGGGTAAGTAAATAATACGTTTACGTTCACGTTATCTTAATGTAATAGTATTGACCATAATTGGCCGATGTTTTATAGTTTTTTAGTATATTTAATGATGAGGTGAGGTTGGCTAGGCCACATATAACAGACAAGGAAGCATACCACAAAATGAAACATTATTTTCCTTCATGGCTGAGTGCATATGTCAGGGTCTTTTATATATATGCACTTTACATATTATTTGGACGATGAACTTAGTTTTCTATCTTTTGGTATGTAGGTCGATCTTCCACACACAAGACTTGAGAATGAGTCAATTAGAACTCTTGCCAAGGGCCCATTTCCGGCAGTAAAAATTTGGCTAAACTACTGTGTTAATGGGTTTAGGTTCAAGTCAACAACTGCCCCGATCATAGACAACTTCGTGGACCTCGATTCCACAAAAAACAGTTGTTTGTGTATAAGATCAACGATGTACACGGATGTCGATACAGGCATTGATTTCTATAGAGTCTTACGAGAGATTGTGGAGTTGACATTTAATTATAGAATAGAGCCTACAATGATCGTGCTATTCAGATGTGATTGGTTCGATCCGATTCAAGATCAAGGTTGGAGAATAGACAAGCATGGTCTTGTGGATATAAACTACCGACGTCTATATCAGGGCTATGAACCATTTGTCCTTTCCAATCAGGCTCAGCTCGTGTACATCACAACCTATCCTAAACGGGGAACAATGAGGTCAGACTGGTGGGCAGTATGTAAGACCAAGGCAAGAAATACCTTTGACGTTCACGAAGTATCTTATCAAGAGGATGAGCTAACTCTTCTACCAAATATTGTAGATGTGGCCTCGACAGAAGTTCCTCATTCCACGTCTAATTATTATGTAGAAGAGATAGAAATATCCGAAGAGGAAGATCTACTAGATGAAAGTGAAGATAATGAGGAGGAGGAGGAAGAAGATGGCGAGCATGACGAATAAGATGAATTTTTAGAAGATGATTGGAAGTAATATAATTTTCCCATTTCACGTCCCATTTTGGTACTGATTTTTACTTGTATATTGATTATATTCTTTCTTCCAGATGGCACCCATGACGCGTGCAGTTTGGTTGAGGGTCTGGGCTGAGCTTCATGGGTCATATGACAAGTAGAATAGATATTTTTATTTTGGGACTTAGTTTGTGTGGTATTCTGGGTTACTTTTGTGATACTCTAGGCTAGTTCATTTTTGACCTAGTTTGTGTGGTACTCTGGGATACTTTTGTGATACTCTAGGCTACTTTTCTGGTACTCTGGGCTACTATTGTGACTTAGTTTGTGTGATACTCTGGCCTACTTTTGTGATACACTTTACATATATATTTACTATGTTTCATACATGAATTGACTTTTATGATACTATGACATATTATATATATATATATATATATATATATATATATATATATATATATATATATATATATATATATATATATTACGTTTGTTTTTTATTATCGTATGTTATTGGCAGGTATGCCACGACGCGGAGGTAGTTCTGTAGTACGACGGTGGGGTAGTTCCGGACCCTCCAGTAGTACTATACCATACCGTACCATTCCAGGTCCCGGTCATGAGTATTCTGCTCCGTCTAGCATTTCTCCATCCGCGAGTAGTCTATCGCTGGGTCTTGTCGATACTCCTGGGACAAGCAGTTCTAGGCTCGGGTCTGCTCCCAGCTCTTCCACTATTCCCCCAGTTACCGGCACCATAGAGGAAGAGGAGCAGACGGGGGACATCGCTACCACTGAGGATGTAGACGAGGGCGATCCTCTGTGCGCGGCTCCGGAGGAGAGACGGATCGAGATTTGTACAGATGTGCCTAAAAAGTAAGTTAATTAGTATTTATTTTTTATTACATATATAAATATATATTCATGAATTTAATTATGGTTGTACAGATATAGACCATCAGTCGTACAGAGAAGACTAGAACAATTTTTGAGGCTGAACTATGGTGGGTCTTGGATCAACTACTCCTCCGCTCTCGAAGAAAGAAAGACGTTTTGGTTCTCCCACTTCAAGGTAAAATTTAATTATATATATTTTTAATATCAATATTCATTTATTATACAACTCTATGTTTTATTTGTTGCAGCAAACTACTTCTATTCACCGCATCGGGCTGCCAAGATCGAGCATCAGTTTCCCTCCGTCGCCGAAAAGCTTATCCGTGATACGATCAGCCTACAAAAGGCTCATGAACGCGATGGAAAGCCGATCCATGGTTGGATCATGCCCATACATTGGGCGGAGATAAAGGTGAAATTCGAGGATCCCAGGAACAAGGAGAAATCGAAAAAGGCAAAGATGGCACGGTCGTTGTCGAGTAAGTGGTGTGGTGGATCAATTCCTATGACGGAACATTTTCGTCGTCTGGTATGTATCTTATGTTTAATATATATTTGTTTATACACAATTGGATAAAATGTTTCATTTTAATAATAAACATTATCTTTTAATAGGTACAAAAGGGAGAGGATGTGAACATGGTGACCGTCTTCTTGGCCACCCATCGGAAGGGCGACCAGTTCGTCGACTAGAGGGCCACATTGACTTATGTATGTTCGACTTCCTTATATATAATTTTAGTACAACTCCACGAATATATATATATATATATATATATATATATATAAAATATATATATATATATATATATATATATATATATATATATTTTATAAAAAAATATATAATAAACAAATCACTTAACATATTATAGACATGCAAATAGATACCTTAGACTGGGAAATTTTTCTAGGAGGAGTATGTTAGGTTACATGATCAGGTACCTGCTAGCGCACCTGCAAAGGGAGCGCCCGGGTACTTCCGTGGAGCCGCCTGCAACTCCGTCACCGGACGAGCTTTGGATGACCGTCGTTGGCGGTCTTCATCGGGGTACGTAGTATGGTACGGGATCCTACGATGCCCATTTGACGACGAAGTCATCTAGGGCCCCCTCTGTCAGTGTGCACTCCTCGTCATAACCTTCACAGGCGTCGGTGTGCGTCCAGGAGATCGTGTATCGTCATATCGCTGAGTTGCGTGATGAGATGCAACGGAGGATGGAGATACCCTATGCCGCGTAGATGGATGATGCGGGGCTCACTGCACGATTCGAGATGCTCGAGCGTAGCATTGTGGAGCTAAGGAGTATGAGTGCGGATGTGATACAGAGCAACAACAACCTGATATCTTCCATGGATGCCCGACTTTGAGCATTGGAGCAAGGAACATCGTCCACTACAGCCGTTTCTATTCCACCACCGACTGTTCCAGTTGTTTTGCTGCCGTCAGATACGATGACGTTGTCATTGGCGGAGTATCAGAACCTCATGTCCCGCTTAGCCGATGTTCCTCCTCCTGCCGATCAGTAGTTTTGTTTTGCATGCTTTGGCCCATTGTTGGGCCTAATGTTTGGATATTTTTTCTTTTCATAGTGGTTGGGTGTACTGTTTGGATATATTTTTACTTTTCCCGGTGTGATGTTGGATGGATGAACTTATTGACTTGTTGAATTGTGATATTGGATGGATGGACTTGTTGAATGCACTTGTTGATGTTGGGTGGATTTGTGATGTTGGATGCACTTGTTCATTTATTGTGCCTGCTGAAATGCTGTCTTTTATACCAAATTAGCTGCTGGAATGCGATGTTGGAATGCTGGATATTTTTGGATTTTTTCAGAATTAGCGACGCTTTGCGAAGCTTTGTGACGCCAGGAAAAGTTGTAAAGCGTCGCTAATCTGTGACGCAGGCGTCGCAAAGCGTCACAGATTTGTGACATTAATTAACGTCGCAAAAGATCGCAAATCTGCGACGTCCGTTGACGTCGTAAAATGTCGCAATTCTTGTATCAGTGTGTCAATAATCTGGTGTCAATGCGTCAAAATTTTTTGTCACAAAACGTTGCAAAACTGTGACATCCATGGGCGTTGCAAAATGACGCAAAACTGTGACGTCCATGGGCGACGTAAAGCGTCGCAATTCTATGACGTCATTAAGGACGTCGAAAATCGTCGAAAATCTTTGACATTTCCATTTACATCGAAAATCTACGTCGTTTTTCGACGTTTTTCAAATCTACGACTAGCAAAATTTTGACGCCCTCAAAATGTCGCAAAAATGTCGCAGATTCAGATTAGCGACATTTTTCATCATTTTTGCGACGTTTTTAGGCGTCGCTAATTCGTCAATTTCTTGTAGTGGCTTCCTTTTTACCAGGAAGTGATTGGCTCTGTCACCGCCTCGCCCGTGCTATTGAGAGCTTGTATCGCAATTTTAGCTTTTTGTTGCTTCTGTGTATGTAACTACGAAGAGTCTGTAATATGTCATTGTAGCCACATGTTTTTGTATGCGGAAGCTTTCTTGTTCCCTTTGTTTTTATCTCCGGAATAATGAAGGAATCTTCATAATGGATTTGCCTGACCAGAGGTAATATGGACGTGGTAGGCTTGATCTTGGCTGGGGTATAGAACAACAATTCAGAGATAATATAGACTTGAACTATTTTCTAAACCGCCGGGATAATCATAGAACTGATGCGAGAAGAATGAGTACTCAGAGGTAATATGGATATGGTAGTCGCATCTTCCAGGCGCAGAGGAACAATCCATAGGTAATGTGGACGTGGAATGCTTCATCTACTTGAGAGAATATATAGGAGGGAGAGCGAGAGATCCCCTTACAAGAACTCATAGGGACCCTTTTCAGGAGATGTGGGTGCCTATGTTGGTTCTGTCTTCAGACGTAATCTTCTTTAGGAACTTGTCATTGATGGGCTTCATTAGCAAGTCCCCACTAGGCTTAGCTAGCCGATAAGCACCGTTGGACTACACAGTTTATATGATGAACGGTCCTTCCGACTTGGGCTTGAACTTCCCATCCGTCTTGTGGATCAACACCATCGGTCTCCGCACTGCCAAGACGAGGTCGCCCACCTGGTAGGATCTTTCGCAGACATTTTTGTTAAAGGCCCCATAGATGCGAGCTTGGTAAAGCTCAATCCTTTACTACGCAAGCAAGCACTTTTCATCTAACGCTTATAGCTCTTGTAACCGCCTGCTCTGATTGTGTTCGACGGTTAACTGATTGGTGATGTCATTTGCTTACACCATCTTCTTAAGGACTTGACCCATACTGGCATCGGAGTCCCAAGTTGAGGAGTCAAAAGAGTGTGAGTGCCTCATGACTTCTTCTTCTGAATCTTCTGAGGTGGTCGTAGGTGTAACATACCCCAGCCCTCGACGAGTACGTTTGTAGTAGTTTTCAGCTTTTTTCTTTGGAGTATGAATCCGTATGGGAAGACGCAGGCCTTTGCCATAATTGAGCCCCTTGTTGCTATTCAGGTTACAGCGCATATTCTGGATAAGGGTTCTGGCCTGCGCCGTATAGCGATAGAACTGTATTTTGTCGATGTCGAGATTTGGGTCTTTAGGAGTTATCCGCTATGGATGCTCCAATCGACCGAATGGGTTCCTCTTCTTTTTTTCTGGACGGAACTATGAAGTAGGCGCCTCGGGCAGGGACAACCCGACTCACATGATTGGCAGTTGTCACTTGCGTCTGTAGTTTACGCAAAAAAATGTCCAGCAAGCGCCAGAGTAGTTCGATGACAACTTTCTATTGATGACGTAGGATTTCTTGTCCTGAGGGATTACTGTCACAACCCGCACCCAGTGTAGGGGCACGAGAAGTGGGCATGTCCAGCCTACGCTGCAGTATCGACGGTAGAACGCTGTCCTAGGTCAGATGTATCTAACAATTGTAAGGTACCTGTACAGTATATACTCTCCAAACGGAGGACAATACAGAAATGTACAGCTCAATCACAACTATGGTAGAAGTACGGTAAGATAGATAGATATGATATGAAAATCACCAACAGAAATTCAAGCAGGAGAAGAAGTCTAAGTGTCTAAGATAACATCTCCACAAAACATCCAGAATAACAACAAGATCCCAAATATATACATCAATGTATCCAAATGAGACAAAACAAATAAGTAAGATAACTAGTCTAGCTAACTAGCCTAGACTACTGGGGTAATATCCTCTGCAAGGACTGGGTCCTCCTGGGAGTCCAGCTCACAGGTGTCTACTAGGCCTGCTCCGTAGTAGGTCAGGCAGAACTCCTCATCAGTGTCATCTGTAATATTTTTAACTGGTCCAATCAGGACAGGAACGATCACACAATCTCAACAGTTCATATTATGACAAGAATATAAAGTATGCAATAGAGTAAAATCCATGAAGGTCTGAAAGAAATGTACATGAAAAGAGAGAGAGATAACTGTGATGGAAATATCTACTGTAATTAAAGAACTACAAGTGACTAGTGATGTAGAGTACAAGAAAGACATGTGAACGACTTGAATTTATACATGATTACACTACTGAGTTTGTACATAACTACACTACTTTGGAATTGTTCACATGACTGCTTCTACTCCTCCGTAACCCAATCAATACACAAAGATCTAGACATGTTATGTTATTATACATGATCATCACAGGGGGGCTCATAAATGAGTGCACATGAAGTTATACATGAGGGCTCTGTGAACATGGGAGTACATGAATCACAATAGCATACATTAATAGTGAAAGCACAGGAGTATATGATGAAAGTAAAACACATATGACATGATGTACTCGATGCTCCCGAGGGGGATAACATCTCATGAAAAGATCCATATAGTACCAATCCGTGTTACCAACGTGACAACATCAAGTAAAGTAATCTAGAGCAAGAATATAATTCTTAGCAAGCATGAAATTATCAGAGAATGTACTCGCCTGATATCCTGAGTATCTGATAAGTATAGATGTGCAGACAGAGTAGATGAGTCATATTTAGAGCAACACAGGTCACAACATATCCAGAAAGGTAATATTGAACATTACAATGCATTCTACATGATTTTTAGGTCTTTCTAGACTAAAGTCAACTCTTGGTCAACTCTAGTCAACAATCCTAGTCAAACTAGGTCAACCAAGCTATTCTAGGTCTAAACTAGTCTAACTAGTCAAGTCTAGGCCTAACCAACAGCTATTCTAGGCAAATGAGTCCAACCACAACACAAAACAACATATAACATAATATATATATATATATATATATATATATATATATATATATATATATATATATATATGTATATATATATCCAGAAAGGTAATATTGAATATTACAATGCATTCTACATGATTTTAGGTCTTTCTAGTCTAAAGTCAACTCTTGGTCAACTCTAGTCAACAATCCTAGTCAAACTAGGTCAACCAAGCTATTCTAGGTCTAAACTAGTCTAACTAGTCATGTCTAGGCCTAACCAATAGCTATTCTAGGCAAATAAGTCCAACCACAACACAAAACAACGTATAACATACTAAGTATATATATATATATATATATAATATATATATATATATATATATATATATATATATATATATATATATATATATATATTGAGGGTGTCCACTTCTTAATGGTGCTTGGAGGCACGCCTCCAAGGGGGCTCGAACCCGTGCCACTGCGCCGGGGTGCTCCACCGTTCCCAACGGGCTACGGCCACTGGGACTATATGTATATATATTATATATATATATATATATATATATATATATATATATATATATATATATATATATATATATATATATATATATATATATATATTCACATATAGATTACACATAGGCTATTGCCTAAATCATATATATATACATAGGCTATTGCCTAAATCATATATATATATATATATATATATATATATATATATATATATATATATATAAATATATATATAATATATATATATATATATATATATATATATATATATATATATATATATTCTCATTGTCATCATTCACATTATCATATATTCACATTATATACATATACATATATAGAGGGGTGTCAATATAGTGATAGTGTCTGCTGTGTCAAGTATCAACAAGTGTGGCAACCAACATGTCTATAGTGTCATGTTTATGTGAAAGAGTGAAGGTGTCATGTGTCAACATATGAGAGGGGTGCGTGAATATGGTGTTAATGTATAGATAAAGGAGCAATGCTACAGTTACAACCAAACATTTACAACCTTCTTACAACCACTCACCCATTTTCTGACATGTGGGCCAGGTGGTGGCCTGGCCCACATGTCAGCACATGGGTGTAAGTTGTAAGATGGTTGTAAAAATTTGGTTGTAAACCAAACATTTCCCATAGATAAAGTGTTAAAGTGATAGCATAGTGTGTGTTATAGTGTTAAGGCATAGCAATTAGTAAGTGTCAAGTGAAACATACATCTGAGTGTAACATGAAAGGGTTATGTGTCAATTTGTATATGGTGTCTATCGTACAACAGTGTATAGTGTTAGAGTGAAGAGTGTCTCATAGTGTGACATGGTGGTGTAGCATGTATAGGATATATCATCTCAGATTAATATCCCACACAAACACTCAATCTCAGATTAATTCTCAGGTTTGCATATAAATAAACCCTCATCTCATGAATTCAGCCCATAGGTGCATATTATGTAGCAGACATTCAATACACACACGAAACCTCATCATCAAGCCCCAAATTCGAACACACATAATTCCAGATATCATCACATGCATCTCAGCTCATAAATTACAGTAAAAACATCAAATTAACATTTAAAAACAATTTGAAATTCAGTTTTTAAATACAGTATCAGAGTTTATGAAAACTTCGAATGCCAAAGCCCTAAATTCATATCGAAACTCAATTAAACATTAAATTAATGTGTGCAGTCCTTAGGGGTATATCCCATATGTCAAGGGGGATGTGTTCGTGTCCAGGAAACTTCACATGAACGTGTCCAAACTCAAACAAACATTGTGTCAAAAAATAGGGCACATGTAGTCTCGTGCAGCCGGGTCGTGCCCTCGTAGACACGACACAGTCTACAAGACTCTACATAGTCGTGTCCACACTTAGGCTAGGTATAGGGCTAGCCATCGGACACGTTGCCACACGTCCATGTGTGTCCATAGTTGATACGATACGCGTATCATAAAGGGAAAAAAACCCGACTGCACAGCCAGTGTATGGCTAGTACGGGTCAGATTTTGTGTCCGATATGACACAAGAAGCCACAAAACTTTAGGGACACGTTCACAGACAATGCCCCTACGTGTCCCTCAAGTTTCATCCCTCCTCGTTGCGTGTCGTATCCACTGCATGCCTCGAGCAGCAGGACACAACACGCGGGCGTATACGAGCGAGTTCGTGCCCATTTTGGACACAAACGTGGCATGAAAACTTGCTCAGACACATGGATCTGTGATTAGCACACTGAGGGCTACATAATCATATAATTACTTGCAGAGAACGAGCACAAAACATTAATTGAAGCATTTTATCAAACACAAACCCTAGGACACTGATACGTGTCTGATACTCACACCAATCGGACACGAAACCCTAGCAAACTACATCTACAGGTCCACGGTGCCTAGATGCATGCTATCAAGAAGAGAAAATAGAAATTTAATAGGATTTAGGGGCATTTACCTATTGGGAGCAAATCTCTAAAGAACAAATAGGCAACTCTAGAGGGGGGGTGAATAGAGTTTATGACAATAATATCCACTTAAAAAATAAACTCTTTCGCCAACAGTAAATAATCAAAGTAAGTACGAAAATAATAAGGAGCGAGAAAGCATATGCAAACACAGCCGATTTTAACCTGGATTCCCTCGTGGAGGACTAGTCCAGGCCTGAGAACTTTAGCTTAGGATTAAATCCACTATTTGTGAAATAGTAGTTATACACCGTGCCTTTTCTTTAGAAGAGCACGTCAACTTCCTACAGAGATCGCAGTGGCGATGCTTAGAATTTTCCAAGCGACTTTTTGAACTCTTGTACAAACTCCTAACTGAAGAGCATTGAGCACTTTGAGGCTTAGGGAGCTTGTGGCTAGTAGATGAGAAGAGTAAGGCTTGTATAAGGCTTCAGAGAGAAGAGAAGAGAAGATTGGATGATTGAAAATGAGATAATTCAAGGCTTATTTATAGGATTCTAGGTAGGCAGAATTCGGCCAGAATTCTAGGTCAAGAATTCAAATTTTTGGCCGTTGGACAACTAGCATACAACAAACCCTAAAAATTAGGGTCCTGGATTTTAGGGGACAAAATTCGGCCCGAACTCTGTGTGGAGGCAGAGTTTGGCCCGAACTCTGTCTCGAGAAGACAGAATAGTTCTTATGGGCTGTATGGGCTAGTTTGATTTTTGTGGAGCTTTTGGTTTGTGGTTTGGGTATAGGTAAAGGCCCAAACTGCTCAGTGCGACTCAGTTTACATTTATCTAGACTCAAGAAAAGTGTAAAATACAGACTCGAAACATATTACGCTGCAGGTACGAGTCGTCGTCCGTCCTGTACTGAGTTCAGTCTTGATGTGTCATATTGAATTATGACAAATATCATATTGTCAATTGTATCAATATTTGGTTGACTGTGATTTTGTGTCAACAATCTCCCCCATATTAATAATTGACAAAATGATATTTGTATATTCAATGTTCATACCTGGACACATTTATAAAAGCAATAGCTCCCCCGTAATCAGTACAGAGCTGGCAATAGCTCCCCCGTAAACATTGCTTCGTTGGAAGCCAACGTTCCTTTTGTCCTCATATATACAATCTTTCCCAAAACACAGATACACAATATAATATGATAAAGGGAATATCAAATAATTCTCTCCCTTTTGTCATTTATCAAACACAAACAACCAGAGAATTTATAAAGGAGAATAACTGGCAAGCACTCCAAAGTAATCATAAACGACATAAACTGCATAAAGTGTCTCAAGAGTCACAGATAATAAAGAGGTCTAATATAATAACAAAAACAACTACATAAACTAGAAAGCCATAGTGCATAAAAAGTAAAATAAGATCCTCAGCAGCAGCAGCAAGTAGGAAACCACATCCATCACGGAGCTCGTGAAGGTCCAGCATCGTCAGATAGATCAGTGAATGAACTATGAGGGTCCACGAAAGCTGCATTCGGATTCAGATAGCGTATAACCCAAGGGTCATCGATACGGTATCCATCACGAGCAGGGTCCCGCTCCATAGGAATAGGCATAGAAGGATGTCGGGACATAGAGTACCGAATGTCATGCAGTGAGTTGCTGATGGCACTCATCTGTAGGGTGGTACGGTAGTCAAGCTGGGTCCAGCGATCACCCTCTAATGTGAACCGATCGCAAAGCATAGTCTGAATCGACTCAAGAGTAGCAAAAGGAGGAGGCACATCCTATCCAAGAGCAGGTGCGTCAGCCTGAGCATCAGAGTGCTCAGACTCAGCAGGTGAGCCAACTGTCGCTTGAAGCTACCGTGCCTTAGATAGGAAGGCAGGGGAAGGTAGGAATTGGCACTCATCAAGCGGGACATGAAAAGCATGAAAAATCATAGGAAGATAGAGAGCATAGACCAAAGACCTTGGCTTCTTCCTAGCATTAATCATCCAGTCCATCATGGTACGTGGAAGAAAAAATGGAACATGGAAATGAAGATGATACAAAGCAGAGATCTCAAAATATGTAATCTCATCAGTCGATCCCACTTTTGGCAGAATCGTGTTGAAGACAATGCGATGAAGTTCATAGAAGTAAGGATTGAGAAACTTGGCAAGAAGCTTGCATGGACGTGTGTTTAGGGTACACAAATTGTCCTTAAAGCTTTCTAGGGATGACCCATCGAGGAATTGAAACTTGCGAGCTTCGACAAGTTTCTCCCATGAGTTGGGCTCCGGAATTTCAAGGTATTCGGCCAAGTCAAAGTCATCAAATGAAATATCAATGCCAGCAACACGTGAATATAAACATGTATCATCGTGAGTAAGATTGCAATAAAACATTTGAATGGCATTTAGATTGATAACTATTTTTTGTAGTGACAAGTTCATCAAGACATAAATCATGGAATAAGGAATCATATTATGAAAATATGGTGAAGTTAATAGGATGACCCGCGTACACGGGACGTAATCAAAAATCACTAAACCATTCGTTTGAAGCATCTAGTGACACAAATATTCGGTCATCGTGCGTGTTGGGGTCAATACGACAAGGTGGATTGAACAACGGGTGAATGGGTTGTTGATTAGGTTGTTCAATGGATTGTTCAACACGATGAGGAGGATTCGAAGAAGATGCACCCTCGGCTCGAAGCCTCTTTCCTCTATTAAACAACTTGGGAGCCATGAGTAATGAAGAGATTGAGATGGAGAGAATAGTGAAATTATACCTCAAAAAGTTGATGAAGGATGGAAGAGAATGGTGCAAGAAACCCTCTCATTGAATTTGGAGAAGAAATATGCACTAAGATGAGAGAACTAGGGTTATTGAAAGGGAAGTGTTTTGAAAAGTTTAGAAGGTGGCAATGGAGGAGAGAGAGAGAGAGAGAGAGAGAACCCGATTATAAGGTTAGGGGTTCGAATGGTCGAAAGGAATCTGGACCATTGGATCAATATCAGATCAGCGGCTGAGCCCGCTTGAGGTTCTGAAAAGACCAGACCGAATTTGGCCCAAACTCTGTGTTAGGCAGAGTTCGGCCCGAATTCTGATTTCTAGGGCCAGAATAGAAATCAGGCTGGAAAAGTTTGAAAATAAAGATAGATTTAAAAGAAATGAAGGAAAGGAAGTATGAATGCAACATTTAAAAATTTTCAAAGAGTGAAAGCTAAATCAAAAGAATAACATAAAGTTCAA
This sequence comes from Iris pallida, assembly GCA_029216955.1. Taxonomy (NCBI): domain Eukaryota; kingdom Viridiplantae; phylum Streptophyta; class Magnoliopsida; order Asparagales; family Iridaceae; genus Iris; species Iris pallida. The sequence goes on along the minus strand of JANAVB010013594.1, from coordinate 6,074,359 downwards.
AAATTTTGAATTAGCAAGTTATAGATAAGAGTATACCATATAATAAACAAGGAGTTATGCTACAATTCAGTATGGTGAAACTGCCATGGGTTAGCTGTAGAGGCCAGATCCCAGCTAGCGATTGTCCTGAGGACTAGTGTACCGTGTCGCTTAGGCTTTTACGCCTTCTTGTCAGAAGGACCCTTTCGGCTTGTACCCATAGCAAATTCATCATAAGGAACCGAAACATAATCGATATTTACACAGGTCTTTAATGAATAACCGCTTCGTCCAAAATTCTGAGTTCATGACAAAGAAAGTTGAAACGCTCTTCGGATAGTGGTTTAGTAAAGAAATCTGCTAGCTGATGATCAGTGTCAATAAATTCTAAGTTTATAGTGCCATTTTGCTGGTGATCACACAAAAAGTGGTGACGAATCTCAATGTGTTTCGTGCATGAGTGACATATAGGGTTCTTAGTGAGATTGATGGCACTAGTGTTATCACATAATATAGGAATGTACATGTAAGAAAGGTTGTAGTCTGCGAGGGTTTGCTTCATGCACAGAATTTGTGTACAACAACGACCGGCTGTAATATATTTAGCTTCTATTGTGGATACTGCAACATAATTCTGCTTCCTGCTAAACTAAGAGACTAGAGCCTTGCCTAATAAATGATACGTACCGCTTGTACTTTTACGGTCGACTTTACATCCTGCAAAATCAGCATCCGAATAACGAATAAGGTCAAAGGATATGGATTTGGGATACCATAAGCCCACTGTAACAGTACCCTTAAGGTATCGAAAGATACGCTTAACGGCGGACATGTGTGATTCCTTAGGACTAGCTTGAAAGCGAGCACACAGACAAACATTGAACATGATATCGAGATGACTAGCAGTTAAATAAAGTAAACTATCAATCATACCTTGATACTTACGTTGGTCAACAGGTTTGTCGCTTTCATCAGGTTTCAGCTTGGTCGAAGTAGCCATAGGGGTGCTGATTGGTTTGACGTTGTCAAGATCAAACTTCTTCAGCATATCCTTTGTATATTTAGACTGATTGATGAAAGTTCCTTAAGAAGTTTGTTTGACTTGCAATCCAAGGAAGTAGGTGAGCTCCCCCATCATGCTCATCTCAAATTCGTTCTGCATACACTTAGCAAAATCTTGGCAAAGATTTTTATTAGTAGAACCGAATATAATATTATCTACATAAATTGGCATTAAAAGAATAGTATTTTGAAAACTTTTGATAAACAGTGTAGTATCAATTTTCTCTTTTGAAAAACTTGTATCTAGCAAGAAATTGCTTAGGCGTTCATACCAAGCTCTAGGGGCTTGTTTGAGGCCATATAGCGCTTTCTTGAGTTTGAAAACATGGTCGGAAAATTTGTGATTTTCTAAACTAGGGGGGTGTTTTACAAAACTTCCTCCTTAATAAATCCATTCGGAAAAGCATTTTTAACATCCATTTGAAATAATTTTAAATTTTGAAAGTTAGCAAATGCACAAAGCATCCGAATGGATTCCAGTCTTGCAACAGTAGCATACGTCTCATCGTAGTCGATACCTTCCTCTTGGTTATATCCTTGAGCTACTAGACGAGCTTTGTTGCGTGTAACTGATCCATCTTTATTTACTTTGTTGCAAAAAATTCATTTCGTACCAATAATCGAGTGATTGGCTAGCCTAGGAACAAGTTCCCTGACCTGGCTCCTCTCGAATTGGTTGAGTTCCTCTTGCATGGCAGAAATCCAAAACTCGTCATTGAAAGCTTCTAAAACAGTTTTAGGCTCAATTTGTGAAATGAAGGCAGTGCTAGCAATGGAGTCTCTCAACGATGATCGAGTACTTACTCTGCGTGAAACCTTACCTATTACCAAGTTTTCTGGATGTGACGGCTTGAAAGAGAATTTCTTTAGCAAGTCCTCCAGAGAATTGGTCTCAGTGGTGGTATTCATCGGTATAGAAGTTGATGGCTCAATATCATCGTCAGGAATAGCTGCTGCACTATTATCCTTATCAAAAGTCACATTGGTAGACTCTTCCATAATTAATGAGCGTTTATTGAAGACTCTATATCCCTTGCTCTTGGCAGCATAGCCAAGAAAAATACCATCGTCAGCTTTGGTATCAAATTTGCCTAAGTTGTCTTTGGTGTTAAGGATAAAACATCGACAACCGAAAACTCTAAAATATAAAACATTTGGAGTTCTTCCAAACCAAAGCTCATAGGGTATTTTCTTCGTAATAGGTCGAATGATCACCCTATTTAAAATATGGCATGCTGTACTAACAACTTCAGCCCAAAAATATTTCGAAAGTAAAAATTTATTCAACATGACTCTAGCCATATCGCCAAGAGTCGTATTCTTCCGCTCCACAACACCATTTTGTTGAGGAGTTCTCGGACAAAAAAACTCATGATCAAAACCATTTGAGTCGTAAAACTTTTCAAAATTAGTATTTTCGAATTCGCCTCCATGATCACTTCGGATTCGAGTAATCATGTAGCCTTTTTTGTTTTGAACCTTTTTAACAAAAATTTGAAAAACAGAAATAGCATCACTTTTGCTTGGAAGAAAGAAAACCCAAGTGAATCTAGAAAAATCATCTACTATAACAAAAGCGTAGAGTTTTCCACCAAGACTGGCTACTCTACTAGGACCAAATAAGTCCATATGAAGTAATTACAAGGGTCTAGTAGTACTTACAGTATTTATAGAATAAAATGAGGACTTGGTTGTCTTATTCAACTCACATTCGGCACATACCGTGTCCTTTTTGAATGTAATATCGGGCAAGCCTCTAACTAGCTTCTTAGTTGATAGCCTGGATATAGTATCCATATTGGCATGACCAAGATGCTGGTGCCACAGTAATCTCTTATCCTTGTGACCGTAGAGGCATTTCCCTGTACTGTTAGTATCTCTAGATAGATAGAAAATATAAATGTTATCCTCTCTTATCCCTTCAAAAGCGATGTCTCCCGTTGACCTATCATAAATATAGCATTTATTTTGTCCAAAGTTAATATCATATCCATGATCAGCAAGGTGACTTATGCTGAGCAGGTTATGCTTTAACTCGGTCACTAGGCAGACATCCTTTATTACAAGAGAAAAAGGATGACCAATAGTACTATTACTTATGATGTGTCCTTTTAAGTTGTTGCCGAAGGATACATACCCTTCCCTCTTCATCGATAGTGATGTGAAAAGATTTGCGTCTCCCGTCATATGTCGCGAGCATCCACTATCGATAATCCACTTGCTTTTAGTTGAGGACGGAAGGTTCACCTACATCAAAAGTAAATGTAACCTTTGGTACCCATTTTCTTAAGGGTCCTGAAATATTAGTTTTTGGCACCCATGCATATAGATTTATATCTACTAATCTCCTAATTGTACATTGTGGTAAGATGTGTCCATGTAATCCATAATAGGAACAAATAGCATTCCTATTAATATTGGAAGCATGTTGATGGTGTCTATATGCAGCATGGTGAGAGTTATATGGAGCAGATGGATAGTGATTATATGTGGCAGCAGGATGATGGTTATGTCCATATGCAATATAGTGATTATTATGTCTACGTGCTGTATGGTGATGGTTATGTGCCGCATGGTGATGGTTATGTGCTGCATGGTGATTGTGTGTAGTAGTAGAATGATAGTTATGAGAGTGATTTCTATGTGCATGTGGTTTATATGCTGTATGGAAGTACGTGTACATGTAAGCATGTTTACGTGCTGCATGTGGATGACGTGTTTGACTATTTTGAGTAGTCTTGTGCTTGGTGTGTGTCTTATGTGATTGGGTTTGAGGTTGAGGAACCTGTTTTCCCAATCTAATCTCTAATTTCTTAGAGACAGCATGAAGTTCATTGTACTTAGCATTTAAACCATCAATTTTAGTAATAGAGATCTTGTGTCTATTCTTTTCTACAGTAAGCTCAGTATTGAGTGCTGTGATCTCACATTTTTGCTTTTTAATACGTACTTCGGCATCATGTAGGCTTAGTTTAAGCTCAGATACCTCATTAGTGACTTCCATGGGTGGAGTGTCTCTAACATTATCAAGCAAGGAAGAAAGTTTTTGAATCTCGACTTCATAGCTTTTGATCTTCTCCTTGGCATGCTTATATTTACTAATGACTTTCTTGTGGTCATTTAGTAAATCATTGAATGCATCGCCAAGTTCATCAAAAGTGAAATCATCGAGAGTATCGCTCGTTACCTTATCGGATGTTGCCATTAGGCAAACATTGGCGGTATCTTGAGGGGAGTCCTTTTCTTCATCGGAGTTACTAGCTTCGCTTTCAGGCCAAATGCTACTATTAGCATATTTTCTTGAGGAAGACTCCTTGTAGGGCTTCTCATATCGGTTGCTTTTCTTTGCAAATGGATAGTCTTTTCGGACGTGTCCAGTCTTCTTGCAGCCGTAACATGTTGGCTCTTCTTTGTCATCTTCTTGTTGTACCTTCTTTCTTCGATTGAAGCAAAGGAACTTCTTGAAGTTGTGGACAAGGAGAGCTTGATCATCACCTTTCGAGTTGTCATCATCAGTCTCTTTAGGTTCAGCCCTTCGACGATGAGCTTTAAGGGCAATCTCCTTTGCCTTTGGAGCAGGCTCTTCGAAGTCTTTGAGGTCAAGCTCGTGAGTCATCAGCTTTTCCATCAATGTCTTTATAGACATTATGGTGAGATTATTTCCTTCTATGATAGCTGTTACCTTAGGGTTCCAAATTTTTGGTAGCCCCCTAAGTAACTTGCGGATCTTCTCGTGATTTGTATATTGTTTTCCGAGAGATGACAAGGGGTTGATGATGTCGAGGAATCTTGTAAACATTTGTGTGATCGACTCATTTGGCTTCATCTTGAATGCCTTATATTTTTGAGTGAGACGACTAATTTTCGACTCCTTGACTTGGGTGGTTCCTTCATGCGTCACTTCTAAAAGTCTCCATACTTCGTGAGAGGTGGTGCATGTCAGGACCCTGTTAAACTTATTTCTGTCTATTGTACAAAATAAAGCATTAATAGCTCTCGTGTCTAGACTTGCCTGTTTCTTTTCCTTGTCAGAATATTTGTCGTTGGGTTTCTTGACGAGATCAGCATTGACAACTATCCTGGCAGGCTTTTTTCTAACCATCGGTAACAATGGTCCACAGGTCAAAGTCTAGAGACTTGAGATAAAAGCTCATCCTTGTTTTCCAATAGGTGTAGTTGGTTCCATCAAATAGGGGTAGCCTATGAGTGGACTGCCCTTCACCGTGATTGGAAAGCATGGATTGTGTGGTTTCCATGGATCCGCTCTAGGATGTTAGTCCTTGTTGAGAGAACAGAGCTCTGATACCAATTGAAGAACAAATAGGCAACTCTAGAGGGGGTGAATAGAGTTTATGACAATAATATCCAATTAAAAAATAAACTCTTTCACCAACAGTAAATAATCAGAGTAAATGCGGATAAAATAAAGAGCGAGAAAGCATACGCAAACACAGCTGATTTTAACCTAGTTTCCCTCGTAGAGGACTAGTCCAGGCTTGAGAACTCTAGCTCAGGATTAAATCCACTATTTATGAAATAGTAGTTACACCCCATGCCTTTTTTCAGAAGAGCACGTCAACTTCTTACAGAGATCGCAGTGGCGATGCTTGGAATTTTCCAAGGGACTTTTTGAACTCTTGCACAAACTCCTAACTGAAGAGCACTAAGCACTTTGAGGCTTAGGGAGCTTATGGCTAGTAGATGAGAAGAGTAAGGCTTGTATAAGGCTTTAGAGAGAAGAGATGAGAAGATTGGATGATTGAAAATGAGAGAATTTAAGGCCTATTTATAGGATTCTAGGTAGGCAGAATTCGCCCAAAATTTTGGGTCAAAAATTCAAATTTTTGGCCATTGGACAACTAGCATACAGCAAACCCTAAGAATTAGGGTCCTAGATTTTAGGGGACAGAATTCGGCCCGAACTCTGTATGGAAGCAGAGTTCCGCCTGAACTCTGTCTCCAGAAGACAGAATAGTTCTTATGGACTGTATGGGCTAGTTTGATTTTGGTGGTGCTTTTGGTTTGTGGTTTGGGTATAGGTGAAGGTCCAAATTGATAAGTGCGACTCAGTTTATATTTATCTAGTCTTAAGAAAAGTGTAAAATACAGACTCGAAACTTATTACGCTGCAGGTACGAACCATCGTCCGTCTTGTACTGAGTTCAAGCTTGATGTGTCATATTGAATTATGACAAGTATTATATTGTCAATTATATTAATATTTGGTTGACTGTGATTTTGTGTCAACAATCTCAAAGAATAGCTCAAAAGGAAGGCGTCCTTCTCCAAGTGCTATGGCCAAGTGAGCTCTAAACTTTGCTAGCTAGCCTCCAACACCTTCTTCAACAGCAAGGGATCCCAATACAAGAGACTACGCTCAATTTGGAAGTCATTTGGCTAATTGGTGAAGGATTTGGGGAAGAACACTAAACTAGGCTTATTGTAAAAAGAGAAGAGGCAAGAATTAATGAAGAGGCATTATATAGGGGGTTCTGGTCTCAATATAGTTGCTATAGGGGGCCGGCCAATAGAGATTCGGGTTTGGGTTACATTGGGAAATGGGCCATGGGCCATGTGCACTAGCTAGTTGGCTCAACCTTCTAGCTAAAAGCCTATTCAACATACAACACCCAATCTCTCCATAAAACGAAGCCACACTCAAATCAACTTGAGTCAATTTAAGTTAGATTAGGGTCCCACACCATTCTACCTTGCTAACTAAGTCACCAAAGTCAAAGTCAAACACTAGGCTAGTCTATATAGTCTCAATTAGCAAAAGTCAAAAATCACAAACAACAATTAAACAATAATAAAATAATTAAAAAATTATAATGACCAAAATACCCTCAAGCTAAAATGTGGTAGTGACAATTACGTCGTCAAAAGAGTGGGCCTCTATATCGGCGCAGAGGTAATCTTCTAGCTCTTCGTCAGTGAGGGCTACGGCGGCCGTCAGAGAAGAAGGAGGATTCCTCCCTTTCAGCTTGACCATCAAGGAAATGGTGGTCGGATGCTCCTGTGCCTTCATGGTTTGCATTGGGGACCTCCGGGGTAACTTTATTCGTATAGGCTCCTGACCATCTCCTATTATCACTGGAGGCGACGGTGGGGCATTGCCCCGAAGCTTAACAACAAGAGGCACTGACACCTTGGGAGGCCTCCCTTTCAGTCGAACCTTTAAAGGTTCTTCGGCCACAGCTATACATTCTGAAGCTATCTCTGCCTCATCGTCAGCATCATTGTTGTCGTCATACCAGGGACTGACTTGTACAAATCAGCATATATACAGTAGGCTTTAAGTCCTCGAAATTGGTCGATATTAGCGACCTCTGTTTTGATAGTCTCGTCGCTGGCCACATATCTCATACACTGATGTAGGGTGGAAGGACAATCATGTACTCATGGATCCATGGTCGTCGCAGCAGCTTGTTGTAATTTATGTCTACATTAATGACATAGCAAGTCACTTCATTATGAAGGTCGTCGATCTGATATTTTAGGCAAATTTTGCCCAAGGGCTCGCTCTTTCCCGCGTTGAAGCCACTGATTGTTGTGTTCGAGGCTGTCAACCGATGCATCGGAACCCCTAAAGTCTGAAGCAGGCTTCTTGGGATAATGCTCAAAGAGGAACCTGGGTCGATGTGGATGCGATCAACCTTAATGGCACCGACATACCCCGTATAGTACAAGGGGCAGTTGTGTCGGTTATACTTTAACAACATATCTTGGTGGATAAAAGTGATATTGGGAATCACTTCGACCACGCTATGACAATGGGGGCAAGCTGCGGGATCCACTTTCGGTGGCTGAACTTGGGTGAGGAAGGACTCAACGTTCTCTAAATCCTTACTGAGTGCATCTCAGGTCTCTTTAGAGATGCGGAGGAGCTCAAAAAGTGACAGTCTAGCTAGAGTATTATCAAGCTGCACTAGAATGTCGAAGTTGTAGGGCTTAATAGGACCGATTATCGGATCCTTTCTGAGAGATTTATAGAAGCGAACCTTCTTCTGTTTCTGCTTGTCCATAGTAGAAGCACGGGATGGACCCGTCTCTGGTGCCTCGGGGATCTGAGGTGGACCTGCTCCTGATATATCCGGGACAGAAGGAGCATCTAGTAGAGACTTCTCCTGGCTTGGAGCCTGGCTCTCCTCTTGCCTTTGTGCCGAGCGAGTAGTCACCAAAGCGTCGTCGGTCGACGTCAAGACCATACAACATGCCTTATTTTTCTTTCCTTTGGTAGAAAGGGTCATAGACGTCATCATGTCTGGAACCAAGTCATGATGTATCCACATGACTTCGCCTTGAAGCGTAGAGAACGGGACGAGCCCTTGAGTATTGTCCTGTGCTGGAGGAAGGTTGACTACCTCTATCGCTGCCTTTGGAATAGGAATAACGCCATCTTGTACCTTTGTGGTTGGAAAACTCCCGAACTGGAGAGTAACCATATTGGCTATGACGGTCTTCTCTTCGTAATACAACGATATGACATTGGCATTAATGAGGTGCTAAATTTGCCCCTGTAACACATAGCAGTCCTGTGTTCAGTGATGGACATACTGGTGATAATGGCAGTACTTGGGATGGTCCACCTTTTCCACTTCATCAGGACACCTGGGTGGCGGGATAGACAGTTTGCCACTCTTCGTAAGCATCTCGAAGAGCTCCATCATATCCTCGTCACTGAAAGAGTAAGTCTCCCTCGGCCTCTGCACTTTTGTACGCTTGGGGTTCGCATCTGCTGAACCTTTTGAGATGTTGACGGTCATGGCTTGCTTGCCTTTTTCGTCTTTGGGGTTGTTGATGTACGAGCGTCTTCTCTTATTTTTAGGCGCAGGAAAGTGTAGCCCCAAGAGCTGCGCGTCTTGAGCTTTCCTTTGTGCGGCATTCGCTTCTGTAATAAAAGGCGTCCACTTCGTACAGGGTGCACTGTACCACAATTTTATAGTGGGCAGCATGTTCTTGCGGTAGGAGTCCATAAGCGTGGACTCGGGCATGTCGGGTCGTAATTTGAGGGCTGCCTGGCGGAAGCGCTTGATGTATGCGCGGACAGGCTCTTTCTCCCTCTGGACAATTTCCATGAGGGTCGACATGGTCATGTCCATGCCGCCTTCATAGAATCGGTCCAGGAACCGAGTCTTCATGTATTCAAATGACGAGATGCAGTCGACCGAAACTACTCATAGGCTACCCCTTACAGGGCTCCTATGAATATGTTGGACAGAAGGACGTCTTACTTTGGCAGGTGCCCCATTACTGAGGTAAAGTACCTCAAGTATTATCGAGGAGACCCCTTCCCTTCATAAGGTGTAAGTGTCTGCAGATTATATTTGGGAGCATAAACGACGTTGTCCCATTCGATAGGATATGGCTGCCGGATTCCTATCTTCTGGAGCGTTGCTTGCTTCTCATTGGCATCATAATGAACATGCAGCTCCTTAATGGCATGCTGTATCTCGGCCGGTATTGCGGAGCCTGTAGCCGATAGAGGAGATAAAGATGGTCCTGCCTGATTGGCAGTAGGCAACCTGTTGGATTCGTCATTGGTCAGCGGATCACGCACAGGTTACGAGCAAGCGGGGGCCATGCTACTCTTGAGGTCGATTATGACCGAAGATAGGGTTTTCATGGTGTCCGTCAGCGTATCCAACTTCGTCTCGAGGACTTTGATACGCCTGAGAGATTCGTTGTTGTCTTCCTTATTGCTGTCGGCCATAAAGACAGACCGAGTATGAGGGTGACTCGAGGGAAACATGGATCCTTCACTTTCTAGCTCAGACGCCTGAGTCTCGCTGCCCTGAGGATATACCATAAGATTATAATCTTCTTCGGACTCAGTATGGTTGTTACCTCCGGTTTGGTGACTGATTGCGCCGATAGAGACATCTGTGTCATATTGTACCTCGTCAGATTGGAACACAGGGTTGTTTTGCATGGTAGGAGGATGGCTACCCCCAGTTTTTGATAAGCCACCCAATGCAGATTTGGAACGAGTGCCTTGGAACACACCCGTATCAGGTACCTTAGCTTTGCTGTTCTTTGACCTCCTCTTCGGTTTAGTAACCGATATTGAAGGACTCTGGGAGGGCTCCTTGAAAGCCCTGTAACCCTGTGCCACATAGCATATCACGATATGGGGCTTGTCTTCTCTATGTCTTACCGACCCCCTGTTAGGCCTCTAGAGTGGAGTCGGCGTGGAGTAGAGTCCCTGGAAGACGGAGTGCCTGCTCGGCGATGGCGCAGCCGTCTACTGGCAACTGCAGTTGATGTTAATCTTGGTACAAGAGTGCCTTGATTTAGGCACATCTTGCACCACAGATTCTTCTTCCGCTTGGAAGAGGGTTGGATCTTCTGTCGTAGCACCCCCGTTGTATATGCAGGGAAGCTTCCTATAAGCACGGTCAGAGCGAGTCTGTCGAGGAAGCCTCATGTCGCTTTTGCGGGAACGCTACTCGTATGGCTCCCTCTCTGTGGGAAGTACCCCCTGGCTTGGCTTACGCACAAAAGTACCCCAGTGGGAAGGAGATTTGACTGGTTGAGGCATCAGAGCGCGAGAGCCAATCTTGTATAGTTTTTTGTCGGCTATGCGGGCCAAGATAGGCCTCTGATCTGCCGTTGGTGTCGTACGCTTGTTGTACGGAGCGCGAGCCACCTGGGATCTCTTTCTACAGCCTCCAATGAGTGAGTAGTATTTATAGTCTTTTAAAGGTTTACCTGAAAGGAAAGCAATTCTATCGAAGATAGATCTCCTTGTCGATAATACTCCCGTCGTGAGGGGTTAGACCGGTGTGCGCTTCCTTCGGCATCGTTCCTTCGTCAGATCAACCATGGAATCGACATCTTCTTTGTCATACTTTCTCGGGACGGGAATTGGGTGAGGGGATAAGGCTGTAGCAGCAGGGATCTTCCCTGTGGCCTTGACATTGAGGGGGTCCTGAGACGCAGTTCCCGCCATCGTGCTGCTGGCTGTAGCCGCCTTAGGCCTCCAGACAGTCGAGTCTTCTTCGGTTGTACGAACCGCTTCGTAGTCTTCGAATTTTCATCAGAGAGGAGATCTTTAAAAGCCTTCTGGTCGAAGCGTACGACCAACATGTCTTGAGAAGCTCCCAGCAAGTTGTCATCAGATTGTGCCATCACCTTCTCGTTGGAGGAGAAGGTAGTCCCCAGTAGAGTCGCCATTTTGTTCGACGTAACAAAATTTTGAACTGACATTTTGCTTTATTGAACTTGTGTAACGCCCCAGTCCCAAAATACTTAGGACTAGGTACGTATCCATGCCAGCTGCATATATACGAAGTATACTCCAATATATGGAACCCTTGTATGAATACATAAGCTGTAAAATGCAGTAAACCAAGAGTAATCTAATATCATCCACAAATAAAGATATCATATAATCAACTGTAATAAGTCTTTGTACAATACGTTGGGCGGAGACAAAACCACTACCAACACGTAAGGAAAAATATACATGGAAACGAAAATAATTTGGCGGGAGTAGCAAAGAAGACCCAGGATACGTCATCTCCGAATGAATATAAAAGATTGCGACCTCGACTAGAACACCTGCAATATCACAGAAGCACACACACCTGGAGAGATAACCAGGTCCTTAGAGGGACGTAACAAGATAAAGGAAGAACATGCCATATGAACTGAATATAACTGCACCATAAAATAAAGATAAAGTAAAAGTGTCCAAATCATAACACGGCTCAATATCCCATCATCGAAACAGTAGGCTACCCCTACAACCAAACAAGGACAAGGGGTAACTTACTATTCTGCGATGTGACATTTTTTTCGTGCCATGATTGGAACATGAAATTTGCTAAGGTCTCCTAACCTTTCTAGTAGGCAATTTAGAAGACATATCGATGTATGGGCAGGTGAAGGCTGACTCCCCTAGGACAATGTAACAACTCTCAACACGCACACGTCAAGTACCAATACTATCAGTCGACATAACTCGAGGCTAGCGGCCCACGTGACCCATCAGTCTACATAGCTCGAGGCTAGTGACCCTCGCGACTAACATAGTACGCAGTTACTACATCTTTTGGATTTGGGGTAGCCCATACATTCAACTGTCTTCTGTAGGAACGAAATAGTAAAGCGTAATACTCTAGAGGGGGTGAATAGAGTTGGCAACGGAATAATGCTAATTAAAAATGTTAGCAGCACAATCACAGAATATTAATCACAACTGAAATAAAGTAAAGACAGAGTTAAGAGAGCAAACGCAAAGACAGCGATGTATACTGGTATCCCTCTGTTGAGGACTAATCCTGTCGGTAGAACTCTTGCTACCAGTTGAATCCACTATTGGAAAAACTGCAAGTTTTTTTACGAAGTCCTTGCAACTTCTACAACGCGAGCTTTGATACGAAGAACTCGTCCAACTTCAAATGTGAAGAGGTATTCTTCAATCAAGCCTTCTGATTACAATCTCTCAGAAACTTCTAGACCGTACTGCACTGGCAAATTGACTAGAGGATTGTAACTGGCTTGGGATCTGAAATTGAAAGCTCTAGAAAACTTTTTGGAAAACTGAAAGCTTTAGATAGAGAGAAGATTGAAAGTGAATGAGTGAGTTGAAATGATCGAAATCCTTCTCTATTTATAGGAGTTCCAAAGGCAGACTTCTGTCAGAATTCGGGCAGAATTCGGGCAGAACTCTTTGAACAAATCTCGGTCAAATCCGCAACTGCAGGAGGACCAAGTTCCAAGGATTCAAAATCACAACGGCCACCAACCGAACTCTGGCCGAACTCTGGCCGAACTCTGGCCGAACTCGGTCCGAGTTCTGTCAGGGTTAAGTCAGGGTTTAGTTAGGGTTTTTGAAAAAGCTTTTGGTGATTTTTGAAAACCTTTTTAAAATCCTATTTGTAAACCTTTTTGAGAGGTCAGTTTAAAAATATTTTGAACTCATTTAGGGATAGCCTATTTGCCAGTACGACTCGGTGTACAACATATTCCTAGACTCAAATAAAATAAAAAAATACATTGCATAAGGAATTACAGACTCGAGTAGGCAAACAGATCTTCGGTCTTGAATGGAGTGGATAGCCAATCTTGATCATGTCCAAGAATCCGAGATGTCCCGACTAGCTTCGTATATCCAGACAGAGTTTGATCAATTATTAAAATCAGGTTGACCATATGACCAATGGGCCAACAATCTCCCCCATTTTGATAATTGACAAACTATGAATGATATAACATTAAGCTTGTTCAAAAATATCAAAAAGTAGAAATTGTTCATATCCTGTATTATCTCAAAAGAAATGTTAGATCTTTAATTTTCTCCCCCTTTGTCACTTAGCAAAATAATTGTAAAAGAGAAGGCTCCCCCGCAATCAATGCATAAGTAACAAGTAGTGAGAAAACATATGAAAGAAATAAGGCATAAAAATTAGAGAAATATCATTACAGGCATGTATTGTTTCAAAAACATAAAAAAATCTCAGGCATGCTATTTCACAGACAGTTTGTAATGAAGAAGCAGTATAAAGAGATAGTGCTAAAACTGAAACAAAGTGATGAAATAAACTGAAATGCCATAACTGAAACACCATAAACATGTCCATGAATGATAATAGTACTGAAGCAAACTAGAAAGTACTGCTAAACTGATAAAAACTTGGAATGTTGGAGCATTTCCAAGTGTACAATAAAATGTCACTAAAAAATCAAATCACATCTCCTCATCACTATCCTCGTCATCACCAACATCAGCTCGACCAGCATGTCCTGAAGGACCAGCACCAGAAGTACCAGCGCCAGAAGGATGAGTAGGGGCGCCAGCATAGAACTCACCAACGTAATCACGAGGTGCACGATACCAATCATAGGCTTTACCTGGCTGGAAGTAGGCATGGACAGCCTCATCCTCACAGCGGTAACCCAAAAAAGCTGGATCTCGAGGGATGGAACCGGCTGAATGACCAGTCTGAGCGAAACGAAGTTCAGCCAAGGAGTTTGCCATCGCCTGATAACGGGTGACGTCGCAGAACTCACGCTCGCGAGCCATGTCCGTCATCGAGACGTGCAAAGCAGATAAATGCTGATATATGCCCTCAAATGTCATGGCATACTGATGAGGTGGTGGAGGAGGTGCAGTAGGGGGAGCACGAGGTAGAGCTGTAGCAGTCATGCTACGACGAGATAACTGAAGAAACTTGGGCTCAGGGTCCTGAGTACAAGTCGACAGATCGATATCGAAACGCTGAAAGATGCGTGGAAGAATCATCGTGTAAGAGAGATTTCTATCTCTTGTACGACAACGGCCCATCATCTGAATCATGGTCTTAGGGGCAGAAAATGGAATCCCCTTAAGAATGTGGTACATGGCGGACAGCTCAAGAGAAGTCACATCATCCATTGAAGTAGATTTAGGAAGGATAGTAGAATAGATGATGCGATACAATTCATAGTTAAACAAGCTCAGGTTGTTAGCCTTGAACTTTCCAGAGCGTACTCTATCAGGTGCACAGAGTTCTGCTTTGAAACTTCCGAGTGTCGTGCCTTCGGGAAAGTCAAAATCAGTGATATCGACTAGCGGTTCACCTTCGTTAGGGACACCAAGGATCTTCGCTAAGAGGCTATCATCGAAATTGATATCAATACCTCCAACACGAGTGCTCACATCAAAAGTGTCTAATATGAGATTGCAATAAAATAATCTAATGGCATTAGTTGCTATAGGGAAGCAGATTTTAACAAATAAGTGTAACCCTAATGCCTCAAACAAATGACAATGATCAGGAAATATAGTCCATTTGACTGGAGCGCCTGTGCATATGGATCGCATAGAAAAATCACCATACCAAAGTAGGGCTTGGTCGAGGGTTTGAAAGAAAAACCCGTCGAACGTGCCGTCGCTCGTTTGGACCGGCGAAAAGAGTGAATCCGTATGTGGATACGAAGATGACCCTTCCTCACTAGGGGTCGTCTTCTTCCTCTTAGATGGATTGAATTTAGGTGCCATATGTGCAAACTGGAATAAAAATGCACTAAATGAAAGGTGGAGAGAGATGGAGTTATACCTCACGAAATCAAGATATGTCGTAGAGAACGACGATCTCCGTACGATTCCAAATTTTGGAGAGATTTCACCACTTGGATTGGATGGAATAGGGTGGTGAAGAACTAGGGTTTTGATGCTCGGGTCGGCTGTTGCTGCTGTTTGAAATAGTTTGGAAGCAATAAAGAAGAAGGGCTGCTCGGGTTCTGTATATATAACCAGACACCCTCAACCGAACTCGGGCCGAATTCGGTCAGAGCTCTGGCCGAATTCGCCTAGGGTTCTTCAAAGTTGATTTTTGCCATTCTTTTTCATTGTCTCATTTCAAATATTTAATTCAAAGATTAGTCATTTCAACTTCAATTAACATAATTAATAATATTTTATAGACTAAATGTCATTACACAGCGACTGTCTCAGATTAGCTGTAGGAGTACTGTCCCAGCTGGCGGAGGTTCACCGGGGAACTCTTAAGTACCGCTTCACTTCAACCGTAGTTGTGGTGACAGACAGACTCTTTATTGGCTTGTCTCTAACACAGTTTTTGTATAATGATATATAATCATAAAACAAAATTAATTAATATTATTGACGTCCAAAATTCCTAATTCTCGACGTAAATAATTGAAATGATCTTCCGCTAGAGGTTTAGTGAAGATGTCAGCTAGTTGATTTTCAGTATCTATGTACACAAGGTTTATATCTCCATTTTGATGATGATCTCTAAGAAAATGATGTCTAATCTCGATATGTTTAGTACGAGAGTGACATACTGGATTCCTAGTCAAATTAAAAGTGCTCGTGTTATCACAGAAAATAGGAATATATGTGTAAAATAAATCATAGTCTTCTAGGGTTTATTTCATCCACAAAATCTGAGCACAACAACGTCCTGCGGCGATATACTCAGCCTCTATTGTTGATAGGGCTACAGAATTTTACTTTTTACTAAACCAAGGGACTAAAACTTTGCCTAAGAAATGACATGTGCCACTTGTACTTTTTCTATCAACTTTGCATCCAGCAAAATTTGCATCCGAATAACCAATAAGGTCAAAGGACTTAGTTTTGGGATACCACAAGCCAACAGAAGAAGTGCCTTTAAGGTATCGAAAGATACGCTTAACTGCGGACAAATGTGATTCCTTTGGGTTAGCTTGAAAACGTGCACACAGGCAAACACTAAACATTATATCTGGACGACTAGCAGTTAAATAAAGTAAACTACCAATCATACCTCGATACTTACGTGTATCGACTGGCTTGCCTTGTTCATCTGAATCAAGCTTTGTTGAAGTTGCCATTACAGTGCCAATAGGTTTAACATTGTCCAGATCAAACTTCTTTAGCAAGTCTTTTGTGTACTTGGCTTGATTTATGAATGTCCCATTATCAGTTTGTTTGATTTGCAATCCGAGAAAGAATTTCAGCTCTCCCATCATGCTCATCTCAAACTCATTCTGCATACACTTAGAAAATTCTTGACACAGAGATTCATCAGTAGATCCAAATATAATATCATCAACATAGATTTGAATTAAAAGAAGTTTGCCATTAAAAGACTTAATAAACAGTGTAGTGTCAACCTTGCCTTTTGAAAAGTCGTTGTCAAGTAGAAAAGAGCTTAGACGATCATACCAAGCACGAGGGGCTTGTTTTAAACCGTATAGAGCTTTCTTCAACTTGAAAACATGATCAGGGTTTTTTAAATCCGTAAAACCTGGAGGTTGAGCTACAAAAATTTCTTCTTTTATAAAGCCATTTAAAAAAGCACTCTTCACATCCATTTGAAAAAGTTTAAAATCATGAAAACATGCAAATGCACATAACATGCGAATGGATTCTAATCTCGCAACTGGGGCATAAGTCTCATCGTAGACGATACCTTCTTCTTGATTGTATCATTGAGCTACGAGTCGAGCCTTATTGCGAGTCACTAAACCATTCTCATTTAGTTTATTTCGGAATACCCAACGGGTGCCAATGACCGGATGATCAACAGGCCTGGGAACAAGTTCCCAAACTTGATTCCGTTCAAATTGGTTTAATTCCTCTTGTATAGCATCTATCCAAAAATTATCACTACATGCTTCATCAATAGATTTGGGTTCTAGCTGTGAAATAAATGCAACACTAGAAATAATATCTCTACAGGATGTACGAGTACTTACTCCTTTGGTAATATCACCAATTACCAAATCCTTTGGATGATCAGCTGTAAATTTCAACCTTTTTGGTAGATTCTGAAGGTAGCTGGTTCCTGGATCTTCTCTAGGATGTTCAGCTAGTGCAGAGCTTGGTTGAGAATCAGCAGGAGTTGAGCTTGGTACAGATGTATCTTCGTCATTGTCATCAATAGTCATTTGATTCAATTCATCAAAAATGACATTGATTGACTCTTCGATGATCATAGTACGTTTGCTGAAGACTCTGTATCCTTTGCTCTTGGCCGCATAACCTAAGAATATACCTTCATTGGCCTTTTCATCAAATTTTCCCAAGTTGTCTTTTGTATTAAGAATAAAACATTTACAACCAAAAATTCTAAAGTATGAAACTGAAGGAATTCTATCAAACCATAACTCAAATGGAGTCTTCTTCAATTTGGGTCAAATTAGAACTCTATTTGAGAACAAAGCGAGCTGTATTGACAGCTTCAGCCCAGAAATATTTGGGTAGACTAAACTGGTTTAACATCACTCTGGCCATTTCGGTTAGAGTTCTGTTCTTACGTTCCACAACTCTATTTTGTTGTGGAGTCCTAGGGCAGGAGAATTCGTGTATAAAATCGTGTGTGTCACAAAATTGCTCAAAATCAGCATTCTCAAATTCGTCACCATGATCGCTTCTAATGCGAGTGATCATGTAAACTTTTTCATTCTGAACTTTTTTGCAAAAGGCGACAAATTCGGATAATGCATCATTCTTGCGTGTCAAGAAATATATCCACGTGTATCTAGAGAAATCATCTACAATTACAAAAGCATAAAGTTTACCTCCGAGGCTAGCAACTCTGCTAGGACCAAATAAGTCCATATGAAGCAATTGTAGAGGTCTAGTAGTACATACTACGTTTACTGACTTGAATGTGGATCTGGTAGCTTTGTTCCTTTCACATTGGCTGCATACCGAATCCTTCTTGAATGTAATATCCGATAAACTGCGTACTAGCTTCTTTGTGGATAATCTTGATATTGTATCCATATTAGCGTGATCGAGTCTCATATGCCACAGATGACTCTCATCACTTTTGGCCATTAAGCATCTACCGGAAATGTTAGTTTCTTCTAACAAATAGAAAATATATATATTGTCTTCCCTGATAACTTCAAAGATAGTACTACCAGTTGAGCTATCAACTATAGTACATTTGTCTTTGCCAAAGTTGATGCCATAACCATGATCAGCTAGATGACTTATGCTGAGTAGGTTATGTTTCAACTCGGTAACCAGACAGACATCCTTAATTACAGGATAGGGAGACTTACCAACATCACCGATACCAATAATATACCCTTTTAAGTTATTACCGAAGGAGACATAGCCTTCCTTCTTTTTCTTCGACAGTGTTGCAAATAATGTAGCATCACCGGTCATATGCCATGAACAACCGCTGTCGAGGATCCATTTGCTTCTAGCATGTGAAGGGTGTTCCACCTACAAAACAGTTTGCAGATGAAACTTTTGGTACCCATTTCTTGTAGGGTCCTGAATTGTTAGCTTTTGGTATCCAGGCATAAATATTTAAATCAACAAGCTTTCTCATTCTACATGCAGATGAAATATGACCAATGAGGCCACAATAATAACATTGAGCATGTCGAGTGTTGAAAGCTGAGTGGTGTGAATGGTTGGTAGGTTTGGGTTTTCTAGTATAGAAGAAAGCATGCCTATAATCCTGTTTGGACTTAACCTTTTGGGGTAAAGGTTTGATAGGGTTAGGTCTGACAGTGTTTGGCTTGGGAATGTTCCGATTTCTCGGTAAGTGACACGTGTTAGGGTAGGAAGCAGCAGGCTCAGGCTGTTTTCCTAACCTAATTTCCAATCTTTTGGAAGTGTCATACAACTTAGTATAATCAGAAGTGAGTGATTCCATTCTGATTTGTGCACATCGAAGACTTTTCTTCTCTATGGAAAGTTCTTCTTTCAGTTGGTCGATAACTTTGTCTTTCTCTTCAGATGACTTGGTAGTCTCGTGTAATAAGAGCTTTATTGAAGAAAGCTCACCAGACTCACTAACATTATTTCTAACCTCAGCTAGTAGGTCGGTAAGTCTACCTATTTCACCTTTGTACTCTTTGAGTACCTTCTTAGAGATCTGATACTTGCTACGCAGTTTCCTGTAATCAGTCATCAGGTCACTGAAGGCATCTCCTAATTGCTCAAAGGTGAAGTCATCATAAGTATCAACTACAGGTTCAGTAGGTACCTGATCGGATGTTATAAAGCATACATTTGCAGCGTCTTCTGATTGTTCGTCTTCTGAGTCGCTGGCTTCACTTTCATGCCATATGCTGGTGTTGGCATACTTTTGTGATGTTGATCTCTTCAGGTTCCCTTTTTCATACCTGTTGCTCTTCTTGCTTGATGATGAGTTTGTGGGACAATCCTTCTTCATGTGTCCCTTCTTCTTGCAACCATAGCAGACAGCATCTTCTTGGTACCAGTTGTTGCTGTTGTTTTCTTTGACTCTCTTCTCATGTCTCATGAATCTTTTGAACTTTCTTGCTAGGAGTGCTTGATCTTCAGCGTCAGATCCACTGCTGTCTGAGTCATCTTCAGCAGCTTTTCTGTGCTGAGCCTTGAGGGCGATCGTCTTCTCCTTTGGTGCAGGCTCTTCAAAATCTTGCAGCTCCAGTTCATGAGTGAGTAGCTTACCCATGAGTACTTCGAGGGACATAGTTGTGAGGTCGTTCCCTTCAATGATTGCAGTAGGCTTTGGAATCCAGTTTTTGGTGAGAGCTCGCAGGAGTTTGCGAATCTTTTCATGGTTACTGTAATCTTTGCCTAGGGAAGATAAAGGATTTACAATATCCAAGAACCTCTCGAACATTTGTGTAACTGTTTCGTTGGGCTTCATCTTGAACGCCTCGTACTCTTGAGTAAGTCTGCTGACTTTAGATTCCTTGACTTGAGTCGTGCCTTCATGTGTGACTTCGAGTAGCTTCCATACTTCATTAGCTGTTGTGCAGATAGACACCCTGTTAAATTTAGTTCTGTCTAAAGCACAAAAAAGAGCATTAATGGCACATGCGTCAAGACTGGCCCTTTTCTTTTCTTCCTCTGTATATCTGCTATGGGGTTTTTCAACTAAAACTCCATCAATATTTATACGAGGTGGCTTTTGATAGCCATCAAGAACAATGGACCATAAATCAAAGTCAAGAGATTTTAAGAAGAAACTCATCCGTGTTTTCCAATATGTATAATTTGTACCATCAAACAGTGGGGGTCTGTTTGTGGCCTGGCCTTCACTTGTGAATTTCACAGTTGCCATGTGTTGTGCTGTGATCTATATAACAGTTAATTAAAATGAATAAATAATTGCACTGTTACCTTTGCTTTACCTGTAACACCCGCTCTGATACCAATTGTAGAAACGAAATAGTAAAGCATAATACTCTAGAGGGGGGGTGAATAGAGTTGGCAGCGGAATAATGCTAATTAAAAATGTTAGCAGCACAATCACAGAATATTAATCACAACTGAAATAAAGTAAAGACAGAGTTAAGAGAGCAAACGCAAAGACAGCGATGTATACTGGTATCCCTCTGTTGAGGGCTAATCCAGTCGGTAGAACTCTTGCTACCAGTTGAATCCACTATTGGAAAAACCGCAAGTTTTCTTACGAAGTCCTTGCAACTTCTACAACGCGAGCTTTGATACGAAGAACTCGTCCAACTTCAAATGTGAAGAGGTATTCTTCAATCAAGCCTTCTGATTACAATCTCTCAGAAACTTCTAGACCGTACCGCACTGGCAAATTGACTAGAGGATTGTAACTGGCTTGGGATCTGAAATTGAAAGCTCTAGAAAACTCTTTGGAAGACTGAAAGTTTTAGATAAAGAGAAGATTGAAAGTGAATGAGTGAGTTGAAATGATCGAAATCCTTCTCTATTTATAGGAGTTTCAAAGGCAGACTTCTGTCAGAATTCGGGCAGAATTCGGGCAGAACTCTTTGAGCAAATCTCGGTCAAATCCGCAACTATAGGAGGACCAAGTTCCAAGTATTCAAAATCACAACGGCCACCAACCGAACTCTGGCCGAACTCTGGCCGAACTCGGTCCGAGTTCTGTCAGGGTTAAGTCAGGGTTTAGTTAGGGTTTTTGAAAAAGCTTTTGGTGATTTTTGAAAACCTTTTTGAAAACCTATTTGTAAACCTTTTTGAGGGGTCAGTTTAAAAACATTTTGAACTCATTTAAGGATAGCCTATTTGCCAGTACGACTCGGTGTACAACATATTCCTAGACTCAAATAAAATAAAAAAATACATTGCATATGGAATTACAGACTCGAGTAGGCAAACAGATCTTCGGTCTTGAATGGAGTGGATAGCCAATCTTGATCATGTCCAAGAATCCGAGATGTCCCGACTAGCTTCGTATATCCAGACAGAGTTTGATCAATTATTAAAATCAGGTTGACCATATGACCAATGGGCCAACATCTTCTCCCTCCCAAGGTCACTAACAGAAGGTAGATCGCTAAGACTAGGTCCATATGCATATAAAAGGCAAGAAGGAAAAATAACTGAAAGCAAATAAAGTGAACTAAAAATAGCAAGTAATGGATCCAACTGAAAACAGATAATAAATATTCATTAATAAATAAATAAAGATGCATCGAATTATAAACAGTAAATAAGGCAAGGTATCTTGCCTGAGGTTATGTGCAAAAGAGAATAATCCAGTAGCTCGAACAGATCAATAAACGAAGCAAGAAAAGCCAAATGCCGCAGATGACTTCGGATGCTGCAACAAACATCACAAACGAGTTTGGAATATAAGATATGCCTAGGAAACGCCTGTCCAAAAGTTAAATTCTGGAACAGGGGCAAAATTATAATTTCGGATCAAAACGATGTCCACCATTGGACCCGCTTTGCACCGAAATGCGCGCCAGAACCTACGGTCTCTAAAGTCGTCAAACTACATGTCTACAAATTTATTTTGATGAGTCGAACCCAACAGTATGTTCAATTTTGGATTCCGGTGGGCTGTGCACAAAATCACCCGTTGAGTGGGATTGTGGGCCCGCCAAAATAGCGTCCCGATCAACGGTCTCATAATCGGACCAAACTTGGCTCACAGAACCAGAAAAATATTTTGAGTCCAATGGCGCAAGTTTCGTCGCGATTTGATGAGTGTGCACAAAGTAATTGGAAAATTCTGAAAAGCCCGATACGGGAAAATTTGACGGATACGGGTCAAATTCGTCGCGCACACGCAACCAATTTGAATTCCGACAAAGCCTGCACATCCGCAAAGTCGATACGGACCTTTTGGTACTCTCGGTTTGCGACGGGGTCGCCCGGTTTGTCGGGACGTACCTCGTACGGGGTTTTAAAGGTTTATAAAAATTGATTTTTTTGAGATTTTTAATTTAATTAAAACTGAAATTTATTGCAGAATAAATAAATCTATTTGAAAGGGATGATAGAGGGTCATGTGGGCTTTCTACACGAATTTACGGATCTAAAAAAGGTTTAGAAATGAGGGAGTAATTGAATGGGGAAGACGAATACCTTAAAGTGGGAATCTGTTGTTGTTGTTGCTGTCGTCGTGAGGTGCTGCTGTCCGAGGGCTTGCCGGTGATGAGAGGGGAGGAGGAAGGAAGAAGGAAGAATGATAGAAGAGATTAAGAGGAGAAAGAAAATTAGGTTTTAATTTGGTTGAAGGTGGTATATAAATACATAAATACATGGGAGGGGGAGATTCGGCCAACATAAATACACCAAAAAAATCTATTTAAAATTCAAATACCTTTTAAAAGTCAACTATCCAATTATTTAATATATTTGAGCATATCTACATATATATATAAATTCAATTCTTAATAAATCAACTCAAAATAGTAATAATATTTAAATAGGAAAACATGTTTATTAAATCTCCACAAAATAACTTTAACAATAATAAATTAATAAAATCGTCCCAATGAGTGCACTTATACTGCACACCCGTTCCCGGATCCACAAAATGTACTATTTTGTAAAATCTTATTTAAAATAAATAAAATACCAATAATTGCACAAATAATTTAAATGATTTTTAAATTGTACATGAAATTCTATAATAATTTAGAAATTATTTTTACGTACATAAAATATGTCTACATGGCCACTTTGGTCTCCCACGTGCCTTCATTAGCTTAGATTTGTTCCGGGCCCAGTTCGGACTGAATTGGTCAAACCGGGTCACTTAAAAAGTCAAAGATTTAATTTATAAATAATTAATTTATCGGTGGAGGTTAAGTCGCAACTGGCCTGGTTTTTCTAGTTCGGTCTTCACCATGGCTAGGCTTCCCCCAGCATGGCTAGCACACTAGTCAAGGCACACTGCTACATCTTTCGTGCCAAAATTCATGGTAGTCTTGTGTTCCAAAAATTCAACAATGGCTAAGGTCATTTTTAATAAAACCATAAATTACAAAAATTTATTTTTAAGTCTAATAAAAAAAATAATAATTGAAAACATAGGGTTTTACATCCAACCAACTTACAAGAATTTCGTCCTCGAAATTTAGGATTAATAGAGTAGATAGGGTTGAGGGATAGGAAGAGTTCGTCAATACCAAAATACAATTAAATTTTGGAGGAGGCGATAAAACGGCGTTCAACACCACCAAACGATAGAAAATTGTGGAGTCGATATATACAAAAATATATCATGGTTATGGAATTCAAATAAGGATTGCTAGTGAAGGTAACAAAATTTGATAACCCAAATAAAAATAGTAAAAAAAAGTGAGAAATTTAGTAGATCAAAGAGGATAATTAGACATTTTGGAGATATGGTTCCTTGAGAGAAAACTGGATACTAATCATCTTGGTTGAGTGTTAGATTTAAGTGAACGAT
The DNA here is from genome assembly GCA_029216955.1 of Iris pallida. NCBI lineage: Eukaryota > Viridiplantae > Streptophyta > Magnoliopsida > Asparagales > Iridaceae > Iris > Iris pallida. The sequence continues at coordinate 6,050,216 of JANAVB010013594.1, read as the reverse complement.
TAGAATCACTCTCGAGTGCTCAAGAATGATTGGGGGGCACGATAACAATTCTAGGGTAGAGGAACGAGGAGTAGTTAAGACGAGGATATAGCCACATGAGTCGGTCGGTGGTTATCTACATTACGTATATAAATAACTGATAGGGCAACCAAAGATGATACCTTGAGTCTATCTAGCAAGTACAGTGCCTTGTCTTTCCGAAATAAGTAAAAGACAAGAACAACAAAGGTTTCAAAGACGGTGCTATTGAGTACGAATGCGGGGTTCATAGGCGGCAAAAATAATTCAAAAGAGAATTGCCAAGGCTGTCACGGATGCGGCTCTAAGGTAAGTTTAACTATGTCTCCATCCACGTAGAATAATATGTGATAAGCGAACCAAAGTGCAATAGGTTGATCAGACCATCATGCACCGGTTCTGATTAGACAATATGTTAGTGGGTGCACCCAATAAAATATGTCATGATCAAGCTCGAAAAGAATAAGCTTGCAAAAAAAAAAACTAAAGCTAACTTAGCAGCATGAGATTGTCAAAATATGAGCAAGGGAGGTACTGATGAAGGAAATTTTAAATAGTCCAAGATCTTTTAAAATCGAGTCTTGCCCGAAGTGTGGACCTATGCAGTTGTCCTAGTTTTCTTTACTTACGGTTTGGTTGTCTAGATAAGTTAAGGTCCTCTAAATTTCTAGTCTGAGTAAACTTATCAACATGGGTCACAAGGACAAAGGCTTTGTTGGGCCGTGAGGTATTCTACCCAACTTACAAGAGGTAAGCTAGTAGTATGATGGGACAACAGGTTAAGCAATTAAGATATAGCACAATTTTAAGCATTTAAGGAATTAAGTAGAACAAAATCACATATCGGGTCGAAAGAATTGAGTCGAGATGGAATCCCTATTCGTGGTAAAAATATATCGGCAATGGTAAAGGTTATAGTTTGGCCATTTGACCATAAGGTCATATCAAGAAAATAGTGTACAAGGAGACGTGTTCTAGTGGGACATGATATATCTGCATGAAGGCGAGCTCGTCTAGGTCTTACATATGAAATTTATTGGAAGGAAAAGTCTAGTGTTGTACCCCAAATATTCAAGTCACGGTAGGGGACTCCAGAAGATCAAAAATAGAAAGTAGGATTTCACGAGGTGATAATTAATGCACAAAAATAAAGAATATCAAGTTAAAGCATGAAATAAATTTAATTAGAGAATCCAATAAAATCATTTAGGGACATAGTTCTAGAGAGAAGATAATCCATTAGATGAATACAGTTAAGGAACCATTAACTCATTATTCAAATTGCAAATGGGTTAGAAGGTCGCAATTAAAAGATCTAGAATTGAAGGAAGGTCGAGTAAGTCGAGGTGGAAATACAGTCACATAGCTGGGTAGATGACTAACAACACTTGTGTATATACTACTATCATGGTCATGAGTGACACGACAATTAGTGTGGAATACTCAGTAGGGTTATCTTGGGGCCTACCATTAAAATTTAAGCTCAAGTATCCTCCAAAAGTTCCAAAAATAAACTACTAAAATTGGTATTCACTCCAAGCCGTTCAAATTCATCATGAAATTTTTTTTAAATCGCTTTCATAAATCTCAAGGCAAAATTTTATCACGTTACTACTAACCTTTTCCAAAATTAACGTTTAAATTCAACTATTTAACTCAAGAGTTAATAATTTACGAATTCTTAAAAGTTTCACAATAAATCAAAAATTTAAGACTCTAAAATTTTCAAATAACTCATAATAAAACTCTTAGCATATTAAAAGCAATCTCAAAAATTAAGCTCAATGCTCTCATAAATTTTAACTTCTATTCATGCTAAGTTATTCCAACAAAATCACAACTTTTAAATGGTAACTTCCTTTAATCAATCAAAATAACTTTCCATCACATCCTTCGAAATTATTCCAAAAGTTTTAATATTAGAAATCCCACATTAAACTAAATTTTCAAATAATCTTATCTGTCAAAATCTTTTTTTTACCAAAAATCTAAATAGATTTGTAAATCATCAATCATAAGACACCATTTAAAATAAAAATTTCTCAAAATCGTTTTCATAACTTTTAAATATTTTAAACCAAAATTCACCGTCATTACTTCCACTTAAAATACAAAATTTACTAAACCCAAAAATCGCAAGTTGTACAACTCAAATTTAAATAATTACTACGGCCATTTTTAAAAGCTAAGATCATTTTCAAACCAAATTTATAACTGTTCAAAGGTGTATAACTATAATCCAATAAATCATAAACATCAAAACTCGAAAATCAAATAAATTTTATATTTGTTCAAAGAAGTATATCTATCACAAAAAAAATTTAAATATCACAACCCGAAAAGCAAATCAATTTTATATTTGTTCAAAGATGTATATGTATAACCCAATAAATCATAAATATTGAATCTTGAAAAATCAAATCAATTCCTTAAATCAAGGGTATAAAGATTCTAGCTTTTTTTCCGCAGTATCAATCCTATGGTGTTTACTATTTAGACATCTCAAGATTAAAACTTTTCTTGGTAATATTCTACTTTACAAATTACTAATCATTAAATCACACTTTTTTTTAAAAAAAAAAGCCTTTTTAACTCAATTAGAGTCTTAAATGTATTCCAATTGCCAATATAACCATTCTAGCCATGTGTTTGACCTATGAGCATATACTAGTGTAGTCATCTTCCTAGTTGACACTAAGCACGAAAATAAGAACCAATAGTAGAAAGGAATCAAGCAAGATGCAATTTAAGGAGGTCGAACGAGATTTCGAAATTTGAAGCTAAGGGAAGAGGTCAAGCTGTATGGATGAGATTCCTATATTCTAATCCTATGTTGTAGGCTCACATCGGTACAATAACATAATCGAAGTGACAAACTCGACCTGCATGGGCCACTACAAAAACATGTAACGCCCCAGTCCCAAAATACTTAGGACTAGGTACGTATCCATGCCAGCTGCATACATACGAAGTATACTCCAATATATGGAACCCTCGTATGAATACATAAGCTGTAAAATGTAGTAAACCAAGAGTAATCTAATCTCATCCACAAATAAAGATATCATATAATCAACTGTAATAAGTCTTTGTACAATACGTTGGGCGGAGACAAATCCACTACCAACAAGTAAGGAAAAATATGCATGGAAACGAAAATGATTTGGCGGGAGTAGCAAAGAAGACCCAGGACACGTCATCTCCGAATAAATATAAAAGATTGCGACCTCGACTAGAACACCTGTAATATCATAAAAGCACACACACCTAGAGAGATAACCAGGTCCTCAGAGGGATGTAACAAGATAAAGGAAGAACATGCCATATGAACTGAATATAACTGCACCATAAAATAAAGATAAAGTAAAAGTGTCCAAATCATAACACGGCTCAATATCCCATCATCGAAAGAGTAGGCTACCCCTACAACCAAACAAGGACAAGGGGTAACTTACTATTCCGTGATGTGACATTTTTTTTTCGTGCCATGATTGGAACATGAAATTTGCTAAGGTCTCCTAACCTTTCTAGTAGGCAATTTAGAAGACATATCGATGTATGGACAGGTGAAGGCTGACTCCCCCAGGACAATGTAACAACTCTCAACACGCACACGTTAAGTACCAATACTATCAGCCTGCATAACTCGAGGCTAGCGGCCCACGTGACCCATCAGTCCACATAGCTCGAGGCTAGTGACCCTCGCGACTACCATAGTACGCAGTTACTACAACTTTTGGATTTGGGGTAGCCTATACATTCAACTTTCTTCTCCCTTCCAAGGTCACTAACAGAAGGTAGATCGCTAAGACTAGGTCCATATGCATATAAAAGGCAAGAAGGAAAAATAACTGAAAGCAAATAAAGTGAACTAAAAATAGCAAGTAATGGATCCAACTGAAAACAAATAATAAATATGCAGTAATAAATAAATAAAGATGCATCTAATTATAAACAGTAAATAAGGCAAGGTATCTTGCCTGAGGTTATGTGCAAAAGAGAATAATCCAGTAGCTCGAACAGATCAATAAACGAAGCAAGAAAAGCCAAATGCCGCAGATGACTCCGGATGCTGCAACAAACATCACAAACGAGTTTAGAGTATAAGATATACCTAGGAAATGCCTGTCCAAAAGTTAAATTCTGGAACAGGTGCAAAATCGTAATTTCGGGTTAAAACGATGTCCGCCGTTAGACCCGCTTTGCACCAAAATGTGCGCCAGAACCTACGGTCTCTAAAGTCGTCAAACTATATGTCTACGAATTTATTTTGATGAGACGAACCCAACAGTATGTTCAATTTTGGATTTCGGTGGGCTGTGCACAAAATCACCCGTTGAGTGGGATTGTGGGCCCGCCAAAACAGCGTCCCGATCAACGGTCTCATAATCGAACCAAACTTGGCTCACAGGAGCAGAAAAATATTTTGAGTCCAATGGCGCAAGTTTTGTCACGATTTGATGAGTGTGCACAAAGTAATTGGAAAATTCCGAAAAGCCCGATAAGGAAAAAATTTGACGGATACGGGTCAAATTCGTCGTGCATACGCAACCAATTTGAATTCCGTCAAAGCCTGTACATCCGCAAAGTCGATACGGACCTTTCGATACTCTCGGTTTGCGACGGGGTCGCCCGGTTTGTCGGGATGTACCTCGTACGGGGTTTTAAAGGTTTATAAAAACTGATTTTTTCGAGATTTTTAATTTAATTAAAACTAAAATTTATTGCAGAATAAATAAATCTATTTGAAGGGGATGATAGAGGGTCATGTGGGCTTTCTACACGAATTTAAGGATCTAAAAACGGTTTAGAAATGAGGGAGTAATTGAATGGGGAAGACAGATACCTTAAAGTGGGAATCTGTTGTTGTTGTTGTTGCAGTCGTCGTGAGGTGCTGCTGTCTGAGGGCATGCTGGTGATGAGAGGGGAGGAGGAAGGAAGGAGGAAGAATGATGGAAGAGATTAGGAGAAGAAAAAAAATTAGGTTTTAATTTGGTTGAAGGGGGTATATAAATACATAAATACATGGGAGGGGGAGATTCGGCCAACATATGGCCGCTACTGCTATTGTGTGCATTGTGTTTCTAAGGGTTCCCACACCCTTTTATATATTACAGCAAGTGCTGCTTTGGTCGCCCACTTGTGGGCCGGCCAAAATAGTTTAAATGTTTTTTTTGTTTCTAAACTTATCTACTTATATATATACCTATATTTATATATGTATATATCCATAAATACACCAAAAAATATATTTAAAATTCAAATACCTTTTAAAAGTCAACTATCCAATTATTTAATATATTTGAGCATATCTACATATATATATAAATTCAATCCTTAATAAATGAACTCAAAATAGTAATAATATTTAAATAGGAAAACATGTTTATTAAATCTCCACAAAATAACTTTAATAATAATAAATTAATAAAATCGTCCCAATGAGTGCACTTACACTGCACACCCTTTCCCGGATCCACAAAATGTACTATTTTTGTAAAATATTATTTAAAATAAATAAAATACCAATAATTGCACAAATAATTTAAATGATTTTTAAATTGTACATAAAATTCTATAATAATTTAGAAATTATTTTTACGTACATAAAATATGTCTACATGGCCACTTTGGTCTCCCACGTGCCTACATGGGCTTGGATTTGGTTCGGGCCTAGTTCGGATTGAATTGGTCAAACCGGGTCACTTAAAAAGTCAAAGATTTAATTTATAAATAATTAGTTTATCGGTGGAGGTTAAGTCGCAACTGGCCTGATTTTTCTAGTTCGGTCTTCACCATGGCTAGGCTTCCCCCAGCATGGCTAGCACACTAGTCAAGGCACACTGCAACATCTTTCGTGCTAAAATTCATGGTAGTCTTGTGTTCCAAAAATTCAACAATGGCTAAGGTCATTTTTAATAAAACCATAAATTACAAAAATTTATTTTTATGTCTAATAAAATAATAATTAAAAACATAGGGGTTTTACAACGTGTAAGGTATCTGTGTACAAAGAAGGAAGTCTTAAACAGGGTATTATAAGTAAAGGGAGAAAGGGTTTCTGGGAAAGTGTGACGATGGAGATCGAGCACTACAGCAGCTCCTTTACTCCGTTGACGATCTGACGACGAATCAACCTTGCTATGGCTCTCTGGTGCCTTTGATGGGACTCTGGGGTCACGGATCAAGAGGCTGTCTGGATGAGAAGATCCCTTGAGGATGGTTGGTTGGTTGGTTCTTTCGTTGATAGGTGGATAAGGGTGGTCGACTCTTTGTGATGGAGATCACTCCTCCATTGAAGATTGTCGATTGTCAATGTTCCCTTTGTCTTTTCGATCGATCGATGGGAGAAGAACTCCTTCTATTTATAGAGAACCAAGCACATATGTGATGTGCATTAGGGTTCCTGAGATATGAAAGAATCTGCCGTCATTGTATGGTGCGGGCTTCTGCGGTGCTGACACGTGGCAGACATCAAGGTTTCCCTCAAACGAGATCTCTAGTGGTTATAAACATAACCGAAGAAGGTGACACGTGGTGCGTGTCGATTTGCTTGCTCATATACAGCCGAGTAAATTTTGGGATTTCATCTTAGATTTGGAGTCTAATTGATCCACGTCTAAGATTTAAATCAATCTGATATAATATCAATCATGATTTAATTCCAATCTTCTCTACAAGAGGCAGTTTAAATAAACCAATTGGGGTAGATCCATGCTTCTTGCGTCTCTGGCGAGGACTAAGTGTTGCTGTGCTTCTGTGGCGATGAGTAGACCGTGCTTCTGGAGACGACGAAACCTCTGTGCTTTCTGGCGACGAGTGGACTTAGCTTTGAATGACGATAAGACTTTATAGCAACTTATAAAGCTGTGTTTCGGGCTACCAGAGTCACTGTGGTATTGGCAACAAGTAGGCTTGTGCTTCTGGTTGGACTGTGCTTTTGGAGCGACAGGTTGACTTGCATTGGTTGCGATAGGAGTTCCCAAGTCTCTTGTAGAGAAGTAACTTAAGCTTCTGATCCAGAGCAGATGACTACGCCATTGGAATGGAGATGGTGTGAGTATATCACCATCTTGCGCCTCATATGGACGCAAGTAAGTAGCTGCATCCTGAACAGTGGAGGCGTTGGCTTCGAAATGAAGGGTATGACACCCTTGTGCGTCTGATGATTAGCGCAGGTAGATAGCTGTGCCTTGGAGTGAAGACACCAGCTTCTGAAAAAAGTAGGGAAGGAGGGCCCTACCACCATCTTGTTTCTGAGGTTGGCGCAGGCAAGTGGCTGCGCCTCTAGCTTGAATGCTCTGGCTTCTTCAAGTTGTTGGGTTGCTGATATGCTTTTGAGAGGCTGTGCCTACAATAATATAAGAACATGCTTCGGTGGAGGTTATTCCTCCAGTGTGTGTATCGAGAAGAAGGAAGGTTGCGCTTCAATGAAGACTGCATCCCTTGTAGATCCCACTAGGCTTCTATCGAATCTGTAGTAGATCCTTTGTAGAAGAACAGAATTAGTCCCTTATGTATGGTCTTGATGTGTCTGTACTAGACTTTGGTAGACATGAAAATGAAAGAACTTCTCTCCATATCTTCTATTTTGTCTTTTTAGCACTGAGCTAGAGTCTTTTGCATCTTCTGTGCTTTGGTGAAGGGATGTCTTCAGCTGAAATTTTTCATGCTTCTACAGGAATCGTTCATTAAGGAGCGGTCATTCTTGCTCTTTAAAAAAAGACTTCAAAGCCAATGCCTTCAATCGAGAGGCGCAGCTACATGCTTGCACCAACCTTAGGCGCAGACTGGTGATGTTTTCATACCACCTCAACTCCAACGGCGCAGCACTCTGATCCAAACTAGAAGCTTAACTACCATTCATTAGAGACTTGGGAGACACCGTTTGCCACAAGCACAAGCTCGACTGCTATTCAAAAGCATAGTAAAATGGTCTATCTGAAGGGGCAGCCTACTCGTCGCCCTAAAGCACAGAGGCCCCGTTGTCGTCGAAACATAGTCCACTTGTCGCCCTAAAGCACAGAGGTTTTGTCTTCTCCAAAAGCACAATCTATTCGTCGCCCCAGAAGCGCAACCAACCTTGCATGAAGTACAGATAATATGGTCCACCCAATCAATTTGTTTAAAATGCCTCTCTCAAAGATAGGATTGAGATTGATCAGGTTGGTAAATGCAGATTGATTTAAATCTCGGACGTAGATTACACATAATCCAAATCTTATATAAATTCCCAAGATTTTCTCGACTATATTCGAACAAGCAAATCGGCACATGCCACGTGTCACATCCTTTGGTTATTTTGATAACCACCAGAGATCTCTTTTGGGGGAATCTCAACATCTGTCCCGTGTCAGCACCACAGAAGCCCGTACCATACACGGACGACAGATTCCTTCATATCTCGAAACCCTAATGCACATCGCATATGTGCTCCCCTCCCCTATAAATAGGTGAGGTTTTTCCCCAACAACAGGACCGACAAGGAGAAGAAGATCCACATAATTATCAAAATCTTCAACTTTGACATCCTTCTGATCGGCAACCCTAGAGTTCCATCGAAGGCACCAGAAAGTCAGAGCAAGTCTCATATCATCATCTGATCGTCAACGGAGTAAAGGAGCTGTTGTAGCGCTCGATCTCCACCATCACACTTTTCCAGAAACTTTTGTACCTAGATTTTTTCGCATAAGAATCGATTGTACTCTTTTTTACGTTCATAATACAAAAAGTTCGTTCAACCTTTTGTCATGTCGAACATGCTCGATCTCCATCGTCACACTTTTCCAGAAATTTTTTGTACCTATATCTCCTATTTAGGAGTCTTCTTTACTCTTTTATACGTTTGAAATACAAAAAGTTCTTCAACTTTTGTTCATGGCAAACAAAATGGCGGCTCTTTTGGGGACTTCCTCCTCTTCTGACGAGACACTAGTGACGCAATCCGACCATAACTTGTTAGGATCTTTTCAAGAGATGCTAGTAATACTCTTCGACCAGTATGTTTTTGAAGATCTTCTCTCTAAAAAAAAAGTCGAGCCCTTCGAAGCGGTTCATAAAATCGAAAAAGACTCGACATACTTATGTGCCCAAGTCTGCTACGACGAACTGCAAGAAGGAAAAGGATATGATTCGAATTCCCCTGAATAACGAAGCATTAAAGACGCCTTCACCCAATGCGGTTGTACTGCCTCATTCGATCCCAGTTGCTAAGAAGCACAACGAATAGTGCAGCTCCCATGCTGCACGTCTGACGAGGGTGCAGTACAGGAAGAAAGTTACAGCACCCGCCCATGCACAAAGGTGGCTGCGCAGGCTAGAACTTCTATTTTTGACAGAATTGCCTACCCCTTGGTTAAGGCTATGTTGGATTATGAATGCTACAAACCTTTTAGGGGTAGCACGAAGAAATTTAAGGCAGCACGTGCCATGCGCAATGGACGTGCTATGCAACACTCGTATTGGATTCTGAATGTTATGCACCTTCCAGCGATAGTACGAAGAAATCCAAAGTAACACGCGCCCTACGTCGACCAACGTGTTATGCCGACCAACGTGTTATGAGACCAACGTGCTATGCTACACACCAAGGATGCACGCGCTTTGAGCGACCAATGTGTTATGCCCACAGCTGACCAAAGGCATGTATTGACAGTCATGCACACAGCCGACGAAAAACTATACAAAATTGGTTTGAACGTTTCGATGCCTCGACCAATAAAACCCTGTTGTCACTTGAGCGCTCATGCACATGATTCAAGCCTGGAGGTACATACTGTAAGGACGAACTCATGCGAACAGCATTGGTGTAAGCATGGAGTGAGTGTGCCTCACAAGCAACTCTCTGACCAGGATCTAAGCATGTTTCACGCACAGAAACTGGGAAGAGGGAAGCTACATTCACATCTTCACTCATGCGTGTATTAGCCCAATGATTATATCATGTTTTTGAATATGGCTAATCAATTAAGTTTACCAAAATAATATTACTAATATTCATGCAGTCACTATCACGTTGCTACTTAAACTTAGCATTGTCCTAAATGTTCTATATCATATTGCTATTCTTGTATCATATTATTTTGTTCGTCTAACATGTTCTTATAGACATACAATAATCATGATCAAGCTTTGTCAAACCAGGACATATGCAATAGAGAATTATTAATAGGCCAAAGACGATGTTATACAAGAAAATTTTTCTGAACCGTCCAACGACTGCCGTCAAGGAAATAAGCATCTTCAAGTCTGCTCAAATATAAGAAGGAAGGCGTCATCAAAGAGCTCTTGGTTTTCCTATTTTATCAATGTAATTTTTATATTTATTGAGTCTAGGAATACGATGTAAACTGTATCATACTGGCAAATAGGCTATTAAAGAAATGTTTTCAAAATACCCTTTCATTTTAAAAACAACCTACTTACAAAATCCCAAACTACTTCCTAACTGCTTGATCTTTTCAAAAAGCCCAAAACCAATTTACAAAAATCCTGACAGAACTCCAACAGAATTCGGCCCGAATTCGACCAGAGTTCGGTTAGTGCCCGTTGGATTCTGAACTTGGTCTTCCCGTAGTTACGGATCCTACCGAGATTTTCTCATAGTGTTCTGCCCGAATTCTGCCTTTGGAAAAAATATAAATTTAGAAGGATTTCGTTCATTTTAATACACCAATTCACTTTCATTTCTCTTCTCTATAAGCCTACTACTTCTTCTAAAGTGTTCTGAGCCATTCATTTTCAAATCCCAAGCCAGTTACAATCCTTTAGTCAATTTGCTAGTGCGGTACGATCTAGAAGTTTTAGAGTGATTGTAATCAGAGGTTTGATTGAAGAAAGACACTTCACAATTGAAATTGTTGAGTATTTCGGATCAAAGCTCGTATTGTAGATGTTGTAAGGAATTCGGATGAAAACTTGTGGTGATTTTCCATAGTGGATTCAACTGGAAGCTTGAGTTCTTCCGACTGGACTAGTCCTCATAAGAGGAAAATCGATATACATCGTCGTGTTTGCATTTGCTTTCTGATCTCTCTTTTCATTTACTTAACTGTGATATATTCTGTTATCTAGTTGCTAATATTTTTTTAGCTAATTTTCGCTACCTATTCTATTCACCCCCTCTAGAGTATTGTGCTTTTCAATTCATTCCTACAATTGGTATTAGAGCTAGGATTCTATTATTTGGCTTAACATCCTTAGAGTAGATCCTTATTATCAATTGTTAACCTCTGATTCTAATTGCCTACAATTGGTATCAGAGCGGGTGCTTGTTATATAGAGGTATTATTGCTCATACCAATTATTCCTACAATTGGTATCAGAGCAGGTTATACAGGTAAAATGAAGTAACTTTGCTATTATATTCTTATTTATTACAGCTGTTACATAGATCACAATATCACATATGGCAAGTATGTACTTCACAACTGAAGAGCAATCCTCAAATAGACTCCCACTATTTGATGGAACAAACTATAGCTATTGGAAGATACGGATGAGCTTCTACCTGAAGTCTCTAGATTTTGACATATGGTCAATTGTAGTCAATGGCTACAAAAAGTCTATTATCACTTGTATTCTCACATCCTCTATAATCAACAAGCCTTATTATAGTTACACGGATGAAGAGAAGAAGTTAGCTAACCTTGATGCAAAATCTAGGCATATCTTTTATTGTGCTATAGACACAAATGTATTCAATCTTATTACTACTTGTACAACATCTCATAAAATTTGGAAAGTTCTTGAAGCTATTTATAAGTGCAGGTATGAAAGCAAAGCTAGCAACTCCAGAGAGAAGGATAGTCTTCATAATTAGGCAAATATATGCATAATAGAATTCAGATTTAAGGTACAACAGAATCCCTTATATGAAGAAGAGCTTGTACGTGACAACTACAAGAAGATAGGCCACGTCCAAGAAGATGGTACGAATGCTAGAAAGGAGAGTCACTACGAACAAACAAATAAAGGAAGATCATCATCTCATAAGTACACTAGCACGAGCATATGGTATGAAAGCGAAGCAAGCGATTCCGAAGAAGAAGAGAGACCTCGTCAAGCTACAAATATATGCTCAATGGCATTATCCAACGAGGTACAAGACAACTCTATTCTGGAAGAGAATGAATTCTCTTATGATGAGTTATCTGATGCTTTCTGTAATCTATTGAAAGAACACAAGAAAGTATTAGATAAATATAAGCAAGCTAGAAAGGATATTCAATCCTATAAGCATGAGAATGACAAGCTTAGTTGCTTATTGAATGATGCTAGAAATACTTCTCCTTCTGATAATTCTACTGGGATTTCCACACTTGAGTTTAAATTGCATGAGGCACTTGATTGTATTGAGAAAAGCACTTAAGAAAATGCTAAACTTAAAGAGGAATTAGAATAAAAAAAGAAGTATTCTATTGCTTCACGTAGAATTGATGCTCTTAATTCTAAATATGATGAGATATGTGCTAACTCTAAAAAGTTAGAGATTAGACTGGGAAAGCAGGTATTACAACCTATTTCTCAGTCTAACACAAGACACGTGACACATCACAAAGTCACGCACGACAGATATTTTATAAAGGAAGCAAGCAAAGCTAAAGCTTCACACAACCATGCTTTCTATTACAAGTATCCACGCACATCATATCAAACTACTGTACGTTCTCATACTGCTGTACATAGTAATAATGTTAATACTTTCTGCCATTATTGTGGTATAAATGGACACGTTTTTAATCATTGTCAGATTGGAAAACTAGTTGATATGAACTTGTGCAAATGGGTTCCCAAAGGTAACAAATGTGGATCCAAGTATTGGATACCAAAGTTTTCACCTAATATTTCAGGTGGAGCTACTTATACTGAACCATGGAACGTGTTGGTGGTTGCACAACTACCAAGGTCATCTTCCATGCAACTGCACCAACATAAGTGTGGTCACTTGAACCACTTTGGTAACATGATAAATGATTTATTTTATGTTTTTATTTTTAGAATCTATCATATTTTTATTAATGTTTTGCTATTTGATATCTTTTAATTATCTATTATTTTAAATCAATGTAAGATATAATCCTACCTTGACTAGCTGTTTAGCTTAAATGATCAGTTCACACTGTATAGTGTTTATTTTCTATTAGTGTGACATATTTGTCTATGTATGCTCTTTACTTTTAATCTTTATTCTTGAAGTATGCATACCACTGTAGTCCATAGGAGCTTAATTTTTTTTTGGTTAATATGTTTTTGACTCTTCGTCTTTAATATATTTTTTGGTCACTTCTTACCGATTTGTCTTTAACATGTCATATTTACTTTGATCGGTATTTTGTAAGTATATATGTTTAGCACAAGTCACCTATTTACTTGAAAAGTATATACATATACTTTTATGTTAACCTTGTGCTTGCATAATATATTCACTATTGATTCTCATATTTTATTTAACTTCTTATGAATCAATTACATCTTATATTATATAAATGTCTTTATGGGGATATATGAGTTAAGTTCAAGTTCTATATTATTATTTTTTTTAGAAGGTAGTTTCAAATTTTTTTCTTATCTCTTACTTCAGCTATTAATTACTTTGAACAAATTTATGTTCTTCTTTTATTAGCTTCTTCCTTAAAGCCTTTTTAAATGATATTTTTCTTGGTTTTTTGGTTGACATTTTGGATACATGATATTTTTAATATCTTGATCTTGATAAACCATTCTTTGGTTATTTACTTCTTTTATATTTAGGGATTCTGGATTTCGATGTTGTTCAATGATACTGCATATATTCCTTTGAATCTAAGTTCTTAAGAGTAGAGGTCATTTTGGGAACAAGACGAAAGGGTCCTTCTGTCATACAGGTGTAAATAGCCTGAAGCAACACGGTGTACTAGTCTTCGGACTACCGCTAGCTGGGAACCGGCCCCTACAACTAACCCGAAGTGACCAATACTTTATAAACATAAGATTTATTAAGGTCTACTTACAACTGTCATCTAGTTCTAGATCCAAGGTACTGAATCCAGTCCCCTAGATTCCAAAATACATCAACGTATATAGGTCCTATATATTGATTTATAAATGCTTTATATTTTATTGTTACCCAATGATTATGTAGCACATATGGATAAATGTAATTCATACATCTTATACCGTATGCTACATTGTTCTAAGATTTTTTAAGTCCATAGAATATAATTTATTTCATATTGTACTAATTTTTCTTAAATTCTTGGTTATTAAAGAAGATGTTTCTTTTGGGTACAAGCCTATAAAGGGTCTGTCTGTCACCACGGCTACGGCTAAAGCGAAGTGGTACATAAGTGTTCCCTGGTGAACCTCTGTTAGCTGGGACAGTACCCCTACAGCTAACACAAGATTGATCAACACTTTATAAATTAAAATTTATTGAGATCTAGTTGCAATTGTTATCTGCTGGATTTTGGATTTTAGCTTTGATGAATAATATTATTTAATGATTTAATTTACAAAAGGTAACATATGTTGATCTTCATAGGTTAATGTATGTTATGTTTTGATATATTCATTTTTCTGTCACTCTATTCTATATTTAAACTTGATTTGATATTGTGACTACTCATTGAATATTATGGTCTTGTAATTTCATCTTTAGCTTGTGTTATATTCATGATTTTAAGCTTTATTATTCTCTTCTTATTCAAGTTACTAACTGTCTATAGCAGTAATTCTTTGTGGGGAGAAGTCAAGCAAATTGAATCTCTCTCTTAAAGCGTTTATTTTCTTTAACCTTACAGTTGTCAGGTGGACACTGTGCTAAGGCCTTAAAACGAAAGAAATGAACTTTGATAAGAAGACCTAGTATTTTTGAATTAGTTTTCTACTTCTAAAAATATGTCTTTGAAATTTTTAAAAATTTTGTCAATACTATTATTTTTTGGATATAGCCATATGAAGGTAGAGCAGTTAATTGTTTTAAATCAGTTATCCCCTTGACATGCCATATATCTAGAATACACTTTTCTTTGGACATTTATCTAGTTATGTTTATTTGTTCAAATAGAATTATTTATGATTTATGGATTCTTTTATTGAAATAGTTTTTGTGATTCGAATCGCCAGCTTTCAGTCTGAGGACTAAACGGACGCATTCGAACATTTATTAAGACATTTTTTCGTAATAAATTATATATTTTTGAAAAATCTTTTTGATTTATTGAGTCTGTCCGGTAATCAAATGTTATTATTAAAGAAAATTTTTAAAATCTTTTAATATCTTGAAATATTTCTTTTACATGTATATTAAAGATATATTTTATTTGTTCATCTTTAAGAATTTATTTATTGCATATTCCTTTTTGCCTAAAGATGATATTTGTTTTTGGAACTTTATATGCATTTGATCAAAGGAAAGAAAGATCCATATCTTGGAAATTCCTTAGATTTTGTTATTATTTATTTTATCTATTCTTGCATATAAAATTTTTCGGAACTAGATACTCATATTTTAAAGGGGAGCAAAATTAATTGTTTCAATACTTTTATGCCCTTAATATGTGGTACAACTAGTTCATCATGGACATATATTCTTTTATCTAACATATCTTGTTGATTTGTTCATAATTGTTTTGGGAGAATATATGATTACTATTATTATTTATTTATTTATTTTTAATTCTCTCATTTTATTCAAGTTTAAAAAATATTTATTTTCCCAAATATATTTAGTTATCTTCATTGATAATTCTTTCGAATTTAAATTAATTTTGGCATTTCTTATTCAGTTTATCTCAAAGTTCATGGTTATCCATATTTAGACTGATCATACTTTGTGGGGGAGCATTCAAGTCCACTTAATTTCTCCTTCTCAAGTATTTTATCTTCATTACATTCATGTTTATCTAATGGATATTCATATATCATACTAAGGTAATTGAATTCAAATGCATGAACTTTGGTATAGATTTTGAATAGAATCTAGTATATTTATTTTGATTTCTTTTTCAATGATTATACTCTTTATGGAATTGATTCACTAATTTGTATGGGCAAATTATGAATCATATATTTTTTTGTGATCATTGTTAAAAGTTTCATTATATTTTTTTGGCATATACTAGGTCTACGAAAAAAATTTCATGAATTATTTATGACCAATGATTGATTTCTACTATATTGATATCTATATTTTTTATTGGTCTTTTTCAAAACTACAATTATTCATCATATTGTGTTTTGAAATCATTTTTGGATTTCTAGTTGGTAAACTATTTATTGATTGATTTTTTTAACCAACTATACTGTGTTGACAAGTTTTTATTCTTTAGTTTTTAATTTTCTAAACTTGTCGTTACATTATTCTCCTAAACCTTGATCATAATTATTTTTGCCTTCCTCCTTTACTTATGCTTGAGTTCATTGTAGCTCTAATTATGGGGGAACTTATTTTTGATCATGTCAAAGGGGGAGAAATAAGTTTAAGTTAGCATACAATATTCTACTATTATGTGTTTATTAGTGATACACGCATCAATATATTTTAGTATTATGTGTTTATTAGTGATACATTCATCTATTGTATATATATTAAACTTAACCGATTTGCCATAATCAAAAATGGAGAAATTGTTAGCCCAATGATTATATCATATTTTTTAATATGGCTAATCAATTAAGTTTACCCTAATGACATCACTAATATTCATGTAATCACTATCACGTTGCTACTTAAACTTAGCATTGTCCTAAATATTCTATATCATACTGCTATGCTTGTATCATATTGTTTTGTTCGTCTAACATGTTCTTATAGACATGCAATAAGCATGATCAAGCTTTGTCAAACCAGGACATATGCAATGGAGAATTATTAATAGGACAAAGATGGCGTTATACAAGGAGATTTCTCTGAACTGCCCAACGACTGCTGTCAAGGAAATAGGCATCTTCAAGTCTGCTCAAATATAAGAAGAAAGGCGTCATCAAAGGGCTCTTGGTTTTCCTATTTTATCAATATAATTTTCACATTTATTGAGTCTAGGAATACGATGTAAACTGCATCGTACTGGCAAATAGGCTATCCAAAAAACGTTTTCAAAGTACCCTTTCATTTTAAAAACAACCAACTTACAAAAGCCCAAACTACTTTCTAACTGCTTGATCTTTCAAAAAGCCCAAAACCAATTTGCAAAAACCCTGACAGAACTCCAACAGAATTCGGCACGAGTTTGGCCCAAATTTGGCCAGAGTTCGGTTAGTGCCCGTCGAATTTTGTATTTGGTCTTCCCGCAGTTACGGATCCTACCGAGATTTTATCATAGAGTTCTGTCCGAATTCTGCCCGAATTCTGTCAGAATTCTGCCTTTCGAAAAATTATAAATAGAGAAGGATTTCGATCATTTCAATACACCAATTTACTTTCATATCTCTTCTCTATAAGCCTACTACTTCTTCCAAAGTGTTCTGAGCTATTCATATTCAAATCCCAAGCCAGTTACAATCCTCTAGTCGATTTGCCAGTGTGGTATGGTCTAGAAGTTTCAGAGTGATTTCAAACATAGGCTTGATTGAAGAAAGACACTTCACAATTGAAGTTGGTCGAGTACTTTGGATCAAAGCTCGCGTTGTAGAAGTTGCAAGGACTTCGGATGAAAACTTGTGATGATTTTCTATAGTGGATTCAACTGGAAGCTATAGTTCTTCCGACTGGACTAGTCCTCACAAGAGGGAACCAGTATACATCGTCATGTTTGCGTTTGCTTTCTGATCTCTGCTTTTTATTTACTTACCTGTGATATATTATGTGATCTTGCTGCTAACATTTTTTAGCTAATTTCTGCTGTCTACTCTATTCACCCCGCTCTATAGTATTGTGCTTTACAATTCATTCCTACAGCGTGTAGTGTCCCTGCACGCACGACATGAATATACATGTGAAGACTTATGATCTGCACAACGTGATCTCTCACAAGCGCATGATGAGGGAAGGATCTGTTGCGCGTAATATGCCTGTCGCAAGGCACACTTGTGCCAACGTAACCATCCAATGTTGTTGCCACCAAACAGCATCAACGCCACCAAGGAGACTGTCCGTTTTCAAACGACTACAACCGGCGGTACCTGTACAGAAACTCGACAAAATATTGCCGAGTGCAGAAGAAGATGAACTCTTGGTTGCTTCATGCTTTGCCGCCTCGGGTTCGTTATCCCTCATGAAACTCTCTAAGAACCTCCCATCTCGGCTAACAAGTCAAAAGGCTGACCCAGAAGCAGCAAGCTGGCGGTGCCCAGTACGGGTGTGTTCCAACACACACGTGCCAAATCCAGGCCCTTGTTGCAAGGGGATATCGCTTCAACCGCACCATAGGCTGGGGGTAGCCAAATCCCTACGATCCATGACAATTATTCTTTTCAACCGGGCGAAGAGGTATACGGGACCAACATAGATGCCTCCGAAAATGCAAGATATTAGCAAGTTGGGGGTAGCAACTGCTTCGAGTCAGAAGACGATTGTAACTTACCCGTCTACCCTCAGGAAGGCAAATCTCAAGGGTCTGAGCCGGAGAGCGAAAGATCCACGGTACCCTCTATTTCCCTCCAATTGATGTCCATCTACATGACCGAAGGTGACAACACGGGAAGCAAGCTCTGACAGTCAACATCTCCAAAGGTTTAACATCAATGAACCAGAAGCCGACAGAAGCACCGAAACTGAAGAAAAACTACTCCTTCAATGACAATGACGTACTAGAGCTCTTCAATATGCTGATGAAGGGTGAAAAGTTTCAACTCCCGCCTTCCAAGCATCTTGACAAAGTAGGAAAGGTGGACAATCCAATGTACTGCCACTATCACTAGTATATTCACCATTCAACACACAACTGCTACGTGTTGAAGAAGCAGATTCAGCAACTTATCAATCCCAAGGTTATCTCACTCGACTACGAGGATAAAACGTTCACTGCTAATATGTTGACCCACCAGTTCAGAAGCTTCCCAAGGACAGAGGCTCAAGATGGTGTAATCCCCATCCCTAAGGTGACATTGGAAGTGGTCAACCTTCCACCATCCTGTGATAATGCCCAGGGCCTCATACTTCTTACAACGCCGTAAGGCAAAGTTATATGGGTGTATCTTGATCTCGCCCCAAACATGATGCTACCTGCAGAGCACTCTGTTAAGGGGAAAAAAATTAAGTCGTGTCGTACGATTTCTACGTCGACCGTTGACACTTTGGTTACCACTCGCTCGGCCCATCAAAGAGAAGATAACCAGGCCCTAGAAAAAGAGGTACCTCCACCTGCTGCTCCCACCGTACCTGATACATCAGAAGCATGCCCATCTCAAACTCTTGTAGCTGATAAGCAGAAGGAGATTCGTTTTGACAAACCTCTAATAAAAGACTCAGCAGTGGGGCCGATATTGGCACAGCTTATCAATACTCCTGCCCGACTGTCGCTCTTTGAGATCCTCCGTCTCTCCAAAGAGACTCGGGATGCCTCAGCGAGGAATTGTAGAACGTTGATTCGTTCCTCACCTAGGTGCAACCGTCCAAGAAGGATCCTGGTGCTTGTCCAGATTGCAATAACGTGGTCAAGGTAATTCCTAACATCACCTTCACTCAGCAGGATATGTTGCTGAAGAACAATCGGCGTAATATATGCCTGTACTATATAGGGTATATTGGTGCCATCAAGGTCGATCACATCCACATCGACCATGGCTCCTCCCTTAGCATAATTCCCTGCAGTTTACTCCAAACCTTGGGATTTTGATACATCAGCTGACCGCGTCTAACACTACAATCAGCGCTTTTAATGCTAGAAAGAGTGAGCCCTTGGACAAGATTCGTCTGAAAATCCAGATAGGGGACCTACAGACGGATGTGACTTGTTATGTCATTGATGCAGACACAAACTATAATATGCTATTGAGTCGACCATGGATTCATGAGTACATGATTGTACCCTCCACTCTCTATCAATACATGAAGTATGTGGCCAGTAATGGGACTATCAAGACTGAGTTTGCTGACATCGACCCATTTTAAGGAATCGAAGCATACTTCACTCATACTGATATGTACAAATCAGTCCTCTGGGACGACGATGCCAATGATGCAGATGACGAGGCAGAGACTTCATCTGAAAGTGCAGCGGTCACTGAAGAACCACTGAGGGTTCAGCTAAAGGGGAAGTCTCCCCAAATATTAGCGCCTCTTGTCATCAAGCTTGGAAAAGCTCCTGTTCACTCATCCCTGACGGCTTCAGCCATTAGTCAAGAGCCTATTCGGATAAAACTCCACAAAAAGTCCCAAAGGCATCCCTATATAGAAGTATGAAAAATGCAGCATCTATAGGCGCAGGTGGGTACTCTTATTACCCCCCAGCTTCACACAGGCGCAGGCGATCAGACGCACAAACCAGCCAAAGACAGAGACATTCTCAGAATGAAGTTCAGAAAAGACTCTTTTTTATTAATCATGGCTACAAGGGTCTATCACAAACTTGTCACAATTACATAAGAGAGAAACTTCATGAATCCTAATTACATGGATCAAATGTAAAGTATTTGCTACATAAGTGAGAATTGTTACGCCCCAGTCCCAAAATACTTAAGACCAAGTACGTAGACATGCCAGCTGCACGCATAAAAAGTATACTCCAATATATGGAACCCTCATATATATACATAAGCTGTAAAAATACAGTAAACCATGACACTCTAAATCTCATCCACAAATATAAAGGAATAATGATAGAAAATCATCTTTAAATTGTTATTTGGTACAAGACGTTGGGCGAAGACAAATCCACTACCAACTATTGAAAGAGAGTAATACATAATAAAGAAATTTGTCGAGCGATGCGAAGATGATCCAAGTGCAATCATCTCGAAGGAAGAGAGTAAAATGAGACCTTGGCTAGAGCACCTGCGAAAATCACAAAAGCACACCTGGAGTGTTCACCAGGTCCTCAGAGGGACGTAACAAGATACAAAAAACAATATGACATAATAAACTAAATATAAAATATGTCATAAAGTCACAAAGTAAAAGTAAAGTGTCCCAACCATAACATGTCCCAATATTCCATCTTCGAAATAGTATACTACACCTACAACCAAACGAGGATAAGGGAGAGCACAGTATTCCGCGATGTTACATTGTCCCATGCCATGACTAGAACAAAGTATGACATGACATTGACTAAGTTCTCATAACCTTTCTAATATGCAATTTTGAACAACACTTAACGCAAGGACAGATCGACTAACTACGACTGACCACAAACACATGGGTAGCACTCACATGAGTCACTAGCATAGCACACGGGTAGAGCTCCGGAGAGTCCCTAGCAAATACATGGCCAGTGCTCAATTGAGCCACTAGCAAGACTGACTCCATACGACACGACTCGACATGACTCGACACAATATTGCCCAAGCATATAGTATATGTCCTCCCTGTCCAATGCTCCTAACTATATTGTATCCATAACATGTTTATACTAATAACTCCTAAGTCATCTAGTAAGCAATTCTATTTAGCAGTTATAACCTAACGCATGCGCACGGGTGATCAACCAATACGCAAGTACCTCTATATGCTACTCATCTCACACATCTGAAGTACACTAACAAATGGTAGTCCCTTAATTTCTAGGTCCATACGCATAAATTAGAGACAAGCAAGAAAATAAGGCTAGCACTTGCATTGAGTGTACGGGAAGCAAGTAAATCAATTACGAACAACAGTCAAAGGTACAAGTGGAAATAAACAAGCAGTAAATATGCAATATCTAAAATATAGATGCAGACTGATTATAAACAGTAAATAAGGTAAGGTATCTTGCCCGGTGTGAAGTCTGGTGTGGTGCGATGATCTGACAAGTCCTCTTTGGTCCAATAGCCAGTGTCAATGTGTAAGGTTCCAAAATTCATGAGAAATAGAAATGTACAATCGGTCGTGATCAATGATGATAATCGAGGGGAGTTTGTGGGATAAATTACTCATAATACTTTTTAGAATATAAATACGATTTTTGAAACTAGTTGTTATTAGTCTAAAATATACTTTCACAAATATTTTGTAAATACTAGAAATCCATAACTTTTATTTATAAAAATCATAATCTAGAAAAATTATTTGTGGTCAAAACTAAAATTTATTTTTTTTGGAAGTAAATAAATAAAACTCAATTTTAGAATACCATAAAATATTTTGGTAATATATTTTAGGCCAAGACAAATACTATATTTCTTATACTAATAATTTGAAAACTATTATCTAAATCTCTTTTCCATATCAATAACCATAATAAAAATTTACAATATAATAATAATATTATACAATACTTATACTGTAAACTCAGCAGAATAACATAATAAGATAATAATAATAATAATAATAATATACTTATTATTTTTTTACATAAGAATAACCAAAATAAAATAACAAGCCAAGGAATACCATTGTAATGCCATTTTTCATATATTACAACAGGTAACTTATATTGGCAAATCAGAATAATAAAAATACTATAAGTAATACCCATATATAATATTTTAACTAATATATATGATCACTGCCACCCAAAACTTTAATAAAGTAGCAGATTTCGACTGCTCTCCATTAAGTCGGAGGGAGAGTGGCTTTTATTTGGATTTGAAAAAGAGAGGGATTGAGCAAGAGGGGACAAGAGGGAGCTCTGTGAGGGAGAAAAAGAGCAGGGAGATCGGGAGCTCACAGTGGAGAGTGTCGTGTGACGCTGGCTGACGATGGTGATGACCGGAGGATAGGCCGGGCGGCGCTGGACGTGGTCGGGCGGGGTAGGGCTCGTCGGACACGACGCTGATGGGGCCACCGACTGGAGAAGATGCCGATGGTTCACGAAGCCATCGTACTGTCGGGCACTCTGGTTGCTCATGGATGGCGAAAGCGGTGGAGGAGCTCGAGGCGCTCGAGGGGACGCCGAGGTGGCCGAATCCAGACGACGGAGAGGGCACATGCGAAGGAGCACGAGCGAAGGAGCTACGTGGTAGTGGAAGGCTGCGTGGGGATGTGACGCCAGTCCGATGGTGCTGCGAGCTGTTCGATGCAGAAGAAAACAGATCTTGTGCTGCAGCGGGTCGGAGGTCACACACCGCCGAGTGCTTGACCGAGGTAGTTGGGCATTGTGATCTTTTCTTTGTGTTTTTGGGACGGTGGTGGTGGTGGTGTTGTGGGATGCCGGTGACGGCTGTGGTGTCAGGAACGGTGATGGTGGTAGTATGCTGTTGTAGAGTCGGGGAAGGAGGGTTGCGACTGTGGGGGTTTGTGGCAGTAGTGGTTTGCCGCTGTCACGGCAAGGAGGCGTAGCGCACACGAGTGGTCGGGGGATTCTGGTGGTGAGCGGGGTGATTCCTGGGGTTGGTCTGGTGGCTGGGATCGGTGATGGCGGGGACGGAGGTGGAGGCAGGGCCTGGTGATAGTTGGCGGCCATGGCGGATGTGGAGGCGGTGCAGGCAGAACTGGGATAGGGTTTTCGATTTCTGTGGTTGTCGTGGTATCGGGGGTGTTGGATACGACAAAGTTGTAATTGTAGTACAAAAATAATGGATGGGAAGAAGGACGGACACGATGCACGAATTCTGGGTTGTGGTTGTGGAGAAATTTGGGTTGTAGAATTTATGGAAAAAAAGAGAGAGCAAGGAGTATCTTCTTATATAGGGGGTAGAGGCTCCTATTTGGATAAGGACTTGGAAGGTTTTAAATCCCCATTAAATAATGTCATATTTAATTTAAATCAATTTGAAACTAATTTAATAAAACTAGATAAATCCTTCCTTTATTTTTTCTATTTAAAATAAAATCTTTTCCACTTTAACTTATCATATTAAATCAAATATTAAAGCAAAAAAAATTTCAAATATCATTTTCAAAATGATAAAATAATGATAATAATTAATTTCGAAAATCATAATAATTATTTCAATACTTGCAATACATTTTTAATACAATGAATAAAATAATTTTGAAAATTAATTTATACATAAATTACCTTTCACGTATCCGCAATAGAAAAGAATATTTATATGAAAGATAGTTTTCTAAATCACTAATAAAATAAACTATCCTTTTATAATTATAAAATAAGGTTTTTGAAATATCGACGCGATGCCCTTTTATAATTTTAAGCAATTAAAAATATTTATTGCCTGTTTAAAAAAACATACTTCTCCTATATAAATAAAATCTATAAAATGTTTTCAAAAAAAATATGTACCCCACACATATTCGTACTCGGCGAGCAAATACGAAAAATGCAAATTCGCACGCGACGCCCAAGTACGAAAAACAAAAACAAAAATCAATACCAAATTTATTCAAAAAAATCATTGTGAAATTTAGGGGGTTTACAACCTACCCAACTTACAAGAATTTTGTTCTCAAAATTTAGGAAAAATTAGGGGGTTGAGAAGGTAGGAAGAGTTTATCAGTAAGAATTCGTTCAAATTATTTGGCGAGAAGACAATGGCATACAATGGAATCAAATTTTGGATAATCGAATATTAAGATAACTTAGGAAAATGAATTCACGGGTATAGTTTGGAAGATATCTTATGACAACCATCAGTATCGAATTCGATCAATCACTACCATATAATGATAACAAAATGTGTAATTCAAATAGGCAAGAATTTCTTCCGTCTCGATCTTACGATCACTAACCCTACATTCAATCTAACTTGTTTTTGATATCGTCATAACCCTTGACATAATCATCAAGGCCTTTCTATATTCAACCTTCCATCTATTTTATTTATTCTTCTCAAGATTTATATTCCATAAATTCTTTAATTCATGAAACCTACTTTCCTTTTGATCATTAACCTTCAAAAATTTTCTCACATATATTTTAATTTCTAATTATATTCACATATCTAAGTCTGATATCTCAACAGTAGAAATTTCATAAGTCCAAAAGTTTAAATTTACGGAAGCTCGAATCTACTTCTCCAACACACACACATATATAGATATAAATATTTTCCTCAAATCAAAAATTGTCTTTTGTAACCTTCTTGAAGTTTTAATTAAACCTTTAATCAATTTAATCAAAACAAAACCAATCATTCTAGTAGGAAATTCATACTCATTTATTAACATAGAAATTTTGTCCTTAAAAGTACCAAAGTAAAAAATTTCCATCTTCAGCATCTGTTAAATTCTGAAATAATTTCTCAACCGCAAGTATACTTACATTTGATCATATCAACTTGTCAAAACATACACATTTCTCAATTCCATCTAATAGCACTTATCACTTATTTCAACTTCTGCCTCATAATCTCACAATTCTTTTATTTAATTAAACCACTAATCTCCTTTATGGAGTTTTCCAATCTCTTTCTAACCGAAGGGTTTCATGATCAAAATTTTCATCTTCGCACAATAGAATCACATAATAAACAAGGTTTGCATAAACTACGGAGGAATCATAGTTAAATATGAGTATAGCAATTTAATTGGAAGGGAGAAGAGTAAGGGTTGCTAATATTGCATGAAGAGTAAAATGTGTCATGGGTCTAAGTAAATCAAGATAAGACATGAAAATAAAAGGACAAAGTTAAGCAATCAAAATAAAACACAAAGTTAAGCATTTAAGGAATTAAGTAGATCAGCATAAAATTGTTTAGAGACTCGTGAGGCACGGTTCCTATAGGGAAGATAGTCTCCTAGGTAAGGGTACTGTCAAGAGGAACAATTCTAACCACTTTCAAGTTTCAAATGATTAGAAGGTCTCGATGATAGATCTGGGTTTAAGGGAAGGTCGAGTAATCAAGATGGAAATATAGTCATACAGTTGGGTCGATGACTAACTATACTTGTGTATATGCAATATCATAATCATAGGTGGTATGGCAACTTAACTTCTATCTCATTAGGGCGACCTTGATAAGATCTAAAACTATAAGCTTGAGTTCCTCAAAATTCCCTCACTATAATTCTCAGAATAACCTACCAAAATTTTTCAACAATTCTAAGTCGTCAAGCATAATCGTAATTTAGAGTTTCAATTCCTTTAATCAATCTCAAAACAAACCCTCATCGTATCATTAAGAACTTTTTCCTAATTTTTTTAATATTATCAATCCAAACTTTAAACTCAAGATTTAAATGATCTTATCAATCGTGAATCATAAGACAAACTTTTTTTCCTTTTTTTTTCAAATCCCAACTAAACTTTCATATTTTTTTTGTCGATTGAGGTCGTCTAACAAATCATAATTTTTATAAATTCAAAAACCCTCTAATAAATCTCAGGATAAACCTTTATCATATCACTTAATAAATTTTTCACAAAATTAAAATATTATCAATCCAAACATTAAAGTCAAGATTTAGATAATCTTATCAATTGTGGATCATACGACAAAATTGAAGCTCTTTGTTTTTCCCTTTTTTTCCACAATCAAAATATTAAACTCAAAATCTAAATAAATTTATCAATCATAGATCATATGCCACGGGTGGAAAATTAAAATTTTCCTCAAATCAATTTCATATCCTCAAGATATGAAACCAATAAATCCTAAGTATATTCTAAGACCTTTAAAATCAAAGATTAATTTGTTTTCTTAATCTTTTGTAAAATCTCTCGGTCCTCTCGTGAATACCACCTAGTAGTATCAAAATAAAATCCTACAATCCTTCGAAATTGATAATATTGCTACTACCTAACTTGGAATTAACTAATCCTTAAGATCATACTTTTAGAAAAAATAAAATGCCTTGATAACTCAAATAGGACCTTAATGCATACTAATTGTCAACGTAATCCTTCTAGCCATGTGTTTGACCTATGATCATATACTAGTGTAGTCATCTTCCTAAACTCTATCAAGGACAGAAAGTAAGGACTACGGTAGAATGAGTTCAAGTAGGATGCAATTTTAAGAAAGGCAAAAAGATTTCGAAATTGGAGCCGAGGAAGGAGATCAAGTATGTTGATGAGATCCTAAACTCTATTCCTATATAAAGGCCCGCTCCGTACAATAACGTAACCAAAATTGCAAACTCGACCTGCATGGGCCACCACAAAAACATGTAACGCTCCAGTCCCAAAATACTTAGGACCAAGTGTAGAAGCATGGAAAAATATGGGGTTCATGCGGATCACAATTGGCCGCATGAGTACTTTGGGATAAATTGGTCCGCATAAAGAAGAGCCTCATGACAAACTCGGCATGCCCCCTGCGGCCCATGACAAACTCGGCATGAGCTTTATGCGGCCCAGAATATAGAGTCTATGCGGCTCAAAAGTCCCCAAGCTACATGCGGACTAAAGGAGACTGCTATCTAAGCCTCATGAGTCTTATGCAGCCCAGCATGGCCGAACACTGAAAGGCTTATGCGGCTCAAAATGACTCCAGCAGACTGATCCTATCATGCGATAGGATACGTGGCAGGCTGACCAAGTCTCAACTACCTAGATTTGCTGTAACAAAATCTCAATAAGTCACCACCTGGCGGCCAAAGAGCGGGTCTTTGTGTGCTATTGTAGCCACATGGTCACATAGCCATCTATGCAGCTCAAAATATTCTTCATCTCGAAGTCACTATAAATAGCACGGTACCACACCCATGCTAAAGGCTGGCAACCTACGAAAGGCAATTTCTTCAAAAGCAAGGATCGCGTCAGATAGTCCAAGGGGTAAGGCAGAGTTGTTACACTTTCCCGAGCCTCTATCATCACCCCCCCCAGAATTAAAAACTAAATAATTGTACTTAGATTATTTCCTAGGATTTCTTTCTAGGCTTTCTCTTGTATAAGCGAGTTTGCAATCAAGTTCAATTCCTCTGTAATTTTTGTTCTTGATATTTAATGACAAATACGATGGCGACTCTGCTGGGGACTTCCTTCTCTTCTGATGAGAAGTTGGTGACATAATCCAACACATCCAAACTCGGCTCCGCGCAGCAAATGTTCGTGGTTCGTTTTGACCAACGAGCATTCGAGAAAATGCTCTCTAAACGGAGCGCCAGCCCATCGCAGAAGCGAGCCAACCCAAAGAGGACCTGCAAGATGTCGAAGCGCAAAACTGTTGTCCCCTACCAGGTTTTCGAAGAAGCCCCTTCTGCGGCCCAAGACGGTGATCAAGACTCTCCTGCGGCCTTGCTTCCGACCACAGAGAACCGCACTGTCCCCAAATCTAAAAAAGGAAAATACTACGATGCTAAATTTTTGGAGATACAAGAAAAATCCATGCGGACAAGGAAGAGGCCGCATAAGAGAGATGGGCAGATCATCCATGCGGCAGCTAACTCTGGCTGCAGACAGATGGCCCACGCGGAAGCCAACTCTGGTCGTAGGCAGATCGTCCATACGACAGCCAACTCTGGCCGCAGGCAGATCGGTCATGCAGCAGCCAACTCTGGCCACAAGTCGTGGCCCATGCCGCAGCCAATCCTGGCCACAGACAGGGTGTCTCATACGGCCTCGTCAGTAGCTCTGTGTTCGATCGTCTATCATACGGGCCCGAGTCCATGCGGCCTATTGAGAATGTGGGATGTACCAGTCTGGACTCTTCTTACTATGCACCTTCGGGTGCTAAGTCAAAGAAGTTTAGGGCAGTGCAGGCCCAACAAGCCCAGTCAACTATCCAAGTTGCTGACCGTTATCGGGCACCGTTAACTGTTATACGGAATCCTGATGGAAAGTTGTACATAACCACCTTCGTCCAGTCCCCTAGGGCTAACGGACAGGGTGGGTCTCAAAAGTCTCCTTCCAACGATCGAGAGCAAGTGCTTTTATTAGCCTCGGATTTGGGAACAAACATGATAGCTACACACCCATGTGCTCGGGATACCCGAGTCCACAAATTGGATGCAAAGGTAGATCAGCCTGCTATCGACTTGCGAGAGGTGATTACTCACAAATGCAAGGAGAAGGAAGCAACCTTGGTATGCGATGAGCCCCTCTCGGTACATCGTTGCACCCAAGTCATCATCAACTACTGCTGCAACAAGTCGGCAGCACCAGAAGATCGGCAGCACCAGAAGATCGGCAGTCCGTTTTCCAACGACTGCACCATCCAGCACATTTCCAACAACAACTTGAGAAATAGGCACAAATTTTGAGAGACAAGGAATTTCCTCTCGCCTCCTGTAATTCAACCCGGAAGGTTCTTTTCGGCAAGGGAGGAAAGAAGATAGGCTTTTCCAGCCCGGCAATCTCCGCCAGCACTGCAAGGAAACTCTCGTTTAGAGGATTGCCACCGACAACCACAGCGGGTGTCTACCTAGGCACTCGATCCAGAAAGAAGCTTCCAACACCTGGGGGTGCTTCCTCGACCTCCCTGGGGGTAGATGTAGCCGGGGGTAGCAGTCCCCTCAATGTATGCGACAACTGGTGTTCCAAGAGCATACACAGGGGGTAGCGATCCATTAGAATTATGCAACGGACGTGGACGTCCCTGAGGGTGACCGCCTTCACCAAGATGATGCAACTTCCTGTACAGGGGGTAGCACCCCTTCCGAGTCCGAAGAGGAAGATATTCCGATATTCCCTGACGATTTCTCGGTATGGGGGTACGACACGGAGAGCACCTCTTCTACGATCCCTTCTACATTTACCCACGTGCGGACAGTCTTTATGGCCGACGATGATCATGAAGCGCCTGCTGATCGACAACGTCTAGAAGTACTTGAAGCAATGCTCCTGTCCTTGGTCATGTCAGTAGACGAAATCAAAGCAGCCTTGCTGACTCAACCAGCAAGGACGCCTGGACAAACAAGCTTGGGACCCGCAGTCTATGCAGACTCCAACACGACTGCTCCTCCTTTGGGTGACAATCCTCTAGGAGCATCCGCTCCTTCAGCTACAGATAAAGCAAGGAAGGCAAGAAAAAAAGTCCAGGAGCTTCAAACAATTTTCAATGCACGAGACTCCTCCCTGGACCTCAGAATACAACAACCGTATCCCGTTGTGTGGAGAGATGTTCCTTTTCCGCCACGGTACAAACTATTTCATATTGATTCGTATGACGAGAAGACCTCTGCTAGTCGGTACATGACTTATTTCGAAGTCACAACCGACCATTTGTCGCATAGCGACGTCGTCCTTACACGATTATTTATCGGAGCATTGGAGGGAATCGCGTTCGACTGGTACCGCAACCTTCCAGACAACTGTATTCATTCTTTTGACGGCTTCCAGCATATGTTCCTAGAAAGATTCTACGAAGTAGGATATGATGTGACAATGTCATCCCTCATGGACGTCGTTCAGGGGGAGAGAGATCTAACAAGGAACTATATCGAGCGGTTCCGCCAAACCACAGTGAGATTGCCCCAAGGCAATCCCGAAAGCTCCTTGATTAAAATCTGCCAAAAGAAGTTGCTCCCAGCAATCAGCCTCTTGATGGGTGAAGAACAGTTCAAGGATTGGACGACCTTCATCATAAGCGCCACAAATACGGAGGCAAAGTTAAAGAAGGCTCGCCAGCTAGGATTACACATCCCAGATGGAGAGGTCAAAGGCAAACGTCCCGGTACCACCCCCAATAACAACAACACTGACGACACCTCTAATAACCGGTACGACCAAGAAGCCTAAACAAAAGCAGACAGAAGCTCAGTGTCCTAAAGTGAATTAATTATTCGAAGATAGTCATATTAAACCTATCTTCGACATGCTCTTGCAAGGGGACAAGATCCAACTTCCTCCACCAAGGCGTGAGCCTCGAGCGGCAGAGATGGAGGACCCAAAATACTGCCATTTCCATCGCTATGTTCATCATGCCACTCATGATTGCATTCAACTAAAGCAGTACATCCAGAGTCTTATCGACTCCAAAGCTCTGTCGCTAGACTTTGAAGGGGTTACCATGGCGGCGAACATGGTGTCAATTCAGTTCGTCGACTTCCCTCCAACTAGTACTCAAGACGGAGTAATACCTATCCCCTGGGCAATGATGGAGGTTACTAATCTTTCCTCCGTCCGGGACCAGATAACTGGCTTGGTATCTCTTACTACAACACGAGGAGAGGTCATGTGGGTGCACCCAGACTTAGTGCCTGAAGTTATACAGGCGGTATCATCTGCAGCCAACAAAAAGAAGGATAGGAAGTCCAGATCCTGTCATACAATTTCAACCGAAGCTGAGGAGGCGGCGGCCATTATTATCCGGTCTGGGGTACAAGTCCAGCCCACTCTGGGTAGTTCAGTTGAAGACCCTCAGCTAGCAGCGCTGCCTACCACTGATTTTTGGAGGCCATCTTAGCCTCCACCGGCGGACAGGTCCAAGTCGAAAGAAACTCGCTTCGACAGGCCGCTCCGTAAGGATGTACCTCAGGGATAGGAGAGACCTTACAACTTTGACATACTAGCACAACTGGCTAATACGCCGGTAAAGTTGTCGTTATACGAGCTCCTAAGGCTCACCAAGGATCTTCGTGTCACATTGAGCTAAGCACTCCAGAATGCTGACGCTTACTTAGCCCAGGTCAAAGCTACAGGGAAAGACTCGTCGACAGTTCTCCAGGGCAGCAACTGTGCGGATGCAATGCCCAATATCGTATTTACCCCACAGGACATGTTGATCAAGACCAACTTGCATGATCGCCCCTTGTACTATACTAGATACATAAGCGACATCAAGGTGGATCGGGTGCGCATCGATCCTGGCTCGTCGATAAGTATTATCCCGAAAAGCTTGCTTCAAGTCCTCGGCATCCCTATGCACAGGCTAGCGGTGACCAACACTGCCATTAGCAGTTTTAACTCAGGAAGAAGCTACCCCTTAGGAAAGATTCGATTGAAATGTCAGATCGGTGACCTGAGGATAGAGGTTACCTGCTACATCATAGATGCAAATACGTCCTACAATATCCTCTTGGGACCTCCGTGGATACATGACTATATGATCGTGCTATCCACATTCTACCAGTGCTTCAAGTATGTAAGTAAGCACGGCTTCGTGAAGACTGAATTTGCCGACGTCCATCCCTTCAAAGGGGTTGAGTCTTATTATTCTTCGAAGGCTTGTCTATATGAAGAATCAAAGAAGCACATAACTGACGAACTGGAGGCCATCACAAGGCCATAGGAACCCTTGAGAATTTATCTCCAGTTCTGTAAACCGGGCAAAGCTGTACCCCTAGTTGCAGCTTTACATAAAGAGGTGTCCAGTTCTCCCGTCCCAGCTGTGCAGTCAGAACCGATGGTCATCCGACTCTCAAGGACCAGCCAGGGGCCAAAACCCGTTATAGGGCCGATGGTGATCCGATTACCAAAATCCAATCAAAGGCAACCGGAAGATACGAGGCCCTTCGGGATCCAATGGTGATCTGATTGCCAAGATCCAGTCAAAAGCAATCGGAAGACACGAAGTCCTCTACCGAGCCGATAGTCATCCGTCTTCCCAAGATGATCCGACAACCAAGTGTCTATCCGAAACCCTCAGGTAAGCCAATGCCATAAGCAGAACCTTTGGTGGTCAAGTTGCCCAAGACAGCGTCCCAACCTTCGGTCACGCAGGGGGTAGCTGAAGAGGATGCAAAACTCACGAAATATCTTGTTACAAAGGCGGATAGTCCCTCTCCTGATGATGTAATCCTTGTGGACAAAATTTCTTATTTCATCAATAAAAGGCTGCCATTGAACTATCCTGAGTGTAACAAACTTAATCTGATGTATACTGTAGGGCACGGTCGGGACATTAACCTGTGCACACAGATGACAACCGTCCATACTGCAAACCAATTTACTTCCGTTACAGTGCCTACTTCCTAGTCCCAGGAAGAAGAGAAGGGGATCACACGATCATCTTTGGCCAAATTGAAGGTCATCAACCTTGCATGCCTCAAGAGTTTGATCTCGAACCCGATGCTGGAAGATTACCACTCTACCTGTTTAGTCCTCAAGCCAATTACTTCATACAAAAATAGGGGTACGATATGGAGGCTACCCCAGGTCTGAATCACGATAACGGTCGACGATCGCCTCTGTAGCTAACAGCCCCGGCCAAGAAACCTCAGGATTATTACGGCAAGTCCAAATGCGGCCTCGGTTATGTTACACCAGCAACAACGCCCGAGAGCTCCGATGAGGAATGCGAGTAGCATTCTCACTCATCCGAATCACCTACATACGATTTCGATGACAGCATTGGAGATATATTCAGACAAACATTTTCTGTCAACATGACATCTACTGACATTGAAGAAGAAGACGAAGATAAACTCGAACCTCTTAAAGTGGAGCCATGGGTCCAACAACTTGATACACAATGGGATAAGCGCTTTGAACTATGTGACCCTCCCACTGAAGATGGGGTCATCTAAGTTAACCTCGATGATGAATCATCTCCAAAGCCAATCTTCTCAGTAAAAGCCTGACGGACGGCGAACGTGAGTCGTTGTTGCAACTCATCAGAGGATATATCTATGTTTTCATATAGAGCTATGAAGACATGCCAGGGCTAAACCCCGAGATTGTACTTCATAGGCTGAATATTCATCCGAACGCAAAACCAGTCAAACAACAGCAACGACGGTTTCGTCCAGACATTATGAACTCTATTGAAGCGGAAGTAAACAAGCTTATAGCTAGCGATTTTATCCGCAAGGAGCAGCACCCAGACTAGATAGCTAATATAGTACCAGTCATCAAGAAGAATGGGAAGATCCGAATCTACATCGACTTTCATAATCTGAATGCGGCATATCCTAAGGATGAATTCCCTCTTCCCATCACCGATATAATGAATGATAATACGTGTGGCTTCGAGCGCATGTCCTTTATGGATGGCTTTTCAGGATACAATTAAATTAAAATATCTCCTTACGATGAGAAGCATACGTCATTCCGAACACCGATCGAAGTATATTATTACACAGTCAAGCCCTTCGGCCCGAAGAATGTCGGTGCTACATATCAGCAAGCGATGAGCGTCATTTTCAGATATCACTTACGCAAGATGGTGGAGTGTTACGTTGACGACATCACCATCAAAAGCCGCTCCAAGGATGACCACCTACACGATTTGAGAACGGTGTTTGATTTTTTACGAGTGCACAATTTGAAGATGAATCCCGCCAAGTCCATCCTGGGCGTGTCCAGCGGGAAGTTCCTGGGCTTTGTCATTACTTCCCGGGGCATTCATATAGACTCTGATAAGACAAAGGCTATCCTAGAGATGAGTCCGCCGATGTCACGACTCGCACCCAGTGTAGGGGCACGACATGCGGGTACGTCCAGCCTATGCTACAGTGTCGATGGTAGAATGCTGTCCTAGGTTACATACATCTAACAATTATAAGATACTTGTACAATATATACGTTCCGAATGGAGGACAATATGGAAATGTACAACTCAATCACAACTAAGGAAGAAAATACGATAAGATAGATATATATATGAAATTCGCCAAATGAAATACAATAAGATAAGAAGTCTAAGAGTCTAAGATAGTATCTCCACAACATCTAGAATAACAAAATCCCCAAATAAGTACATAATGTATCCAAAATAAGACAAGACAATAAAGTAAGATAACTACTCTAGCTAACTAGCCTAGACTACTGGGGTAATGTCCTCTACAAGGGCTGGGTCCTCCTGGGAGTCCAGCTCACAGGTGTCATCTAGGCCTGCTCCATAGTATGTAGGACAGAACTCCTCAATGTCATCTGTAATATTTTAACAGGTCCAGTCAGGATAGAAACGAGCACAATACTTCTCACGCAGTTTATAATATGACAGGATATATAAATATACTATAGAGTAAGATACATGAAATGCTGGAGAATATATGAAGTAAAAGAGATAACTGTAAAGAAATATCTACTATAAGTAAAGAGCTAACTGTGGCTAGTAATGTAGAGTACAAGATAGACATGTGAACGACTTAAATTTGCACATGATTATTCTAAGAGTTTGCACATGATTACACTACTTTGGAATTGTTCACATGACCATTTATACTCCCCGTACCCCAATCAATACACAAGGATCCAGACAAGTTATGTTATTGTACATGATTTCACATGGGAGCTCATAAACGGGTGCACATAAAGTATACATGAGGGGCTATGTGAACATAAGAGTACATGAATCATAAGAGTGCACATGAATGGTGAAAGCACCAGAGTACATGATGAAAGTGAAACGCACATGACATACCGTAACTCGATGCTCTCGAGGGGGATAACATCTCAT
The DNA here is from genome assembly GCA_029216955.1 of Iris pallida. NCBI lineage: Eukaryota > Viridiplantae > Streptophyta > Magnoliopsida > Asparagales > Iridaceae > Iris > Iris pallida. Next base: position 6,015,011 of record JANAVB010013594.1, on the reverse strand, counting down.
AAAGGGATCCATATAGTACCAATCTGTGTTAACAACGTGACAGCATCAAGTAAAGTAATCTAGAGCATAAATATAAATTGTATCAAGTATGAAACGATCAGAGAATGTACTCGCCTGGTATCCTTAGTATCCGATGAGTATATATGTCCAGATAGAGTAGATGGGTCCTATTTAGAGCAATACAGGTCACAACATGTCCAGAATGGTAATATTGAACTTTACAATGCATTCTATATGAATTATATGTCATTCTAGACTAAAGTCAACTCTTGGTCAACTCTAGTCAATTTCACTAGTCAAACTTGGTCAACTAGGCTAATCCTAGTCCAATCAGTCTCACTAAGCCTAACCAAGCCTAGGCTAGCACTCAAACACAATCAAAACTCTTACAAGTTATCACACACAAATACAACTATGTACATTCATCCTTATACAATATATACATAGATATTCATATAGGCTAGTGCCTAATACACAAACAAGGCACAATCATGATATACATATATGTAAGTAGGGGAGTGAGTATGTGTCAATATTGTTAGCGAAATGAGGGTGTGTGTGTACAGTTCACATATGTGTGTGTGTGTTCAGAGAGTGACATGTGTGTGTGTGTCAACTGTGTGTGTGTTCAGTTGGGAGTGACAGGATATGTGTGTGTGTGTATTAGTGCACAGTTTGACAGGGTGTGTGTGTGTCAACTACATGTGTGTGAGATGAGAGTGATAGTGAAAATGACAGGGTGTGTGTGTGTCAACTACATGTGTGTGAGATGAGAGTGATAGTGAAAATGACAGGATGTGTGTATGTGTGTGTGTGTGTGTGTGTTAGTTCATGGGAATAGTGAGCTAGGGAGTGTGTGTGTGTTATTTACATAGTGTGTATGTGTATTCAGGTTTCAATCAAATAACAGTAAAATACGTGTGTGTGTGTGTGTGTGTGTTTGTGTCATGTACATTAGTATATAGTCTTCCCAGGTTTCAGTCAAGCAGCAGTAGTATAGGTAGATGAAAGTGATATGGAGTGAGTGAAATCAGGTTATGAGTGCACATCAGTGTGTGTAATCTCAGGAAAATTGTCATGTTACTCTCATTCAATTCAACACATATTTATATACATAACCCAATTCATTATCCCCTATTTAGTTCAAGTATTCAATGAATGACAGTTCTTTCGAAATCAACCCAATTGCAAAGAATAAAAACCTAACATACAACCTAAAAATGAATCATTAGTTCCCAGCTATGATAACATATCTGAATAAACATTGAATCATACATATTGAATCATAAAACCCCAGTTATCAGCTATTTACCCAATCTCATTCCAGCCCAAACAAGGAAAACCCAAATTCGAAATGAAATTCAAATAAATATTAAATCTGTGTGTGCACAGGTGTCACACAAATGCATACATGTCAGGGGGAAGGATGTCGTATCCACATGGTGGACACGAAGTGTCCAAATACAAGAAAAACATGGTATCAGAACCTATTCGTGCACATGCTTGTACTGAGGTGTCGAGCACTATAGGACACGACACACTCCATATTGAGCCACGTGCACGTGTCCAATAGTTAGCCCAGGTGTCAAGGTTCGTGTACATGTGTTTGCACTATGTCCACGACGTGTCCTTGTGTGACACGAAGTGCGTGTCAGTGGAGGATTTTCTTGCATAACAGTGCAGTATAATTTTAGTGCACTCTTAATTTCGTGTCCGATACGACACAAGGTATCGTAAAACTCGAGGGAGGGTCTGTCAGTGATGGCCCCTACCTCTGTGCCAAGTGGCACGTGTCCACGTGGCCTACACAGGAAGAAATGGGGCTCGGGTAGCAGGGTATCCGAGCGGGGCTCTGTGCTGCGTGTCTAGTCCAGTTTTGGACACAATAAGGACACAAAAATCAACTCAATCAAATACGAAATCAAACCACACCTATAGGGCTACAAATCAGTTCAAACAGAATTCAAAAATAGCAATAAAAATCTCTCTTAGGCATTTCATTAAATACCTAAAAGCCTACACTGATACGTGTCCGATACGGACCCCAAATTGACACGAATTTCTACCAAAATTTTCCTACAGCTAGGGGACACCTACATGGATGCATCTATGGAATAAAATAAGAAATTTAGGGTGATTTGTAGAGATTACCTATAGGGATCCAATCTCCAAGAAAAAACCCCAAATAGTGAAGTCTCCTTCCTCAAGCTATGTCCCAATGAGCTCTCCTCCTTGCAAACTAGCCTCCTTCTTCTTTTACTCCAGTTTGGATTCAAATGCAAGAGATTGGGATCAATTTGGTGGAGGAATGATGAAAGGGAAAAGAAATTAGGGTTTCCTAAAGGAGAATTTCTAAAAGAGGCAAGTGGTTATGAGGAGACATTATATAGGCTGAAATTAGGTTAACATGGGCTATGGTAGCTGGCCATGTAGGGGATTAGGGTCAGGTTTTCATGTAAATGGGCTTGAGCCTAAGTTCATAAGCTAGCTAGCTCAACCCCTTAGCTATAAGTCCAAAATACATAACTCTCCCAATCCTCTCATGAACCCTAGCCACACTCAAGTCAACTAAGACTAACTTAAGTCACATTAGGGTCCCACACCATGCTAACTAAGTCACTAAAGTCAAAGTCAAACTCTAGGCTACTCTCTAACGTCACAACTAGCAAAAGTCAAAAATCACAACACCAATGCAATAATTAATAAAATAATTTACAAAAATCAAAATGACCAAAATATCCTCAAGACTAAAATATGGTAGTGACAGCCGAGGAACTTCCGTGAACTTCGTGGCCTTCAAGGAAGACTAGCCTACATCAGGAGGTTCATATCTAACCTTTCAGGACGATGTCAACTCTTCACACAACTTATGAAGAAAGGCGCATCTTTCGTATGGAATGAGGAACGCCAACGCGCCTTTGATGACATTAAGAAATACTTGACGAAACTGCCAGTTATGGTAGCCCCGGTTGCCGAAAAGCCTTTCCTGCTATATGTACAAGCGATGGAACACTCCCTCGGTGCCTTTCTAGCACAGAACAATGATGCGGGGGACGAACAAGCCATCTATTATCTCAGCCGAATGATGGTGGGGCCGGAGCATAGGTACACCGCCATGGAGGAGGAATACCTTGCCTTGGTGTTCGTCATTCAGAAAATACAACAATATGTGTCAGCACAGGCCATCTATGTTGCCTCGCGAGTTAATCCCCTCGGGATTCTCATGAACAAGCCAGGCGGACTCAGTTCTCGTCTAGCCACATGGTCGATATTGTTATCCCCCTACGACATGGTCTTCGTCCCGTAGAAGGCTGTCAAAGGTCAAGCCTTGGCCGACTTTCTAGCAGCCCATCCAGGCTTAGGAACATCCAGAATCTATGAAAAAATCCCAGACAAAGTCGTTAACTCAAATATGACTTCACATGATTACATTTGGTGAATGTTCTTTGACGGTGCTTCAAGAATAGGGCCACAAGGTGATATCGTCGCTAGAGTCGGGGTAGTATTAATTTCTCCCTCTGGGTCGGTGATCAACCGGACATATTCTCTTACAGAACCTTGTTCAAAAAATTTAGCCGAATATAACGCTTTAGTCGTCGGGCTTCAGCTTACAAAAGAAGTGGGAGTCAAATACCTAGAAGCATAGGGCGACTCGCAGTTGATTGTTAATCAAATCCGAGGCTCATACGAGGTTCGTAACGCGGACCTGATTCCCTATCATCAGACAGCAATTGCTGTCATGGCAACCTTGGAGGGGTTCTTTATAGAGCATGATCCTAGACTCCAGAATATTGAAGCCGATGCCCTAGCAGGCCTCGACGCTTCTTTGGCGGTTACAAATTATGCTCATCTTCTAGTCGACGTGATAGGGCATGACCTGGTCTATCCCAAAAACAACGCTCAATTAGATACGAGTTACTCCGCCCAAATGACCAATGACATGCAAGACTGGAGACTCCCGTTCATCAACTTTACAGTCTACGGAATCCTGCCAGAGAATGTGAAAGAAGCAACTTCAATCAGAAGGCGTTCTCTTAGATTTTTTTTATGACACAGAAACAAAAATGTTATATCGACGATCTTATGACGGACTACTGCTAAAATGTTTGTCAAATGTAGAAGCCAAAGAAGCCTTACGAGAGGCTCATGATGGCATTTGCGGGGCTCACCAATTAGGCCCGAAGTTGCAGGACAGTCTCCGTCGGATGGGTTACTACTGGCCTATGATGGTAGCAGCCGCAGTCGATTATGCAAAAAAGTACATGGTTTGTCAGATCCACACAGAT
>JANAVB010013594.1:5820725-6005725 GCA_029216955.1 Iris pallida | reverse complement strand
TTTGAAAGAACAACATACAGGGTCATGGCAGACAATATCAGTCTGAGGTCTCATCTAGCTATACTAGCCATACTACAGCACAAGGCAATCACAAGGTATCAAAACATACAAGCAAGGGGTGTAACAAAATATCACAAAAGACTTGCTAAAGTCTAGGTCGAAAACTTACCTCAAATTAGGTCTGGTGACTAAAACTCCCTCCTAGAAGCAGGGCCTAAATTCCCCAGGCATTTCTCATGAATCATGCTCTTGTTAAAAATATTATTCCTTCTTTCTGATCTTACTCTCCCTTATCCACTTAATCATCCCAAAAAATTAAATTTCTATACCTTGTCCTAACTTGGATCCAAAATCTTCAGATCAAAGTCTATGAAATCCTCGAACTTGTTTAAATCACTGTCCTCAAATTTATTCGAAGCTAATACTATTATGTCATGCAGGAACTTATTCTTTATTATAAAATCGACCTTCGTATTTCCTTCACGTACACCTTCAAATATTATTCTTCTTAAATTTCAAAACCTCCACAAAATCTTTAAATTTCCCATAACCCGAAATCCTTGTGTTCACTCTGTCCTCTTACCAACATCTTATTCAATTTAGGTATCATCATCGCTTTATAGTTAGATTCTCTTCTTCATTCCTAAATTTCTAAATTTATCATCACATTCTTAAGTGAAATATCTCGAGAATCAATAACCTAAAATTATTCAAGTCCACAAAACAAACTAACCTCGAATATCCTTGTTGTTTCTAAAGTACATCTACGAAATATCACTGTTCTAACCATCAATATATCCTACTATCCTTCTGGTGAGCCGGAGGGGTCACTACCTCCTGAGCAGACTAACATCCTATATGAAACTGATAGTCAAAATCAACAGAGATTTAACTATAAAAGGTTACTAGTCTAATGTCAACTAGACTACCATACCTAAGAATAAGTCCTAATACAAGCTATCAAACCATTATACTATGAAAGAGTTATAACTAATGAAGTTCTTACAAAGAATTAGACTAGTTATCTGAAGTTATCCCTACTTCTAAGTTAATTGATGATGAAACAAAATATTTTTTTTGAAAAAGACTGAAACGAAAGGTAGAGATGATATGTTCAAAAATCCTCTCAAGATATAATCTGATAATCATATGGTCTGTCCAATCATGATACTCCTTCTAGGTCAAACCTCCAACAATCAAGGTCTAGAAAATTCTATCTAAAAGCTCACAAACATGGTCCTAATGGTCATGATTTTATAGTTTCGAACAGGGTCACTATACTATCTATCACAGCACAAAATATCCTGATAGGCACTAATGGAATCACACAACAAAATGGAAAAGAAGGACATGAAGGACAGACCTGCTAACTCGTCACCCGCAGCGTCGGTCTCCACGACCGTCAGTACAAAAGCACTGCCCATCTGGGGTATATCCCCCTGATGGTGCGGGACATGGTTCTATGTTACAGGTGCCCTAGCTCCCTCTATCTAATCCATAACTTAAGCAACATCCATGCTGATATCCTATTCCATACTACGGCACCATCTATATGATATATATTCTGCAATCTGATAATCATACCCGTCTATTCAGAACCATGTTACCAGAATCCTCGTTACGTTAGTAAGTACAACAACGATAATCCATAGAGTCTGTAATTAAGGTACATACTTCTAGAATCATGGTATTTAAAATTTTTGCATTGCCGCTAGCTTGGCTGCAAAAACTTTAAATTTCCACACCCGAGAAATACATCCAAAATCAGACTCTATCACATCACCAAACCAGCTAATATGGCTGTAGAAGACTCTAGATTCCATGTCTGAGGCAACCTAGCCCATAATGTTATCTTGGTAGAAAATCAAGATAATAATCAATACCAAGAATCAAATTCAACGATGAACAAGAAAGTAGACAAAAACTGTCGAAATCAAATTTTGAGATAGTTTATAATGAGATTCTCAAGGGTCATCCCAGAAATCTTCTCAAGTAGTCCTAACTGTGATTGAGTACTCTCTCAACTAAAGCCTATTCCTTTTCTCTTACTTCAGGCGTGCAGCAGTACAACTAATCATCGTACTACCACGACTTTGTACTTAATGCAAATCTCGACCTGCATGGGCCACTACTAAAAATGTGTCACGACCCGCACCCAGTGTAGGGGCACGAGAAGTGGGTACGTCCAGCCTACGCCGCAGTGTCAGCGGTAGAACGTTATTCTAGGTCACTATCTAATCAATAACTGACACAATTATATAATGTACCTGTCACAACCCCGAATAGAGGACAAGTATAAGATACGATAATACTCAGTCACAATCTAAGTACGATAAGACAACAAAGGAGTCTAACAACTATATAAAACTCAAAACAACAACAACAACATAAATAAACTCCCAAAATAACAACATCTCAACAATCTCAAGACACCACTTATTACAAAACAAGTTCTAAAAGAGAAACTAAACCAGAAACTAGTAATCTACTCCAAGCTCTACTGGTCCTATAGGCTAGCAGTGAATCTCTAGGTTACCTGTAATATTTTCAACAGGTCCAGTCAGGACAGGAACGAGCACAATACATCTCACGCAGTTCATATCAAGACAGAAAATATAAGCATGCTATAGAGTAAGATACATGAAGCGCTGATGAATATACATGAAGTAAAAGAGATGATTGTAAAGAAATATCTACTATAAGTAAAGAACTATCAGTGGCTAGTGATTTAGAGGACAAGATAGGCATGTAAATGGCTTGAATTTGCACATGAGTATACAAAAGAGTATGCACATGATTACACTACTTTAGAATTGTTCACATGACCATTTATACTCCCACGTACCCCAATCAATACACAAGGATCCAGACAAGTTATGTTATTACACATGAAATCACATGAAGGCCCATAAATAGGTGCACATGAATGTATACATAGGGGCTCTGTGAACATGAGAGTAAATAAATTACAAGAGTGCACATGAATGGTGAAAGCACCAGAGTACATGATGAAAGTGAAACGCACATGACATACCGTTACCCGATGCTCCCGAGGGAGATAACATCTCATAAAGGGATCAATATAGTACCAATCTATGTTAACAATGTGACAGCATAAAGTTTTAAAGTAATCTAGAGCATAGATATAAATCCTGTCAAGTATGAAATGGTCAGAGAATGTACTCGCCTGATACCCTGAACAGCTGATATAAAAAGATGGCCAATTGGAGTCACAGAGTCCTAGTTAGAGCAACACAGGTTATAAAGAGTTCAATTTATATGGTAATTAAAATTATAATACAATCTACATGAGTCTAAGTCAATCTAGATCAAAGTCAACTCTTGGTCAACTCTGGTCAACTATAAAATCAAACTAGGTCAACTCTAGTCAACTGTGGTCAAACTAGCTAGGGTTGGGTCAACAATGGTCAACTAGTCTAGGTTAGTCAATTCTAGGTCTAAACAAACTAATTCTATGCAAATCAAGTATCCAAGATAGCTACTAACTTATAGCCTAAGTCACTTGGTAAACCAAGCACAAAACTAAACCATAAGTTAACAAGGCACACAAACTTAGTCATATAATATATATATATTATTCACATTCACATATTCATATACATAGATATATATAGAAAAGCTATATATATAGGCACATACATACATACATACATATACATATATATATATATATATATATATATATATATATATATATTTTATATATATATATATAAAATATATATATATATATATATATATATATATATATATATGTATAAAATATATATATATATATATATATATATATATATATATATATAAGGAGAAGTAAAAGAGTATGTATGTGTGAGTGTGTGTTTGGCATGTGTGTGAAAGGATATGTGTTAATGTTCTCAGATTTAGTGATTGGTAGGTGTATGTGACTTGGGATACATGGTGTCAAAAGGGTGTATGAATGCATGTGTGTAAAAGGTTATAGGTTAACTCAGTTTATAGACATGCATACATAGATACTTATATTGCATACATGCATACATACATATCATGTATACATACATACATTGCATACATGCCTACATACATGTCATATATGCATACTTGCATTCATTCATGCACCTATACATACATACATAGATGCATACATACATATCATTGTAGAAGCATGGAAAATACTAAAGAAAGATCCATGCGGCCAGGAAACCCCATGCGGCTAAGAAAGCCCATGCGGCTCACAGATTCATGCGGCACAAGGGACTATGCGGCTCAAGACGTCCCATGCATCTCAGAGCAGAAGACACGTGGCTTGCAAAACAGTTCTCCCCTCCTGCATTAATTACTTTGACGGCTGACAACTCTAAAAAAGTGGCAGCCCTGACACAAAAGAGGTAATTATGACTCTGTCATAATGACAGACCCCTAGGGAAGCGAAGGAGATCTTTGACATAATCCCCTGAGATCCAGAAAATGCCACGTGGCCCTGACACGTGGACAGTTATATACGGCTCGAGCGAAAACTCCCTATGCGGTTCAGGATGAAGCTGCCTTGTGCGGCTCAGGCCGAAATAGTCTAATGCGGCTCAAGCATTGGCCCCCCTATGCGGCTCGCAAGGATCATCTCCATGCGGCTCATTACCCATTATGTGGCTCAAATTATCGTATGGTTCGAGGGTTCGGGGGGGGCCACTCCCCAAGCAGACCCGGCACGTGGCCAGACTTATGCGGCTCCATCCTTATACGGCTCAATCTTTATGCGGCTCAGATCCTCCTCAGCGGTTCTCAGGATACGTGTCATAAAGCCGATCAATTTCCTAGATTTACTGCAATCAAAGATTGGGTTAAATCCCAATAATCTGGGACACGTGGCAGGAGAATGAATTAAATTTATTCATCCAGATTCGCAGACATCAGCAAATCATCATCACGAGGATTCATTCCAATCAGCATGAATTACTGATGGGATTTGGTGCAATCTACATTAAGTGGCCTTGATTCATCACACTCAAGATTAATGGCCCAGATTGATCAATCAACAGGCCGCCGCCACTCTAAGGGGTAATCACTGCAAACCCTAATGATCACATTCCCCTTCTTATAAATAGCGAGGTGCCATTCCCTTGCAAGAGGACCCTCTTTTCGAGATCAGAGAGCATTAGAAGACTTGGAAAAAAAGAGCAGAGAGAGAGCAAAGAGAGCATTTCTTCAACGCCAAACAATCTTCCGGAGCCAAGGCTGCATACCGATCGTCCAAGGAGTATGGCAGAGCGGCCGTCGCTTTCCCGAGCCTCTATCGTCACCCCCCAGAATCTAAAATAAACAATTGTACTTAGATTGCTGTACCTAGGTTTTCGTCCCTAGGCTTTCTTTGTACAAGCGAGTTTGTAACGTGAAGTAAAAGTCCAGTCCTACGATAATTGTTCTGCTCTTTTATATTTCATGGCAAACACGATGGCGACTCTACTAGGGACAAACTTTTCTACGGCTGAGGAGTTGGTGACGCAATCGGGTGCAGCCAAACTTGGTCCACCCAACAGAAGATGATCGTACGCTTCGACCAACAGGCGTTCGAAGAAATGCTCTCCGAAGGGAGCGCTGGCCCGGTCCAGAAGTGCACCCGCACCACGAAGGCTCGTAAAGAGTGGAGGCTAAAATCTTTTGCTCCTCCCCAGGCCCTCGATGGAGTACTCTCTGCTACCCAAGACGGTGAAGGCGATTCTCGTGCGGCCCCGCTTCGAGCCATAGAAGACTCTGATGTTCCCAAGTCCGGCAGAGGAAAGCACTATGATGCTGGACTTGCAGGGGCAAAGAGTGATTCTATGGGCTCCAGAAAGAGACCAAACAAGGGCACTAGCCGCAAAGCGAAGACTCATGCGACTAAGATGGCCAGCCGCATGAATGATGACCATGCGGCTGAAACTGCTAGCCAAATGCATAGTACTCATGCGACTAGGATTTCCAGCCGCATGGAGAACACTTATGCGGCCAGGGTTTCCAGCCTCATGGAGAAGACCCATGCGGCTACGACTGCCAGCCGCATGAGGATTGATGATTCCAGCCGCATGACGTCTACTCCACATGGCTCCGTCTTCGACCGCCTCACCTATGGTCCTGATCTCCTGTGCTCCCAAGAAGACATGTCCGACTCCCTCCAGCACCACTTAGACTCTTCCTACTATGTGCCCTTACGCACTAGAGTGAAGAAGTCTAAGACAACACGAGTTTGGCAAGCTCGGTCCGTTGATCCGACCTCTGACCATCAGAGCATCCCATGTACTATTATGCGGGCCTCTGATGGGAAGTTGTACAGAACCACTCAAGTCCAGCCTCCGGCGGCAAACAGACAAGGAGGTTCCCAAAAGTCTCCTGAAATCCAGGGAGCAAACATGGTCGATCCGGACCTATCCGACTTGCGTGAGGCCATCCTCCACAAACGCAAGGAAAGAGAAGGTGCCCCAGGGTGCAAGGAGTCCTCTCACGGACGTCACTGCACCCAAATCATTGTCAACTGCTATTGCAACAATGCAATGGTACAAGAAGGCCGGCGGTCCGTCTTCCAAAGACTGCAACGACCAAGCTCAGAGGACGAGATGCCTCCTGTTGTCCCCTGCAACTCTACTCAGAAAATCCCCGCCGAGGGGAGAGAAAAGAAGACAAGCATCTCCAGCCCAAAAATATCAACCACTACAGCTAAGAGACTTTCTTCTAAACGGTTGTCCACTACCGGAGTTTTCTAAGGCAGCCATTCAAAGACGAAATCTGCTGCAATGGGAGATTCAACATCCACATCACTGGGGGTTATGGAAACTGGGGGTAGCACTCCTCCGGACATCCACGACAATCCGATATTCCAAGGAGACGAGCCCGGGGAGACAACTCTCCCATCAGATACAGCAGGTGCTGAAATCCTCGAGGACATTCACGACTCTCAAGATAAAGCAAGCTTTGAAGCTGGGGGTACTATTCCCTCCGAGTCCGAACCCGAAGAGAACATTCCCACATACCCCGATGACTTCTCGCACTACAACAAAAAACCCATTTTACAACGTTAGATAAACGTTGTTAATAGCTTTTTACAATGTTTCAGAAAATGTTGTAGTTCGAGGAGTTATAGAAAGTTTGAAATATTTTTACAACGACGGGCTATCGTTGCACCACACGTTGTAAACACAGTTTTTGACTTCGTGTTTTTTCATTTTAACAATAATTCTATAACGTTGTAAATATTAGTTTTAACAATGGTTACAATTTGTTGTCATTACAACTTCTACAATGTTTGATAAATATTGTAAAGCACCATTTACAACATTGTTTCAATATTGTCACTTTTACATCAGCAACTTTTTAAAAAACGTTATATATATGTATATCACAATATTTTTCCTTCATCGTCATATAGCTGTCAACAACATTTAGTTAACGTTGTAAAATAGTTGTAATTGATGATATTGGCAATAGCTCATAAACGTTGTGAAACAATTATTTACAACATTGGTTAATCATTGTTTAAATTAAATTTTCATTTAAAAAAAATTTTATATATATATATATATATATATATATATATATATATATATATATATATATATATATATATATATGGAATTGACAATAATACACAAATTCCATTATTGACCATTTACAAAAGAGGAGCATAACAAGACTGAGAAGATATTCCATGTATTCAATCCAATAATTCAACTACAAATTAGATAAAAGTCGAATCAAAAGACTACAATAGATGGATGGTCGCAACTGAAACCCAAGGACTCTCGACCCAGAAAGTTAAGAAAATGGTCCATAATGTTCTCCTGCAGTTCAAATAAAAAACACATTAGAGATAGTATTGCCTTCTAATATACAGCTTCAAGTAGCAAACAAATTCATCAAGGGTGAAGGTGTCAGAGAGGAACGTTATAGCACCAAATGGTGACGATATTAAGTCTGTAAATAAGTTTCAAAACCCGATTAAATCCACAAGATTCCCAGCAGGAGGTGCTTTATCTGTCAATCGATCTGTGAATTCTTTTCGCACAGTTGAGCTGTATTATCATACGCTGCAGCAGCTGAAGTGGGGACCCTCAGCTGAGGAAACTCTTAATAATCTTCAATGTAGATTGGATGCTTACCAAGCAGACCAGGTACTGAAGTTGCTCCGTGATCACTCTGTTGCTTTTGGGTTTTTCAAATGGTTGAAGCATCAGCAAATGTTCAAGCATGATGAACATACCTATACAACCATGATTGGCATCCTAGGACAATCAAGACAATTTGACACTATAAAAAGACTTCTAGATGAAATGAAGAGGGAGGGATGCCATCCAACTGTTGTGACATATAACCGTCTGATCCACTTCTATGGACGTACTAATTATATAGGTAAGGCTGTTCAAGTGTTCAGTGAGATGCAGGAACTTGGTTATGAACCCGATCGTGTTACATTTTGCACACTTATTGACATCCATGCAAAGGCTGGGTTCCTTGATGTTTCATTGGACTTGTACCAAAAGATGCAAATGAAAAACACATTAGAGATAGTATTGCCTTCTAATATACAGCTTCAATCAGAGGTACTGAATTAAATATAGATCAATCAAAAAAAATCAAACAGAAAGCATGTAAATGATATAGTACCTGTACTGAAGTATTGATAGCTGCTCTTTCTATGTGTCCTTTCTGGGCATTACTGGCATTAGAGGTAGAAGGAAATCGGCGTGCACGCCCAAGTAATGTATGTACACACCCAAATGTTTTTGCCTCATACTTTCGCTCTTTTTGCCAATTCAGAACCTCTTGTCTCTCTTTGTACCAGAGTTCTACTGTTTCTTTAGCTTCTTTAAGAGATACCTGATATAAAACAGCTCCCACTTAAAACGCAATGATCCTCTTAAGACTTTCAGTGATTAACCATAGGTAAAACAGAGCACATCCTTCAGATAATTCAATACATTATATTCGACGTATTACATATAGAATACAGGTAATATATTTTCTGTTTGGCCTTTCAATTCATCTTCCTTTCATATAACACAAGCACAAAGAATTAAGCAATAGTTATGAATGGATGCAAGATTGCACGTATTAATACATGTCCATATATGTGAGAACACAGGGTTCCTAGCTCCAACTGATATAAAATATTACCTGCCACGTTGAGACTTGGGAGCAAACTGCTTGCACGAAAGAAGATATTTTCATGTGTTAATGTGTACATGTATGTAGCGGCAAAGGAGTGTTTCATGTGTATGTACAACAAAGTCAATAGAGCTATCACAATTTTAGGGTGTCTGAGATTTAATTTCTTACTGATGCTTAATAGTAAAACATTTGCTCCGAGTCTTTAACATTCACCAGATACTGGAGAATGGTAAGGCCGTTGTTGGATGGTTGAAGATCAAAGCAGCTATGAGATGGGGAATCTTTATCAGGAAGAAGGCAGCTGAGAGGAGAGCACAGCTTATTGAGCTGGAAGATTAGCAAGTTCTGTTAAAGTAGTAGTAATAGTTCTTCAATTTGTTCGCAACATCTGGTAACCAATTGATCCAGACTATCCCAGGATGTAGAAGACTGGGAGATATCAGGAGTGGAATTCCATTTGAAATTGGTTCGCAAAATCAATCAGAGGTATTGAAGCAAAAATCAGAGGTATTGTACCAAAAAAAATTCTCCATTACTAATGTTAATTAAATATAGATCAATCAGAGGTATCAACTGTACCAAAAATCAGAGAGTTTATGCCTACAGAGGTCATTATTGTTGAGCCAAACCTTCAAAAGTCCCTTAACAATAATATATAAAACAGAATTAACAATCATTTGACTATTTCTCATATGATTTTATTGAAGCAGTAAAAAAAACTTACTACAATAGCAAGCCAAACATTAGACTGAATCAACACCTTGAACTTGCTCTCAAGCAAGGTATCTTTCTCTTCGTTATTTCTACCCAAAAAAAAGGGAAAACGTACTAGAAAATTAGAATTCAAACATGTAAGAAATGTAAGTGAACAAATAAACAACTAGATTGCAAGCGACTAGTATTAAAGAGATTAGACTTGCCCACTCATCAATGACGAGAGCAACATCTTCTAAAGGTAGAATTCTTGCATGCCTCAAGTGCTACCTTGGCCACAACAAGCTGTTGGTTCCGTCTCTTCAATTTCTTTAGTAAAAGTCACAATGTTAATTGTTATGAATGCTTTCAAAACATAACAAGCTATAGAGGAAAGTGTAGCTGCATACTTACATGCCAGGGTTGTTGCACATCCGAGAATACCACCCTCAAAATTTGCTCGACTTCAACCTGATCTTTCTTCTCATCAAACTTCAAAAGCCAACATACACCATCACCAGCATGGACATCAAATGAATATAATATAAAGTTGGTTTGACAATTTCTAAGAGATTTATTATGTCTGTCAGTAACAAGCTATCAACAATAATATCAATTGGGGAAACAAGTAGAAGACAACACAAGTTAAATCTCTCATTTGCCCATTATTTATCTAAAATTACTTAATCTTGGACTAAAAGCCTTACCATCTAGCAGAGCAATGATAGGACATGCTTTCTCCATAATCTCAGCTCCCACTGGATTATCAGCAAACATTCTACTACTTCTGTAACCTGGAATTTGCCAAACAAAGGCACATAAAGAGCATTAAAATCATAATCCATTTACCATGTACAAAAATATGGTATTAAAAGCTGCTAATACATTGAGAGAAAAAATAAAATGTTGATGGTATTAAAACTTTAAGTATGCACAAAGTAGTAGGTCTGCTTTGTACAAGTTACACAGCTCTTCAAGTGGGCCAACATTTATACTTACATCTTTACGTATAGCAGCTTCAATAAAGTTCAATTAATTGGGATAGAGGCTGAATCAACCCGATGAACAAACTTTACGACAAAATTACTAGCAAAATAGGCAAGAGTTTAGGCATGAACCACTTGCCATATCAGAAAGCATGCAAATGATATAGTACCTGTACTGGAGTATTGATAGCTGCTCTTTCTTTATGTCCTTTCTGGGTATTACTGGCATTAGAGGTAGAAGGAAATCGGCGTGCATGCCCAAGTAATGTATGTACACACCCAAATGTTTTTGCCTCATACTTCCGCTCTTTTTGCCAATTTAGAACCTCTTGTCTCTCTTTGTACTAGAGTTCTACTATTTTTTTAGCTTCTTTAAGAGATACCTAATATAAAATAGCTCCCACTTAAAACGCAATGATCCTCTTAAGACTTTCAGTGATTAACCATAGGTAAAACAGAGCACATCCTTCAGATAATTCAATACATTATATTCGACATATTACATATAGAATACAGGTAATATATTTTCTGTTTGGCCTTTCAATTCATCTTCCTTTCATATAACACAAGCACAAAGAATTAAGCAATAGTTATGAATGGATGCAAGATTGCACGTATTAATGCATGTCCATATATGTGAGATCACAGGGTTCCTAGCTCCAACTTATATAAAATATTACCTGCCACGTTGAGACTTGGGAGCAAACTGCTTGCACGAAAGAAGACATTTTCATGTGTTAATGTGTACATGTATGTAGCGGCAAAGGAGTGTTTCATGTGTATGTGCAACAAAGTCAATAGAGCTATCACAATTTTAGGGTGTCTGAGATTTAATTTCTTACTGATGCCTAATAGTAAAACATTTGCTCCGAGTCTTTAACATTCAACAGATACTGGAGAATGGTAAGGCCGTTGTTGGATGGTTGAAGATCAAAGCAGCTATGAGATGGGGAATCTTTATCAAGAAGAAGGCAGCTGAGAGGAGAGCTCAGCTTATTGAGCTGGAAGATTAGCAAGTTCTGTTAAAGTAGTAGTAATAGTTCTTCAATTTGTTCGTAATGTCTGGTAACCAATTGATCCAGACTATCCCAGGATGTAGAAGACTGGGAGATATCAGGAGTGGAATTCCATTTGAAATTGGTTCGCAAAACTAATAGTTATTTTGTTACGACTTTTTTGTATATATATGAAATTCTAAATAACCAAACTGAGAGCTATTAAAAAACAAACAAGGAAAGAGGAAAACTAAATAAGTTTATAATGTTCATAATAAATGACATTCATCTTTACCTCTTGAGAAGATCTTGATTGTAGACAGTGAGCACCTCTTCCTTCCTCCTTTATCTTGAGAGGAAAACAAAATCCATCTTCAAAAGAGACATTAACACAATTAAACTAATACGCCATCTTCATTCCTTCTTTCATAGGAATTATCCTCATCATCAATAGCTTCGCCAAGTTTTGATATATCCAGCGGTTAACAACTTGTTTCTGCATTCTCATTATATAATTCCAATTCATGAAAACCTCTTGGTGGTGGTTTCAACACAACATACCAACTAGAAGAATCTGACTCTCTAGAGTAGAATACTTGCTTCGCTTGTGATGCTAGAATGAAATGGTCACTTTCGAATTGATTTTTGAATTGATGGAGATTTACTAGCGTAAAACCATCTTCAAACTTAACACCATGATAAATGTGCGCCCAATCACACCTAAAGATGGGGATTTGAAATGTATTATAATCTAAAACAAGAATTTCGCGCAAGACCCCATAAAAAGCTCTTGAGCTTGAAGTTCCAGCATTGTCATTTGAATCTGATTGGCATACGGTTTTTGCTTCTAAAGAAATACCACTATTTTGAGTGGACCTTTGAACATCTTTGGTTTGAAATCGACGCCCATTGATAAGGAATGCAGAATATGACATTACTTCCTTTACAGGCCCATATGCCAACCACTTTATTGTATCACACACATGAATGCTTGTACTGATTTCCTCCTTAACCTATAAAAAAACTCGTAGTAAGATCTAATAATTTCATACATATTGCAATCTCAAAGAATATAGAAAAATATATGTATACTTGAACTATTACCTTTTTCTGAATCCAATCACAGAATGTATCTGAATGTTTCTTCCAAAGTTTGTTTTCATTTGTGAAAAGACGCTTATCTGAATTCTTCAACTCAGTCAAATGCATTCTAGATGAAACAATATGGTAAGAAAACACATGGTCACGCCTAGTCTAAACATTAAATTATTAAAAAAGAATTATAATGAATCTCCTTATACTTACTCTTCATAAGGTGCCACCTTTGCAGTATTAAAAAGCACATATCGATGTGCAATTTTTAAGAGTTCATGAGACATTGTTACATGCACTCCTTTGGATAATGGGCGTCCCTCATGTAATGAGTTATCAAGAGAGTCTTCGTTACGTCTATGACGAACACCTATTTCTTTTGCTTGTTCTGTATAGCTACAACAATACCTCATGCACTCCTCAGAAAGATAGTACTCTGCTATGCATCCTTCAGGACGTGCTGAATTTTTGACATATCCTTTGAGTATCTTCATATACCTAATAAACATATTTCAGCTATTTATGAATGGTATAAACAAATATGGTTTTAGAAAGTAAGATGATATAGTGGAGTACCTTTCAAATGGATACATCCAACGATATTGTACTGGTCCACATAAATGAACTTCTCGCACTAGGTGAATGGTCAAATGTACCATAATATCAAAGAAAGAAGGAGGAAAAAATCTTTCTAACATGCACAATGTTTCAGCAAATTCAGCTTCAAGACATTCCAATCTATCTCGATCAATAACCCTTTGGCATATTTCATTAAAAAATGCACATAATCTAAGTATTGCATTTCTCGGTCCCTTGTCTAAGAGATCTTTCAAAGCTACGGGAAGCAATTGTTGCATCAAAACATGACAATCATGAGATTTCAGGCTTATTATGTTGTTATCCTTTGAGAAGCAATTTCTAATGTCAGAACTATACCTATCGGGTACCTTCAAATTTCTTAACCGATTATAAAATAATTGCTTTTCAGTCTTCGATAATGTGTATAGTGCTACAGGAAGGTATACTTTACCGTCTTTATCCTGTGGATGCAACTCTCTTCTAATTTCCATTTCTTGCAAATCTCTTCGAGAATTAAGACCATCTTTTGATTTCCCTTTAATATCTAAAAGTGTGCCAAGTATACTCTCACATACATTCTTTTCAATGTGCATTACATCCAAATTGTGGCGTAGAAGCAAATCCTAATAAGAAAACAAAGTTACATGTTATTATGAACTATATTTTGAACTCGGAAATATTAAGACAAAATAAAGATAACTAGATTGATTAAAAATGACTTACCTTCCAATAAGGCAGCTCAAAGAATATTGACCGCTTCTTCCATATTTGTACCTCACTATCAATTGTAGCCTTTGACTTCTTTCTTTTATTTGGTTTTTGTTTTTTCTTTCCCCAGTCATTTTCAATTTGACTTGTAGCTTTCAATACATCACGACCGGTCATTATTATCGGTTTTTCCCTATCTTCATGCTTTCCATCAAACCAACTTTTTTTTGTTCGAAATAGGTGTTTTGAAGGAAGGAATCTTCTATGAGCCATATATACTGTCTTACAGCTATGCGGTAACCACATAGATAATGTACTACCACCACAAATAGGACAAGCTGACTTTCCTTTTGTTGTACATCCAGCTAGATTTTCATAAGCGGGAAAATCATTTATTGTCCACATTAAAATCACCTTCAAATTAAACATTGTCTTAATGTAAGCATCATAAACTTCTACCCCATTGTTCCATAACTCTGTTAAATCTTCTATAAGTGGCTGCAAGTAAACATCAATATCATTACCAGGTTGCTTCGGCCCTGGAATTAATAAAGTCAACATTATATGCTCTTTCAACATGCATAACCATGGCGGAAGGTTGTATGCAACAAGCATCACAGGCCAACAACTATAGGTAGAGCTAAGATTACTAAAAGGGTTAAATCCATCGGCAGCAAGACCAAGTCTTATATTTCGTGGATCTGATGCAAAATTGGGCCACTTTCTGTCTATTGCTTTCCAGGCTAACGAGTCAACTGGATGGCGTAACTTGCCATCTTTACTTGTATTAGTGCTATGCCACCTCAAATGTTCAGATGTTTCTATTGATAGAAATATTCTTTTCAGCCTTGGTATGATGGGAAAATATCTAAGCACCTTCACCGGAATCTTTTTTATATACTTGTTCCCATTTCTATTATCTTCGATATTGCAGTCATTCACTTTCCAACGAGAATAACCACATTTGGGACAATTATCCATATCTGCAAGTTCTTTTCTAAATAAACAACAATCATTCTCACAAGCATGTATTTTTTCATAATTTAGATCAAAAGACTTCAATAACTTCTTTGCTTCATATGAGGTTTTAGGAAGCATGTTATCTTCTGGAAGCATGTTACCAACGGTTTTAAGAAGTTCATCAAAACAAACCTTGGATAAACCATTCGTAGTTTTGATTTTATACAAAGCAACTGTTGCAGACAATCTTGTCTGATTCATGCAACCTGTGTACAAAGGGGTTTCAACATCTTCCGGCACATTAGCCGACCCTCCTCTTCTATCACTACTATGATCTGTAATCCCTTCATCTTGAGCAAGTGCATTTGCATACATTTGATACATATCAGATGATATTATACCTTGATGCACCTCTGCATAAGGTGTAGATTGTTCCCCATGTAATGCCCAAGTAGTATAGAATGGATCCATTCCTTTACAAACTAAGTGCTCATACACGATTGGACCCGGAAGAGAATCCAAGTTCTTGCATTTCATACAAGGACATGAAATAGTTTCTGGATTACCTAGATTCTTCAAAGCAACATTTACAAAATTCATTGCTCCTTGTTGGTATTCAGAGGTGTGTCTACATATTTACAAGAAAAAAATAGAATGAATATCAAAATGGTATACAGCAAAAAACAAAAAGAGCAATTAGTTTATTATGGGTAACTTCGAAACCTTTCAAAATGCAACCAAGCTTTATCCATCACTGGAAACGTGCAATAGTACTCTAATTCACATCAAACAAAATAGAATTAAGGATAGCTACTAAGAAAATCAAATCAACTATTTTATAATTGAATCAAGTGAAATGATGTAATAAGAAATAAAAGAAATTAGATTAACTAATTAAATATCAGAGCCCCAAACGAAAAACAATTATATTTGTGATAAAAAAAATCACTTGATGTAACTTTAACAAGAGGCCTAGGCTACAATGTAATCCCAATTTCATATAAAACTCTCAGACACATTGCACAAAGTTAAGGTTCTTACTATCCATTCTTCCATTCTTCATAGATCAAGATACATACTATAAAAACATTATTATTTTAAAGGTTATAGAACTTCTTGTTAATGACACTAAAAAGATTTTATAACAAAGACATGGTAGAGGCACCAGAATATTATTTTGCTTTTTTTTCTTCACTCGACTTCATTTGCATCTTGAGATTCTAGACATCTTTCATCAGTAAAAATTGAAAGTAACTAAATAAAAAAGGGTATATAGTTTAACGATAAATTATTATTAAGGTGTTGCTCCCTCATTGACATCTAAATTGTTTGTAACAGAGATAAGGATGAGCGATTAGAACCAGAACATGCATGTATTTCTTACCTTAATTTATATATTTATATATAAGAAGTCATCTAATATCCTATGGATTATGATGTGCAGGAAGTAGATCCAAGAAAGCGCTAAGAAAACATCAAAATACATGACAAAGTTAGATATTGATAACTTTTTGGTTGTTAAATTAATAGTCCATATTTCATTCCATCTCATGCATTCTATCATAATTGCATTGACTACTAAATAATATTAAAAAAATGAAAACGCTTACCTGTTGAAAGCAGTCGAGTGGTAGGGATGACAGTAATGAGTACCAATTCCTGCAATAATATACATTAATCAAGACAAGGAATTAAAAAAAACCAATCAAGATAAAAAAAAAATTAAAAACAAATCTTCAAAACTTCTTCATTGTCGTTACTCTCCCACCAAATAAGAAAACCTAAAAATCTGGATGACTGAAAATCAGACCAACTACAATATTAAAAGAACATATTTACCGACGTAATAATAAAATTCCGAACCTGTAAAATAACTTATTTCTCCCATCGATTTGGGAGTACCAAAATTATGGAGGTCATCAATCAATATGGAAGCACCAAATTTATATAGGCCACTGATCGATTTGGGAGCACCAAATTTTAGGGTTTTAATTAGGGCATAACCCAAAATCGAATCAAATTCTTTTTAAAAAACAGGGGCTTTAAATATCATCGATTATTTGGGACAATAAAATTTATCCGTCCATAGAAAATATCGGCAAGATGGAGTCGAAGACGAAAAGAGCAGAACCTACAAAAAATAAAAAATAAAAAGCAAAGAACTTACTTCTCCGCTTCTGGAGATGAAGACGTCTCTGGACCCGGCGGGAGCAACGAGCAAAATATTGGGAGAAACTCTCTGATCTGGACCCGGCGGGAGCGAAATATAGGGAGAGACTTCTCTCTGGACCCGGCGGGAGCGAAATATAGGGCGAGAGAAAAATATTAGGGGTTCAGTTTTGGGAAAGTATACGCGGGATATAAACCCTATTTTGTTTTAGGGAAATATAGGAGGAGATATATGTGGACCGCGGGAACATGAAAAGAGAAAAGAGTTGGTGAAATATTTGGATCCCGCTCGGACCCAATAACCTGCAGCTTCCCGCAACTCTTTAAAAAATTTTTAACTATGCACAAATAATGTTGTTAAAGTTTAAATTTACAACATTTATACTGAATTATTGTAAAAAAAAAAAACTAGATTCACAACATTTAAACAAAAAATGTTGTTATCACCAACATTTTACAACGTTCTTATTAGAAATATTGTAAATCATATCACTTTTTACAATATTTTTTAAAATCGTTGTAAATGAAACGTTATAAAATGGGTTTTTTGTTGTAGTGTCGGTACATGGGTATGACTCGGAGGGCACATCCTCCACCGTTCCTTCCATCACTCCTCATGTAAGGACGGTATTCATGACGGACAGTAACCAAGGTGGTTCCAGCGATCGCCAACGCATCGACACTCTGGAGGCCATATTGCTTGTCTTAGTCAAGTCTGTAGACGAGATCAAAGTGGCTCTTCCAACTCTGCAAGGAGGAACGCCTGGCCAAACAAGCACGGGTCCTGCGGTCAATACAGACTCGAATTCAGCGGCACCGAACCCGGACAACAATCCTCCTGAAGGAACGGCCCCCACCACCGTGGATGAAACCCGCGAAGCGAGAAGAGAGGTCCAGGAGCTCCGAGCCATGTTTCACGCTCGAGAAAATTCCCAAGACCTCAGAATACAACATCCGTACCCTGCGGCCTGGAGGGATGTTCCATTCCCACCAAGATATAAGTCGTTCAATATCAATCCTTATGATGGCAAGACCTCAGCAAGTCGGTACATTACTTACTTTGAGGTCACCATCGACCATCTGCCCCATGATGATGCCATCCTCACACGATTATTTATCGGGGCATTGGAAGGAGTCGCCTTCGACTGGTATCGTAACCTGCCAGACAACTGCATCCATTCCTTCGCTGGCTTCAAGCGCATGTTCTTGGAGAGGTTCTACGAAGTAGGACAGGACATCACAATGTCCACCCTCATGGACGTCGTCCAAGGGGAGAAAGAGCTGACAAGGAACTACATTGAGCGGTTTTGCCAAACCGCAATGAAGCTGCCGTCTAGAAACCCGGATTCTCCCTAATTGAAATTTGCCAAAAGAGCAACGAGACTACTGCTCTGTATTCTTTTCAGTCCAACAGAGTAGCAGAAAGGAAGAATAGAACATTGACAGAAATGATAAACTCAATACTGTTGACTGCGGGTCTTCTAAAGTATTTTTGGGGAAAAGCTGCATTGACGGCCAAATTTATTCTGAACAGAGTGCCGTATGCAACTTCTGATATTACTCCTCATGAACTCTATTTCAAAGTCAAACCCAACTTGAATATCATTCGAGTGTGGGGGCATCTTGCATATGTGAAGCTCCCGGATCTGAAGATTTAGAAGTTCGGAACAAGGACTACGAAGACAATATTCTTGGGGTATGCCAAGAAGAGTGATGCTCGAAGGTTCTTTGACTTGGAGTCTAACCATGTCATCAAATCTCGTGACGCAGAGTACTTTGAAGACAAGTTTGCTAGGCACAAAAACATTGTTCTTACGGACATTCCGGAGAATAATGATGGTACAAAGGAAATTGAGGTTTCCAACGATGCAGTAGTCCAAGAAGAAGCTGTTGTTGATGAAACAACGTTTGAAACAGAACTCGCAGAGCCGTCAGCTAAGCGATTGAGGAGACCGAAAGATTTCGGAGAGGACTTTGCCATCTATCATGTGGAAGCAGATTCGCTTACCTATGATGAGGCAATGAAGACCAGAGATGCTATCTTCTGGAAAGAGGCGGTGAATGACGAGTTTGACTCTATCACCTCCAATAACACATGTGTGTTAGTAGATCTACCTGAAGGAGCAAAACTCATCGGATGTAAATGGATCTTCAAGAAGAAGATGAAGGCAGATGGAACTATTGACAAGTTCAAGGCCATGCTGGTAGCCAAGGGGTTTTCTCAAAAACATGGGATAGACTACTTTGACACGTACGCTCCAGTAGCATGAATGACAACCATCAGAATGTTAATCGCTCTAGCAGCTATACATAAGTTGGTGATACATCAGATAGATGTAAAAACAGCATTCTTTAATGGAGAGCTGACCGAAAAGATTTACATGCAAAAACCAGATGGATTTGTCGTCAAAGGTCTTGAAGACAAAGTCTGCAAGTTGGTGAAATCCCTGCACAGTTTGAAGTAGGCTCCCAAAATATGGTATGAGAAGTTTGACAAGATCATTCGATCAAATGGCTACAGAGTCAGCGAATCAGACAAATGTGTTTACACAAAGTTCTCTGATGGAAGAGGAATCATCGTTTGTCAGTACGTGGATGACATGCTAATCCTAGGCTCGGATGTAGGATGTGTCACAGAAACAAAGAAGTTCCTATCGACCAAGTTCAGTATGAAGGTGTCACGACCCGGTTCCAATTGCTTGGGTCGAATCGGATCATGCCCAGCCTGCACCGTTGTTGAGACGGCGACAGTAAGCTGTTCAGTAGCAGGTAACCATACAACAACACTATATTAGTCACAACTCAACATTCGGAAATTTAAAACTTTATTAAACTTTTACATGAAATAAAAGATACAACTTAAACCATTTTTTTATACAATATGAATAAAAGAAAACTCTAGGCAAACAGCTCAGCAATCTCGAATTCCTCGTCTTGGTATCGCGTAACAAAGCCTCACCAGTGATACCTAAAATATTGGGTCTCCAGTCAGGAGGGAGCAAAGTATAATTATGAATATCCAATAATTCAAATAATAATTTGAAATTTGCAATATTAAACAATTTGAAATACTTTAACAATATTTTTCAACAATTCTACAATTGAAAATAATGTGATTTGAGTAGGTAACGAACTATGACCGGCTTGGGATGATTCAATTATATCCTAATGATACGGTCCGGCCTATCCTCGTGTATAGGAGGAATCAGCTCGCACAATCAATGATGCAATATAGGGGTATTGGTCATAGACGCTACACTACTCTCCCAATATCCCGAGTCAATCAGATTCAATCAATGAGTCAATATTCGAACTCTAGTAAAGAGTTCCACAATCAATACTCTAGGAGAGAGTTTCGTGTAGCAATGTGGTTTAAAATTGCAATAAAACAATTACTAGATAAATTACCAAATAGACATAACTGTACTTGCCTTTGTATTAGATTGACTGGAAGAACGAGTCGGTACCGAGGAGGAACGTCAGTTGTAACTTCGAGTTCCTACAATTGAGAACTCGACTTAGATTCCTGAATAACCAGACTAAGTGTGCTAGTTGCAATCTCTAGTAGTAAGTCCTAGTCAGGTTTTAAGTTGTATTAATTTACAGCTAACGATTATGTCGCAACTACGTGCGTTGATTAAGCCGGTTAATTGAATTATTTAGAAATACACGAGAATCAATTACAATTTGGAAAACTTTGTATTTTGTAATATATTTATAAAAATACAATTTCTTTTAGTGATAAACCGTAAATTAATAATATTTTATTCATTTTAACTAAATTCGTAATTAACCAGTAATCGCGATCAAATCTACGATTTATGCGACTAACCAAAAACCACCCAAATTACATCCACCAGAAAAAGAAAAAATAAAATAATCTACGCTACACAATACAGTGGCACAGCTAATGGTCCTAGGGTGGGCTTATGCCCTGTACAATTTTCTTTTACATCAATTAAGCGAAAATGACTTAATTAATAAATAAAGTGCAGAAATTAAATAACTATAATAAATAGCCTAGATATTAATTAAAATAATTAAAAAGAAAGCTAAGAGTCTCAGACTCGGTCCATTCCTCAAAATTCGGCTAATACCCCAACGTCCGGTCGGACCGGTGCGTTTGCATTTCGCCGGGTCCACAGACCGGTACGGTCGTCGCCCGAAAAATCAGTCTAGAAATTCATTTTCGAAAGCCAATTTTGAAATCAATATAAATATAGTTTTTGTAAAAATTTGGGCAGCACTTCCTCTATTTTCGGGACAAACCCAAAACTGGGAAGTGCGCCAACAAATTCCTGCAAATATTTTCCAACCCAAAATAGTCCACAGAAATATCCACCAAAATGATTTCCAACACCACAGAAATAATTCCAACACCACCGAATAATTCCCGAAATATCCGGGAATCCATAATCCATCCAAATTACACCAAACCAGCAAGTAAAACACAGGAAATTAATCTAACGCAGCTAAACGAAAATATATAACGCAGCTAGCCGGATTCCCGAGAGGGAACCGGGGGACCGATCTATCATCATCGATTCTATGGGGACGAACTACTGTGACTATCCAGAAATTACCAGTTTCCGTTGGCGGGGAGCCGCGGGAAAAATCTCGAGAAAGAAATCCGAACTAAGTCGGCAGCAGGTCGAAGTTCCGAACAACGACGAGAGTCCACGGACAGCGGAAACGCCGGAGGGGACAGCAAGGACCGCGGAAAGGGCGCTGGACAGCGCAGCGGAGCACGCTGACGCGGCGGGACGCGGACAGCGCAGCGGGGTCGGGGTTCTGCCGGCGGGGAATCGCCGGGCTGACTGCGGCGGAGGGAGCCGCGGCCACAGGGGCTCGGCCGGACGGAGAGGGCGGCGCGGGAGGCGGTCACCGGCCTCGGGACGGCGGCGGCTGGCCGCAGAGGGGGTCGCGGCGGCGCGGAGGCGTCGGCCACGGACGGTGGCGCTCGCGGGAGGCGGCGCGGTGGCGGATCCGGCCGAAGAAAGGGGGCTCAGAAACCGCGGAGGCGGGGCACGGATCTGGGCTTGTCGCGGTCGGGGAATAGTCGCGCACGGGGCGCGGGGAGCTTCGGGTGGCCGGAGATGGGGGTTCGCCGGAGAAGGGTAGGGTTAGGGTTAACCTCTCCAGAGAGGTGGAGAACTCGGTGAGAGAGAGATGAGATGAGGAGTTTGAGATTTCTTTCTCTGATGGGGGTGTGAGTACGGGGAGAGTGAGGAAGTGGGGTTATTATGGGAAGAGGGATGGAGTGGAAAGAAATAAAGGAGAGGTGGGGTTAAGTAAGGGCTTCTCTCTGAACATGGGGAGAATGAAAGGTTGTAGTGTTTTAAGGAGGAGTTAAATTTGGGGAGTGATAGCTGTGAGGGGTTTGAGGAGTTACGGAAATGAGGGGATGAGTTTATTAAAGGAGAGTTGGTGGAGTTTATGGGTTGTGGCTGTAAGTATTCATGGGGAGAAACGTAAGGAGAGGGGAAGTGGGGTGACTAAGTTTGGGTTGTTTGGCCAACTCGTGAGTGCTGGTCCTACGGGACCAGCCAAAGCTAATTATTTTATTTATTTATTATTATTTTTTTATTATTATTAATATAAACCAAGTCAAAATTTGGAATTAAGAAAATGGAAGAAAGATTGGGTTAGGCTCAGGCCTGGGTCTGGGTTCGGACTCGGGTCTGGGTCCAAAAACAAAAATCCATGTTATATTAACTTTCGAAATCCTTTTTCATCCAAAAATATTTAATAGTAATATTAACAATAATAATAATAATTTCGAAATACTAATAATATCATTATTTAATTATTAAATACAAATTATGGGTTTCACAATCTTCCCTTCTTAGAAAATTTCGTCCTCGAAATTAAAGGCAAGGTAGGAGAATCAAAACAGGTACGGGTACTGCGCCCGTAACTCAGGTCAAACAATAAGAATTTTCAAGGCAGTCGTAGATGAGACGATTTATGATATCATCCATGTAGAAAATACAAAAGCGAACCAAAGTACACGAGGTTGATCAGACCATCATGCACCGGTCCTGATTAGACAATATATTAGTGGGTGCACCCTATAAATATCGTCATGATCAAGCTTGATTAAAGAGATAGCTTACAAAACTAGGCTAACTTAGCAGCATTAGTCAAATTTAGAACGGAAAAGAAAAGATAAGGAATAGGAGTTTAAGTGATGGCTCAAATTCTGATTTCTTCTCATCTCTGACTAGACTTGCAACTGATTTCTCTGGCACTGAAAGGTTGATTCCAATCTTTAGTTCTGAATTATCCAAAATGTGACTCGGATCCGAAATGTAACGTCTGAGCTGTGACGTAGAAGACATTGCACATTCTCAAGATTAGCTGGTAGAGCTAACTGGTACGCTACTTCCAACGCGTCTTAAACTTCAAATGGCCTGATGTATCTAGCCTCAATTTCCAGCTCCGTCAAAACTGACTGTTCCTCTGGTAGGAAAAACTTCACCAAAAGTAATTTGGTTTTCCCAAGACATACCAAATTTCGAGACGCAAAATCTCAATACATCTTCAAGCGTCTGGATTGACCTCTCTGATTGCTCGTCCCGCGGTACTCCATGAATCCGGTAGATGTGCTTCCCGTACAATGCTGCCCACTTCTTAGTGGATAAACCAACTTTGAAGGAAAATAAAGTGTGCTGACTTAGTCAGTCGGTTTATTATAATCCAATTGGTGTTCTTCCCTCCTTGGAATCAAGGCAATCCTGACACATAGTCCATCGTTATGTGCTTCTACTTCCAATCCGGAATGCCTAACGACTGTAGAAATCCTGCGGGTCTCTGTCGGCTAGCCTTCCCTTGTTAACAAACTACCCAACAATAGTACGCATATCCCAATACGTCTTATCAGCTCCTGGATGTGCGACTGGTGCGCTTCTTGCATTAGCTCATTCCTCAATTCGCCAGTCGGTACGCAAAGTCTCGTACCATTCTTCAGAGTTTCAATGCTGATTAATTTAGAAACCCTCAAGTGTTTCTGCCAACACTTGATCTCTAAGCCTGCAAAGTGCCTCGTTTTGAAACTACGTCATCTTGATTTTGTCCATCAGCCTCGAACTTTATCAATACTGAATCAGCATCCAGCTCCGTCCTTCATCTCCAGGTATTATAACCTCCAGTCTAAACTTCTCGATGTCTTCTAGCAGGTGCTAGTCCTTGGTTAAGAACTTCGCCATCAGTATCGACCAAGTACAACAGCGACCACATTAGCCTTACCTGAATGGTACTGCAAGTTGATGTCGAAATCCTTCATCTGCTTCAGCCATCTTCTTAGTCTAACATTCAGCCCTTTCTGAGTGAAGACATATTTCAGACTTTTATAGTCCGTATATATTTCACCCCCTTTCCATAAAAATCATGCTTCCATAGCTTCAAAGATAAAGATAATTGCAGCAATTCAAATTAGGTGTGGGATGATTCTTCTCATGAGTCTGTAGTTGCCTATACATGTAAGCAATTACTTTCCTATGTTGTTGAAGAACGCAGCCCAGTCCTTTCCAGAGACATTACTGTAAATTGAGAACCCACCGGTTCCTGCGGGTAGCGCAAGGATTGGTGTAGTGGTAAGTCTCTTCTTTAGCTCCTCAATGCCGCCTGGCAAACTTTTCGTTCAGATGAATTCTTCATTCTTCCAAGTGAGCTTCGTCATTGGCTCAGCAATCTTGGCGAAATCCTTCACGAACTTCTGATAGTAGCCGGCCAAGTTCAAGAATCTTCTGAATTGAACTTAGGGTTTACCACTCTTCAACAGCAGCTATCTTCCATCGAAATTTCTTCTCTTGACAACATGGCCAATAGTCCACCTTGTCAAAGAAAAATCCACGTTCAGATAACTTACCATAAAACTTCTTTTTCCTCAAAGTTTCCAAAACTTCCTCAGATGTTCTTTATGCTCTTCTTCAGTCTTCGAATATATCTCAGAATGTTATCTATGGAGAAGATAAACTGATTCAAATACTTATGAAAATCTCTGTTCATGAGATTCATGAACACAGCAGAAGCATTTGTCAGTCTAACATCCTGACCAAAGAAAACTACCCATACTTGGTGTTTGAACGCCGTCTTGGAAATGTCCTCTTTCCTGACTTTGATTTGATGGTAGTCAAATCTTAAGTCAAACTTCGAAACACCCTAACTCCACACAAACAGATCAAACAGATCCTCGATCCGGACAGAGAGCACTTGTTCTTTAGTGTCTTGGTAAATGATGCACATCCGTTTATTCCATCCTTTTGGAGCACAAACAAGATAGGTACTCCCTAAGGTGAAGTTCCACTCTGAATAAATCCTAGAGCCTTCATTGATCTGGTCCTTCATCTTCTTGTCCAACTTCGGGTTGACTCTGTAATATCCTTTAGAATTAGGGAAAGAGCCAGGGACTAGGTCAAGGGTGAGTCCTATGTCTAGATCTGGGATAATCCGGGGAGACTATCAGGGAAAACATCTGCCATAAGGGTGTAACTAAAAACTCTTATGATTGATCTAAGGACATCCTGTTACAACTTCCAAAAAGATGATGCTATTCAGCGGTTTTAGGTACTATTCCTCATGGTTCTGGCTCTTGAATGAGCAGTCTCCAACTGCTTCCTCTTTTTTTTTGAACCTCGAGTATGCATCATGCCTTATTGTAGGAGGCAAGGTCTGCTGGATAGGAAGAGGGTCCCTAGGTTGTGGCCTAACAGGTGTTGCTGGGTTATGAGCTCTGCTTTGATGGAAAGATAAGGGGCAGTCCTTTACCCGATGCTCAGCTGATCCACATGCCAAACATTGTCCCAATCTCTTGCGGCAACTAACGACCTGATGACCAGGCCTCTTGCAATAGTTACAAGCCCAAAGCTTCTTACGATAAGGCTGCCGGAAAGTAGGGTACTTGATGGGACCCAAATATCTTCTAGATTCAGGGGTATCCTTCCTAGGACAAAAGTTCTGCTCTAACTTGGTTGGGGATAACTAAGGCTACATCATGACGTTCTTCATGTCTTCTCTCGTGATATTCTTCTGTTCCTGCTGGGCTTCATCTTGAGCTTTCTGGAACTCCAAGATTTCTTGAAATAGGGCAACTATTTGGAAGATGTTTGCTGGTACTGGTGGAGCAACAAAAATGGATACTCCACCAAGAAAATGCAATTCAGTTTGAGATGAGGTAGGAATCGCCAGTGTAGGAAAATCTTCACTGGATGCACTATGAGGACGGTCAAACAGCCGCGAGGGAAAAGACCCTGGGCTTGGTTGAGGAGATGGGGTATGATCCGGAGATGACACCTCATCGCCAGCAGGATTTGGTCAACGGTCATTCTCTGGATGGTTTAGGATGCAAACATAAACAAGGTATCCTACCAGTCTATAATCAAACAAAAATATTTATTTATAATATATTTCGGTCCTATGTTGTGACAAATTGATGTTCTAGTGTTCTAATTGTTTCTAGGTATGTTTTCCTAAGTTGTTGTTCTGACCTGCATGGGCCACCACTAAAAATATGTCACGACCCGGTCCCAATTGCTTGGGTCGAATCGGATCATGCCCAGCCTGTACCGTTGTTGAGACGGCGGCAGTAAGCTGTTCAGTAGCAGGTAACCATACAACAACACTATATTTGTCACAACTCAACATTCGGAAATTTAAAACTTTATTAAACTTTTACATGAAATAAAAGATACAACTTAAACCATTTTTTTTATACAACATGAATAAAAGAAAACTCTAGGCAAACAGCTCAGCAATCTCGAATTCCTCGTCTTGGTATCGCGTAACAAAGCCTCACCAGTGATACCTAAAATGTTGGGTCTCCAGTCAGGAGGGAGCAAAGTACAATTACGAATATCCAATAATTCAAATAATAATTTGAAATTTGCAATGTTAAACAATTTGAAATACTTTAACAATATTTTTTAACAATTCTACAATTGAAAACAATGTGATTTGAGTAGGTAACGAACTATGACCGGCTTGGGATGATTCAATTATATCCTAATGATACGGTCTGGCCTATCCTCGTGTATAGGAGGAATCAGCTCGCACAATCAATGATGCAATATAGGGGTATTGGTCATAGACGCTACACTACTCCCCCAATATCCCGAGTCAATCAGATTCAATCAATGAGTCAATATTCGAACTCTAGTAAAGAGTTCCACAATCAATACTCTAGGAGAGAGTTTCGTGTAGCAATGTGGTTTAAAATTGCAATAAAACAATTACTAGATAAATTACCAAATAGACATAACTGCACTTGCCTTTGTATTAGATTGACTGGAAGAACGAGTCGGTACCGAGGAGGAACGTCAGTTGTAACTTCGAGTTCCTACAATTGAGAACTCGACTTAGATTCCTGAATAACCAGACTAAGTGTGCTAGTTGCAATCTCTAGTAGTAAGTCCTAGTCAGGTTTTAAGTTGTATTAATTTACAGCTAACGATTACGTCGCAACTACGTGCGTTGATTAAGCCGGTTAATTGAATTATTTGGAAATACACGAGAATCAATTACAATTTGGAAAACTTTGTGTTTTGTAATATATTTATAAAAATACAATTTCTTTTAGTGATAAACCGTGAATTAATAATATTTTATTCATTTTAACTAAATTCGTAATTAACCAGTAATCGCGATCTAATCTACGATTTATGCGACTAACCAAAAACCACCCAAATTACATCCACCAGAAAAAGAAAAAATAAAATAATCTACGCTACACAATACAGTGGCACAGCTAATGGTCCTAGGGTGGGCTTATGCCCTGTACAATTTTCTTTTACATCAATTAAGCGAAAATGACTTAATTAATAAATAAAGTGCAGAAATTAAATAACTATAATAAATAGCCTAGATATTAATTAAAATAATTAAAAAGAAAGCTAAGAGTCTCAGACTCGGTCCATTCCTCAAAATTCGGCTAATACCCCAACGTCCGGTCGGACCGGTGCGTTTGCATTTCGCTGGGGCCCACAGACCGGTACGGTCGTCGTCCGAAAAATCAGTTTAGAAATTCATTTTCGAAAGCCAATTTTGAAATCAATATAAATATAGTTTTTGTAAAAATTTGGGCAGCACTTCCTCTATTTTCGGGACAAACCCAAAACTGGGAAGTGCGCCAACAAATTCCTGCAAATATTTTCCAACCCAAAATAGTCCACAGAAATATCCACCAAAATGATTTCCAACACCACAGAAATAATTCCAACACCACCGAATAATTCCCGAAATATCCGGAAATCCATAATCCATCCAAATCACACCAAACCAGCAAGTAAAACACAGGAAATTAATCTAACGCAGCTAAACGAAAATATATAACACAGCTAGCCGGATTCCCGAGAGGGAACCGGGGGACCGATCTATCATCATCGACTCTACGGAGATGAACTACTGTGACTATCCAGAAATTACCAGTTTTCGTTGGCGGGGAGCCGCAGAAAAAATCTCGGGACAGAAATCCGAACTAAGTCGGCAGCAGATCGAAGTTCCGAACAACGACGAGAGTCCACGGACAGCGGAAACGCCGGAGGGGACAGCAAGGACCGCGGAAAGGGCGCTGGACAGCACAGCGGAGCACGTTGACGCGGCGGGACGCGGACAGCGCAGCGGGGTCGGGGTTCTGCCGGCGGGGAATCGCCGGGCTGACTGCGGCGGAGGGAGCCGCGGCCACAGGGGCTCGGCCGGACGGAGAGGGCGGCGCGGGAGGTGGTCGCCGGCCTCGGGACGGCGGCGGCTGGCCGCAGAGGGGGTCGCGGCGGCGCGGAGGCATCGGCCACGGACGGTGGCGCTCGCGGGAGACGGCGCGGTGGCGGATCCGGCCGGAGAAAGGGGGCTCGGGAACCGCGGAGGCGGGGCGCGGATCTGGGCTTGCCGCGGTCGGGGAATAGTCGCGCGTGGGGCGCGGGGAGCTTCGGGTGGCCGGAGATGGAGGTTCGCCGGAGAAGGGTAGGGTTAGGGTTAACCTCTCCAGAGAGGTGGAGAACTCGGTGAGAGAGAGATGAGATGAGGAGTTTGAGATTTCTTTCTCTGATGGGGGTGTGAGTACGGGGAGAGTGAGGAAGTAGGGTTATTATGGAAAGAGGGATGGAGTGGAGAGAAATAAAGGAGAGGTGGGGTTAAGTAAGGGCTTCTCTCTGAACGTGGGGAGAATGAAAGGTTGTAGTGTTTTAAGGAGGAGTTAAATTTGGGGAGTGATAGCTGTGAGGGGTTTGAGGAGTTACGAAAATGAGGGGATAAGTTTATTAAAGGAGAGTTGGTGGAGTTTATGGGTTGTGGCTGTAAGTATTCATGGGGAGAAACGTAAGGAGAGAGGGGAAGTAGGGTGACTAAGTTTGGGTTGTTTGGCCAACTCGTGAGTGCTGGTCCTACGGGACCAGCCAAAGCTAATTGTTTTATTTATTTATTATTATTTTTTTATTATTATTAATATAAACCAAGTCAAAATTTGGAATTAAGAAAATGGGAGAAAGATTGGGTTAGGCTCAGGCCTGGGTCTGGGTTCGGACTCGGGTTTTGGTCCAAAAACAAAAATCCATGTTATATTTACTTTCG
Source organism: Iris pallida (assembly GCA_029216955.1). Classification (NCBI taxonomy): domain Eukaryota; kingdom Viridiplantae; phylum Streptophyta; class Magnoliopsida; order Asparagales; family Iridaceae; genus Iris; species Iris pallida. The sequence continues at coordinate 5,975,847 of JANAVB010013594.1, read as the reverse complement.
AAATCCTTTTTCATCCAAAAATATTTAATAGTAATATTAACAATAATAATAATAATTTCGAAATACTAATAATATCATTATTTAATTATTAAATACAAATTATGGGTTTCACAGAAGGACTTGGGGGATGCTGATGTGATCTTAGGCATAAAGATTATCCAAACATACACTGGAGTGGCGCTATCACAATCTCACTACATTGAGGAGATGCTCACACGCTACGGGTATCAGAATCTTCCAGGGATCGATACGCCTTACAGGTGTGACCAGAAGCTGAAGCCAAACTCAAAAGAAAGCATCAAGCAGCTGGAGTATTCTAGCATTATCGGGAGCTTGATATACACTACTACTGCCACAAGGCCTGACATAGCTTTCATCGTGGGAATGCTGAGTCAGTTCACGAACAACCCAGGCATTGAGCACTGAAAAGCTGTGAAGCGGGTAATGAGATATCTCAAGGAGACTCTGTCATATGTACTACACTGCAACAGGAATCCGACAGTAGTGGATGGCTTCAGTGATGCTAGCTAGCTGGTGTTCAGAGGTGGAGAACGAGATATCCATAAGTGGATACGTCTTTTCCTTGGGTCGAGCTGCTATATCGTGGAAGTCGAAGAAGCAGACTATACTCTCTCGCTCCTTCATGGAATCTGAGTTCTATACACTAGAAGCTGCAGCAGATAAAGCAGAGTAGCTTCGGGAGCTCATGTATGATCTTTTAGTAGATGGGACTCAGATACCGGCAGTACTGATATATTATGACAACCAGGCGACTGTATCAGTGGCATCGAATGACCTCTTCAATAGGAAAAAGAGAACTGTATGGCTGAAGCACAGAGCAGTAAACGATCTCATCAAGAGAGGTACAATTGCTATAATTGATGTTCGGAGTCAGGAGAACCTGGCGAATCCGTTCACAAAGGGCCTCAAGGGCCAGCTGGTCGATTACTCAGCAAGAAAAATAGGCTTGAAGGCATTCTGATATTGTATCTGTGTAATCCTACCATAAAGTTTTATGCTATTAGTTCAAAGAAAAATCTACTAGGCATCTAGCTTTTGGTTCAAGGGAGGACCACTGTTTGGAAAAATATCAGGTAATAGTGGGTACATAGTCCTGAGGGACATGGAAGGGATACGCACCCACAACCAAAGTTGTCTACTATTTTTCTCTGCGGAGAACAAGTCCTTAGGAGAGGATGGCTTCGACGCCTTAATGAGTTCTCAGACAGAGTGAATGTCTGTTGTGCTTTACAGGAAGCATGGTAGCGCAGCACTACAAAGGAGCTCATGGACTCCATGCTATAGTGGGGTGACACCACAATGAGGTTCCCAAGTAGGGGTAATACCTCGGCTTAGCGAGCCATGTCACTGCGGTATAGAACCGCTTATATTCAGGTAGCCTAATGCTTTATAGTATAAATGAAGAGTGGTAGACAGCACTACAAAGAGGTCGGTGTCCTCATGTTACAGTGGCATGACACCACGAAGAGGTACCAGGTAGGGTAAAGCCTCGGCTTCGTAAGCCATGTCATAGCGACGTAACACTGTACAGAAGCGCAAGGCTTCATACTGGGTAGTTTGGCACTACAAAGAGGCTTGTGACCTCATGCTACAGTAGTATGACTCTAAGATGAGGTACCCAGTCAGGGATAAAGCCTCGGCTTTAAGCCATGTCATAGCGGTGTAGCATCGCACGGAAGCGCAAGGCTTCATGCCAAGGACTCTTTAAAAAGAACTCACCTAGAGTGTATGAATAGAGATACATGCCGTCTCTTAAGGGTAAACTTGTAGATACCCAAAATATATATACTAAAACCAGGATGGCACAGAGCCTTTAATGTGCATCCAGAAGCACAGATGACTACATTGTATGAGTGGGAAGAATTACAGCTCTGGTGCAGAATTCAAGGCTTAGTCCCTTCTTGTATCATACTATTGTTTAACCCATGCGGGAAGATTCAAGTCGTCGGTGACCTCTATCCCAATGCATAATGGACAGTTTCTGTGGGGAATGCTCAAACCCATATATTGAGATATATGGGGGATTATTGGACTTTTCCTTGACTTGAGAAGAGCTTTCTCTCTTTCAAACCTTGAAAGATAGTCCCACATTAGAAAAACATCCAAGTGAGTATCTCAATATAATACCAAGTGAGGTGTTGAGAGATGCATATGGGGTGGTGACCCTAAGGAGAGAACCATCACTACAACAAAAAACCCTTTTAATGACGGCTAAAAAGCGTCATTAATGACGAACCATGACGCCTTTTTTTCCACAGCAACCATCATGAAAACGGATGTTATAAATGTTTTTCAAAAGCGTCATAAAATAACCGTCATGAATAGTTTCTATAAAAGCATTATGAATAGTTAATATATAGTGCACAATTCAGAACAATTTTAAAATGTCATGAATAGATAACATGTATAGGCTCAATGCAGCACATTTATAACACTTTATACTATTCAAATTAGCACATCCAAATCAGTCCATATAATTGTCAGGCCTAAAAATCAAATTAACATTATATATCACCATCTTTATTACATTTCTCAAAATAGAGTACATATCAACATCTTCATTACATTCTCAAAATAGAATATCCAAATACATATATACATTTACAAATACATATATACATTTACAACTACCAAAAAACCTGCACCCAGAGCTCTGTTGGACTACCAGGGACTAAAGGTCCTCCAACTGCTAAAATCTTTATGGAAAAAAGCAGTATCCTCGTTTGTTTGAATTTAATGTCTCTTGCAATTGATTGGTCCACATATGAAAGAAGGAAAGCTGAAAAAAACAAAAAAAAGATTACATTGGAAGCATGAATAAACTTGACAGTACATTCTCTTAAATCAACATGAATAAGCTTAAAAAAGATTACATTGGAAGCTGAGCAGCCAGCATCAAACTTCTCAAGCAGCACCAACATGTAACTTATAGTTAGGGATAACAGTACCTAGGAAACTCTCCAACCAATGAGCCATCCAGACCGGTCAAGAAAAAATTATGAACCAATAAGCAAGTAAGTCCTTGAAACACAAGCAATAAAACATAGAGGGAAAAAATTATGTAGTCCCAACATAGAGGAAAAGGAATTATTTTTTTTCAACCAATTTAAAATATGCCATTCATGATTTGAACCTTCTAAATAAATAAAACTGTAATTGGTCTAATACCATGTTAAAATCTATGCCACCAATACTCCAATTTCTACAACCAAGGATTCACCACAAACACATAGTTGTTACCATGTAATGTATTTGCTTTTTCTGGCATATGTAAAATAGCTCATTCTTTCATTCAAGTTATATTATGGTCCGTAGTAACTCAGGTCAATTTGCAAGTACAGAAGTATGACATAGATGAAAGTAAAAGGTAAATCAACTAAATGAGAATAAAACTGGTCTTATCCAAGACTAATATATACTTTGTTAACACAAGTAAAAGCTCACAGAGGAGAAACTAAGGCAGCTAACTGAACTTAAATAAATCCATGTTAAGTTGTGTGGAAGACTTGTTACCCAAACTTTAGGAGAGGAAAGACCGAGTCACAGTCATGGGAGAAGCCTCTTCCAAGCCGCAAAGAGCACAAGCTGTTCATTATATATTCAGAAGCAGAATAAACATAAACTAGGTTACAAGAAGCGAAACAAAATTAAAAAAAATAAAAATATATATGCTAAGAACTAACACCAGTAAGCAAGATGGAGATAACCAAAAGATTCTATTATTTATGAATGTAACTATCAAAAGAAGTCTAAACATTGTCACATATTTTTTTTTTCCTGCAAACTGACTGTTAGCTCTTTTGAAGGTATATGGATCACATTTACCCGAAGCTCGATATCCCAATTGGATACTAATGTAGTTCTTTTACAATCCTAAACCAATTCAAGTTAATAACTGGGGCAATATTATTGAAGGTGATGGACCACACAAAATATTAGAGAATCTAAATTTCATTCAATATTAGAAGAGAAATTAGGAGAGCAGTTACCAAGGAGCACATACTTGTTCAGCTAGCGCGAGAGCATATTTGCAGATTAAGAACCTTCTATGTTGACACACAATCTACAAAAGAATCCAATTGCACTCTGTTAACACGTAATCCATATAATAATAGCATACACAGCAATAGAATTCAAATTTCACTACTAGTGAATCAACAAAATTCTATCACGAATCCAAGGAATTTCATTCAATAATAAACTTCCTATACAAATAAAATAATATACATGCCAAAGAGGCACAAAAGAAAGCTATCAGAACAATATATATGCTAAGTAGAGCGTTACTGGATTGAGAGTGCTATGTTCTCTGAACCTTTTCTCCAAAAGAGCAGACTGCTCCTTCGTAAGCCTGAGCTTCTTCCTCACGTTGCCGTCCTCTTCGTCGCTCACCCGCAAAGAGGAGCCCCTCTCCGCTTTGACCTCCCCGCACGCGATCGGCGAGAACGTCGACACCGAGCTGTGCGAGCACGACGGCGGAGCCTTGGGCATCGTCGTCGGCACGCTACTGTACGCGACGGTGCCGTCGGAGGCGCTCGGGGTAAGCTAGATGAACCTGGACATATAACTGGGTGCGAGACACAAACGTAACGAGAACAAACAACACAAACCCTAACCCTAAGGGAGGAAAAATCAAATCTTTCCCAAAATAGAACACTCAAATCTACTGAATCAAGCGCTGCCCAGATGATAAAAGTGAGAAAATAGTCGAAAATTGAACTAGAATGGAGTTGAAGTTGAGGATCATACCACCGCCTCCTAATACTCGTGCCGTACCCTCCCCACCGCCTCCATCTACTGCTCGAACTCCCTCCTCCCGACCCCGACCTTCTTCAGCCTCTTCACCACCACCATCGTCGCGTCCACCTTTGCGTAGATCTGGAGTTTAGGAGAGGAAAAATTAGAGTCGAACCGAAAAGGAGGGAAAATAAAAAGTGAAAAATTGGGGGAGAAGAGGTTTGGGGAGGAGCTGCTCTGTTAGAAAATGGATGAGAAATAAATTCTCTCTCTCCCACTTAGCTTTTATACAATGAAAGAATTACAAGTTTGCCACCGCTCTAAACTATTAATAACGCTTTATTTTATAAACGTTATAAAAAGCCCAGAATTAGCCCAAACCGTCATAGAAAAAAGGTATTTTTCAACTTAATAACGCTTGTGTATCAACCATCATTAAAACTCCTTGTCGAGCGTCATTAAAAGGGTTTTTTGTTGTAGTGCATGTGGGATATTTTACTAGGAGGTAAGGTTAAGACTTCATGAAGAAAGCATTAATGCTTTTTTCACTCTCTTGGATTTATTTCCTTTGGAGCTAAGCCCCAAAGGGGCTTAGCGACTTAGACTCGGACTCAGACTCGGACTCATAGGCTCATGAGGCATAATGTTGCATTTTGTTGGCACACTTTGCACTTAGCACGTCAGCATCGTCGCAAGGCGCTTTGTGCACTTCTTGATGCGCGGTCAGATGCATGTGGAAGTGTGGGCCATGCGGCATATGAGGTCCATGCGGCTCATTAGGACATGTGGTCATGCAGCCCATGCGGCCTCATACGACCATGCGTCCATGCGGCTCATACGAACATGTGGTCATGCGGCCCATGCTGCCTCATGCGGCCAAGCGCTCATGCGGTTCATGCGGTCCATGCAGCCTCATGCGGCTCTTACAGCCATGCGGTCATGCGGCCATGCAGCTCATGCGGTTAATACGGCTAATGCGACTCATACGGCCATATGTCTATGCAGCTACGTGTCCATGTTGTTGCTGCTGCATGATTGGCTCCGCTGATCGTGAAGGCAGTTGTGGCTTGAGTCCGTTACTGGAAAGATTGATTGAAATTTGATTCGAATTAATTCATATCCTATTTTTGTGGGATTTGAAATTAATTCGTGGCTATCTTTGTGGGATATTTCCAGAACTGATTGAGCGGCTAGGGCTTCCTCTTTCTCTCTATATAAACTCTCTTCTAGCCTCATTTGACAAGTGATCCCAAAATAGAAATCAGAAGAGAGAGAGATAGCCGTTACCACCATTGCAAGTTCAGAAAGTCCAAGGAGTCAGAATAGAGGTGACTTCGAGCGTTGCAGAAGTTCTTTGAACTTGATGGTTTCTGGAAGCGGATCGTGTGGGGCGAATATTGCTTTGAGCAACTGTGTTTTTATACCCCAGCAACTTTTCTCTATTTCATCTTTCGCTAGATTATTGTACCTTGTTCTGTCCCAATTGCAACACGTTTGCAAGGAAGAATGAGAGATCGTATTTTCTCTCTTTTCTGCAGTTGTAATCTGGTTACTATTGTTTTTTTCGATCTTCGTGGATCTTGAGGTTGTATAGTAAAAAGGTTTTTTTGCTCACACCCTCTGATCTCGATCGCACCTGTTTTCCATCTAATTTCTCGCCCCGAAACTAATAATATCCATGTAAAATATAAATGATATATCCATTTGATAGAAATAATTTAAGGATTTTTCTTTAGAATTATTTGGAATTATTTTAGAATTTATTTTTACACTTTACTCATTTTCTTATATTATTAAAATTATTTTTGGTAATAATAATAATAATAATAATAATTCAAATAAAATTTTTTAAACAAATATGATTAATCTCAACGAAATAATAAAAAGTTATTTATATCAAAACCTATACTTTGAATGAGTAAATTGATATAGCTGAACATATTATAACCATATAAACAGTCAAATCCTAGTAAATCCTAAATATCCACAAGTGATATGTACTACCTAAGATAAACTTATATATAGCTAATTAAATTCCTACGGATATCTATACCATCTCATCCATGTCCTCCCCTTCAAACTCTCGTCCCTCGCCGAGTTGGAGCGAAAAGCTTCGGACTCGCACAAGCCTTTCTTCGTAAAGCAGGTCGACAACGAAGCACTATTCGATGAACCGAATGGTGTCTCCCAGAGCTGAAGCCTCCAAATACTGCCATGATCAAACCTAGGTCTCCTTTCTCATCCCTCGCCAAAGCGGACAACCCACATGTGAAGCTTTCCACCAGTGACTCGATTCCTTGACCATGCATAACACGTTGTGTCGCCGACCGACCGACCATACCTCCAATCGAAGATGACCGCAAGCTCATCCTTCCCTACACCGAGCCAATAACCTACAACTGTAAACCCCCTAAAAATTCACTATGGTTTCTTATAATTTATTTTGGTATTGTTTTATTTTTGTATTGTACGTCGCGTGCGAATACGTATATGCAAGGCAGTATAATTATTTTATATGCAAAAAGGTTTTATTTTTTGATTTTCTTCATACAGAAACCTAGTATATTTTTCAAAATAGTACAAGGTAAATATTTTTTTATTTACGTAAAGTTATCAAATGCGTCGCGATTGCCAAATGTTTATTCTACTTTAAAAATTATTTTAAAGATTATTTATTTTATTGAACAAGTATAAGTAGTAATTTAGAAAAAGTGTTCTATGTAAATATTCTATTTGCAGTGAGGTACATGAATTTAATTCATGTATATATTTCAAATTTCAAAATTAATTATTATTATTTTATTATTTGTAAATATTTTAAAATTTATTTAACTTAATATTTAATTAATTATGGAGATCTAATTTGGAAATTGATTTTATTGATTTTACTTAGATAGTTTAATTTAAAGATGAGATTTAGCTATATTAATTTGGATTGGTTTTATCTAGATTTAAATTGAAATTTGATTTGGATTTGATTGAATTAGTTTTAAATTGATGTGAATTAAATGAGATTTATTTATTGGGTTTAAACTATCTTAGTCCTTATCCAACTAGGGATCTTCACCTCCTATATAAGGAGAGCCTCGTTGCCCTTTTTCCATGGAAACTTCATACCCCAAAAATCCCCACAAAAGTGTCGTGCACCGTGTCGGTGGCCAAATTCCTCCGTGTCAACCATGACGGTCTCGGGTCCAATCCTGGATGTCTTTCCACGGGATTGTATTCATTCCAAATACATAACCTTCTCGTATCCAACACCCGAACACATCCACCCCATCCATCAACTGACACGAATCAACCCCGACACACAACCAAACAAACCCAACCCTAAACCCGCTGCTGTTCCTTGTCCATGTTCGCATCCTACCACGGATAGCTGCTCCGCCAGTGAGCTCTACCTCATCTTCGGCATCTCGCAGAACTGTAACACAGCCCCTCAACCTAGCGACTCCGCCACCATGTTGCCATCCCTCCCCGGCCATCTCCTTCTAACCACGAAGCTGCAGAACACCATTCCACCCTACACATCGGAGATAACCCACCGCCCACAACCCTCGACGACGTTATTCCTCCATAGCTAGACTTCCCCCATGCCTACCAATACCACCACCGTCGCCTCACCTATAGTCGTCTCCGCCAGAACCCTAGTCATCTACAACACTTCCCGACAGCCAATGCCAAATATTGCCCCGCCACGGCCATCGTCGTCCGCCACCGGTATCAACTGTGCCCCCAAAATCTTACCACCGAACCATCATCACCACCATAGCCACCGCCCCAAAAATTAAACATCACCACCACCATCACCTAGGAATAGAAGAATGGGGAAAACCCTAACCTGAGCCGGCCGCCACGATCGTTACGAGATGTCCTCTGCTCATCCTTGCCTCCGCTCCTGGCCCAGACCTCGCCTTCTCTCTGTGACGCTGAATGTCGCCCAGGTCGTACTGCCCCGACCACGAGTCTGCCAGCAAGCCCACGTTGCTATGACCTCCCCAGCACGGATGCCTTCCTCCCTCCTCCTTGGGCTGCAGCGTAAAGCCCTTCCAAACACTGCCCTTCGCGCCATCGGTAACCGTTGCACCGCCCGATCTCAGGTGAGACTCTTCCCTGACTCCTCTTCTTCCCCCTCTCTCGCACTCCCCCGACTCCTCTTCCGGCTCTCACTCTCCCTAAGAGCATCTCCAACCCTATTTTGAGTTTAGAAAAAAATGGTTGCCACATAGGAATAACAAATTTTCATGCCAAAAATTCTTCTCCAATGTAAATGTAGAATAAAATATAAAGTTGACATGACAATGACATAGCAGGGACAATGTGAGGTTGGTGGTCTAGATCTATACAATGCACTTCACAATGACTTTGTCTCCACATCATCAATTATGAATAGAAATATTTATAAAAAAGTTGAAGAAGTGGAGGAGTTGCCTTGGAAGTTAAAAAAAAATACTTTTTATTGTCTCCTCAATAATTTTGCATTGGAGAGAGTTTTTCTATCTCATTGTCTTTTGAGATATAGTTTTGCCACATAAACAAGACATTGTCTTGTGGCTCATGTCACATAGGAGCCACCTAAGACTCACAACACTTAACAAGACAATAGGGTTGGAGATGCTCTAACCCTGTCAAAGTTCTCTCTCCCCTTTGCTTCCTTCATTTCTTTATAAAATCCAAAGAGCAAGGAGCAGCAGATGTTCTAATGTATGTTTATTTAGGTTTATACTTATTAGTTTTATTATGAGTACTGTTATTCTTGTATGTATTTAAAAATTCTGTATACACTATAGTATCAATTGTATAGATTATCAGTACCTATATTGCTATAAATATTATTATTATTATTATTATTATTATTATTATTATTATTATTATTATTTTTATTGTTAGTATTCTTTTCTTATAAACGGATTGTTAAATTTTTTTTCAAAACTATGTTTGACAACCCCGTAGCTCTAATATTTTCCTAGATTTTATTAAAATATTTTGACTAATGGAATGTTAGTTATCTACAAAATTTACATTTTTTAGAACTTAGAATTTAGCCTAAAAATGATTTTCGATTCATCAAGTATTTATCTCGACATATATTTGACTAATAAAAATGTATTTTTTTCAAATTATATATATATAAAGTATTTTTAAGCTTTTACGTAAAAATTTTAAATTTTTTTCTAAAATTAGTTTACGTATCTATCTCCACAAATTCTCCTCGACCATCACCATTGAGCATGACTGATCACGCATTTCTATTTTTCATAAATTTTGGACCCTTACGTCTCGACCTCAGCTATTGGATAAAACAAGACTTGTCGGATCCCCGCACCACACCAGACGTCACACCAGGATACCTTGCCATATTTACTGTTTATATTTAGTCCGCATCTTTATTTTAGTTATTGTATATTTACTGCCTCTTTATTTCTAGTTTATCTAGTTGCACCTTTGTTTACTATTCATGATTTACTTACTTGCTTTTTGTTATCCCCGATGCAAGTGCTAGTCTTATTTTATTTCTTGTCTTTAATTTATGCATATGGACCTACAAGTTAAGGGACTACCGTTTGTTAGTGTATTATCAAAACTTGTCACGACGGTGCCACGAGATATACGTGAGTTATGAGTAGCATATAGAGGTACTTGCGTGTTGGCTGATCACCCGTGCGCATGCATTAGGTCTAACTACTAATTGAGGTATGTTAGGAGACTTAACAGTTAGAAGAGGTACATAGTCATGGATACGACTTAATAGGTGCATAGGGTGGGAAGAATAGTCCTTTGTCGTATGGGCCACCTTTGTACTTCCTTTATTAGACTTTTAAGCTCTGCCAGTGACGTAAGACATTGATTCCCTCTGATGTTCACTGAGCGTTATGGATTATCCCATTATACTGATGCCCTTTGACGTTCACATGAGCGTTATGGACGTAGGCACCTGGTTCCGAAGGAAAGGGAAAATGCCAATCTCATATAACCATAGTGCCCATGCATCGAAGGTTTATTCTTAACTGCATGATCATAGTAGAATGGTTAGGTGACCTTAGTTTATGTTATGTCATATTTTGTTCTAGTCAAAGCATGGGATAGTGTCGCATCATGGAATAGTGTGCTATCCTTTGTCCTTATTTGGTTGTAGGGATAGTCCACTATTTTGATTATGTAATATTTGGCCTTGTTATGGTTGAAACACTTTACTTTTATTATGACTTATGACATATTTTATATTCTGTTTATATGGCATGTTCTTATATCTTGTTACGTCTCTCCAAGGACTTGGTGAATTCTCCAGGTGTGTATTTGTGACTTTCCACAGGTGTTCTAGCCAAGACCGGGATCTTCTATATTCTATCGAAGATGATTGCACTTGGACCGTCCATGCTACTTTTTACAAATTCTTTTTTTGTATTTTCCTTCTCATTTAAAAATAGTTGGTAGTGGATTTGTCTGTAACTATATGTTTTCAAAATTGAGGGTAATTTTGTCATTTTTATATTCTAATATTTTATGAATATTTATTTATTAATATTGTATTTTGGGGATTAGTTTAGTCGGGTTTGAGTTTCGTCTAGTTTTTACTTGTGTTAGTGGTCGGGTTAGCTTAGACTCTAGTCACAGCCTAATGATTAGCTAGGCATGGCCCACAAACTTGACTCATTAGGCTAGTGCATTTAGACTAATCCCACATGACAAGTTTAAGCATTTAGAGTTTAGAACTTTCACCAATTTGACCCCAATTCCTTGCATGACTTAAATTAACCAAAGAGGAACCATTTGGGATAACTTGGACATTTCCTATTGACCCAAATAGGGTTTACATGGTAGCCAAGAGAGGGGGAGGCCTCTATCATTCATTTTTCATAGTAGCCTCCATCATCTTTCATTTGGTGTTCTTTCCCAACTTGAGAGCAAATCTATTTGTTTTCTCCCTCAAATCCACTCATTCTTCCACCAAATCCTCTTATTCTTGCAAGGAGAAGGAGCATACAAGGATAGTGGAGCCAAGAGCAAGGAGGGGATTCCATTTACTAGAGTAGTCTGTATCAAATTCGTGTCTTTTGGGTTGTTCATTGGGATACCACTCCCAATAGTTATCTCTCTCTCTCTCTATAAACCCTCTCTATTTTATTTTTTATTTGCATATTTGTTAGTTTTGAATCCATAGGAACCACCCCATACATGAACAACCCTTAGGATTGATTTAGAGGCTCTTTTGAGTCCTCAATAGGAAATTATGAGTGGTTTGGTGTCACCCATGGAGAAATTCTGAGGGTGGCCCACCAACTGTTTGTGTTTATGCCCAATAGGCTATTTAGACTTCAAGTTTCAGTTTTATACATGTTAAAGAATAGATTAACCATGGTTAGGACGTCCCATTTAGTTTTCATATAGATGCCTATGTATGTATCTTCGTATATTTGGCCTACAAGCCATGTTTACAAGTAGATATACCAATTTGGTATATATTTACATATATGGACTGATTTGGGTGATATTATATATATAGATATGTTAGAGTGTAGTTGTAGTTTGTTATGTGTCACGCCCAGAATCAGAATACTGGCATGTGGAGACGAACAAGGCCAGCTACGTGATACCAAAGTACGCAAGTACTCTGAAATCACGTATAAGTTGTCAAGACATGGGGGTTACTTCTATAAGCCAACAGTCGATCATAGGTCAAGCAATCCTAGGTATCTCAATCACAAGAAATTATACAAAGTACAAGAAGTACGATAATCAGACATACAATAGTAAAGCGTCCCAAACCATTTATACATTGATGATCATGAAGCTAGTCATACCAAAATAGGGACTAGCAAGAGTAATAGTCATACATGATAAGCTCTATAGTCTAGAATACGCACATCTTGTTCTAGCCCGTAGGCTAAATATCAAGAACCAAACCACGAGCTAAACACGTGCTCGGAGGCTAAATGCCACAAAAGAATAATGTACATATCAAGTGGGAGAATGAAATAAGAAACCCACTCAGGTACTCTGGTGCTCCGGGTGGTCACCGTCGAGTAGATGGTACGGAAGATCCCTTGGGCTCCTCTATCAGATCTGACCAAACAAAAATAGTAGGGTCAGACCCAAAATAGCAAGTACCACAAAGGAAGCCAAACTTAGGAACTAAAACCAGCAGCTAACATAGCAACGGTTAGGGAAAGCAATAAGTAGATGTGAATCGGGACTCGTGCACTACCAATGCACTTATCTCGAGAGTAGAAAAGACAATGAGTAAGGCATCGTATAACGTAAGTAATTAACATGTGATATAATATACAATATAGTCATGTTAAGAAAACGGAAGTTTGAGAATATGTAAAATCAATTGATCATATATGCATATGAGCCAGCCGGGTCATAAGAGCATGTTGACTTAGCATAGGGATCACGTAAAGTTTGTGAGATAACTGAACATGTGAGCATGTGGGATAACTAGAGCATGAGAGCATGTAAGAACTATATAGAACGACAATTATATGATGACTTAGGAACTATTCCGGAAGTCGAGTTATAACCCGTAAACCAAACAAGGACTGGGGTTGTAACCCTTCTCATGAACAGAACTTCATCTCTAATCATTTATCGACAAAAGTAAAGCATAAATAATGATGTACTGAAATAAACATACGGACACTGCCTAGACAAAACTAGACTGGACTGGATTGACTCCATCCATCAAACACGGCCAAGCAAGGAGTACGACTTTCTACTTTAACTAATTAGGGTTGTAATGAGCCTAGTTACTAACAAGATGCAATGAGATATTCCCACGGTCACAAGCCCTGCAGCTATCCAGGTTATCCAGGTCGGATACATCGCCCAGGAGACAAATGTATCCAAGATCTGGTAGAGGATACATCGCCCAGGAGACAAATGTACCCTATATACATATAATAGTGCCATACATGACAGTGGGCTGGAAATGCGCCCTACTCGTCGGCATGCTACAGGTCGATCAGGTGGGGCCGGGATAATAGGATCGCCTGTAACTGGGAAATCTCTCTATATGAGATACTTGATCAATCTAGTCATTACCCTAGTCAGATTTAGTATGAATCCCTGACCATGGTAAACAGGAATCCATGTCCTAGACATGATGTAAGATGAGACATATAGCTTGTGCACGCATATACTAAGAATTCAACCATGATGTCCAAAAGAGTTATAATAGCTATGGAAAATAGCCGTCGCAACAGTATCTTAATTAAGCTTGTCATGATTAGATTTACTTGTCATGTAAAGAGTACTTGTCAAGAGTGCACCACAACGGACCACTATCAAGAATTATCATGTTAAGGTTTACTTGTCATGTAAAGAATACTTGTCAAGAGTGCGCCTCTACGTGCCACTATCATGTAAGCAAGAAAAGACATGTTCAAGAGTGCACCACGACGGGTTATTATCATGTAAGCAAAGAAAGACATGTAACATGAGTGCACCACAACGGGTTACTATCTAGAATAAGCAAATAAGAGACATAAATCATGAGTGCACCCTGACAGGCCACTATCTAAGAATAAGCAAACATGACAATAAGGATTGCATGTAGAAAGAATTTGATAAAAGACGTATAATGGCATGGGAGCATAAATAAATAAAAGTACTACTTGACATAAAACAATAATTGAATCTGTGCTAGTGTTAAGAATATAAGAGGGTACAATTATTCTCTAATTGTACAAAATCATCTAATTATAATAAGAATTTATTACAGTCGAGGGAAACCTCAAAAATGTCAAGTACAGAAAGCATACCAAAAATATCAAAACTAAGATTGAATTTATCAATCACATATGAAATCTAATTAAAGTAAAACAAGAAGATTCTTGAAGCTAAGACAAAGATCTACAACTTTCACTAAGGACCAAGGTGACAAGCGTGGATAATGTAACAAGAATTATCATGACAAGAAATGGCACAAGGGGGTCAAAACGGGTGTCAGGGACAGCATGTGCCAGGACAGCATGTGCCAGGACAGCATGCGCCAGGGACAACCAGGGACAGCATGCGCCAGGACAACATACACCTGGGACAGCATGCGCCAGGACAGCATACGCCAGGGACAGCATACTCCAGGACAGCATGCGCCAGGACAGTATGCGCCAGGGACAGCATGCACCAGGACAACATGTGCCAGGGACAGCATGCGCCAGGACAGCATACGCCATGGGCAAAAAGGCACCATCCACATCATGCGCCAAGACAGCATGTGCAAGGGACAACATGCACCATGGGCCAAAAGGCACCTTCCACAGCATGCGCCATAGGCCAAAAGGCACCATCCATAGTATGCGCCAGGACAGCATGTGCTAGGGACAGCATCCGCCATCCACAGCATGCGACAGGACAGCATGTGCCAGGGGCAGCATGCGTTATGGGCCAAAAGGCACCATCCCCAGCATGCGCCAAGACAGCATGTGTCAGGGACAATATGCGCTAGGACAGCATGCACCATGGGCCAAAAGGCACCATCAATAGCATGCGCCATGACAACATATGCCAGGGACAGCATGCGCCAGGACAACATGTGCCATGGGCCAAAGGCACCATCCACAGCATGTACAATAACAGCATGTGTCGGCATGCATGCGCCAGCATGCATGTGCTAGCATGCATCAGCATGCACTGCTCAGCTTCTCCAAGCAGCCTCCAAATGTTCATGAGAACCCATGGACTAGAAAGGCCATAAATCTCCCAAAATAAGTAAAAATTGGGACTTTTAAGGGTATAAATTGGGTAGAATCTAATTTTCTACAACATAGAACCATTAGATTTCGAAAATAATAAAGTTTAAGAGATCAAAACCAAGAAAAATCGAGAAAAATTATAAACTTAGATCTACAAAATCTATACATGGAAACTAAAAATCCAAGTTCTAAAGAGGCTTAGAATCAAGAAAGGAAGAGAATAGAACAAATAAAAAAATATTGTTCAAGATTTGGCAAGATGTACTTGTATAGATTTTGAAGGAGGAGCAAATGGAGAAAGAGTAAATAAAATGAATGAAGGAGAGAGAGAGAAGTTAGTTTTTATACAAAACCCTTCTCATCTCAACCCAACCCAAACCAACTCATGCAAAGTTGAACCAAACCAAAATAAACCAAGTACAAGATTAAACCAAGTCAAGGCTAAGAAAGACAAATCAAAACACGGGTCACCTAACAAATGTTAGAATCCCGTACAAGTATACTAAAATATGTATAACGGAAACGGGAGTGACAGGTATGCCGTCGGCATAGACTGGTACGCTGGCGATATGCCGGTCAAGGAGAAAATCTATAAGTTAGAAAAATTTTAAAGCATTCCGAAAATCAAGAAAATACAAAACACTGTACAAAAATACGTATCCGTATATAAATACCGATACAGTGAGACGAGTCTCACAACTCTCCCATCCTTAGAAAAATTTTGTCCTCGAAATTTCCTAAAGCTAGTCGAACATGATAAACAAAACAAAAGCTCAAGAAAATACATCTATCACAATAAAATAAAGCATGACATATAAGTAAATAAAGGCAACAGTAATATAAATAAATGTGTAAGCAATAAATGAAGGCAATAGTAATCTAAATAAATGTGTAAGCAATAATAGAACCACAGTCAAGAAGGACTAGAGGCATATGAATAGATATGTCTCCTGAGTCAGTAGAGTAGGGACGAACGTCCTCGCTGGCCTACGCTGACTCCAAAAATAGATAAAGGTCAAGTCTCAAAGTAAGTCGGTACCAATGACTTAGTCCAAGACATGACTCTACCCATGACGTATCTTCGTAGTCGAGATACGTGATAGATATCATGTATCTTGAGATACGAGAACAGAAGAGTGGGACGAGAAACTCGCATTCACTCATCGAATAAGTCAAACCGACCATTGTACTTCATATATAGATAGAATACCAAGTCGCCGACAAGAACCCAAGATATACTGCCACTACCTGGCCTGCTACTGAAAGACAAATCCAAAGTCATAACTGAAGGAAGACCATGAAGATGGTAGCTGAGACTCCCAAGGTACAACCCTCATGTCGATACTACAGCTGCTCCTGGTTCTGTGCATTCAATCACGCTCTGAGCTGCCTGACCCTCTGAGCTCGTGATGACGGTGGGTACTGTGCTAATGGTTGAACATCTAGTATTGGCTCAACTACTTGTCTACTGTTGGAGGCGATGACTGAGGTGACTGAAAGGACTGCAGTGGTATATCCGGTGTAGATAGTCGTCCTCGAGATATCGGATATGGGCAAGTGTTAATTGAATGGTCCTTTGCTCCACAGCAGAAGCATCGCCTATTGGCCATCCAACAAACTGATCTTGAATACCGTAACGTTCCATAATAGATACAGGCTTGTTCTGCCCGATACTGCTACTGGTTTCTCTGTCTCTGGGATTGCTACTGCTGAACCGACACTGGTACCTGCTGGTCGGAAGGCTGGAAGGATGGCAATCCACCTTGACTCCTTCGGGGATAAATTCCTATCATGTAGTCAGGTGAACCGCACGATAAACATAAAAAGTTAGCCCTTCGACAAGTATGATGAGTGTGCCCTTTCCATCCACAGAAGGAACATATGGTTGGTAAATCCTGGTGTTGGTATGGACGTTGGTCTGCTGGTACTTATGAAGGACCTTGCGGTGAAAAGCCTGACATGGGTGAATGGTACCTCTTACGACCCGCAGTTCTAGATTTGGTCCTCCTGGCTATATGCTCTTGCTCTCGTACTGCCTCCATTGTAGGTCGGGCTCGATATACTGACTGGCTGGATAACTGGTATTGTCTGGCTCCAATCTGTACTTCCTCTGGATGCAAGTTCTTGGCTTGAAATTCGTCAGGTATTCCTTGCTGACTTCGGTCTATCAACATCTGGATACTCTGCTGGAGAACGAGATCTCGTCGTTGCTGTGACTCTATCGTTTCCTTGATAATCCCTATGAGTACAGGTACATCGAGCTGATCTAGAACTACCTCTGCTCGGACTGCTGACTGTACGGGCAGCTGGATGATCGGGATGGACTGACATCTTTGTCCTCGAGTCAACTCTCGACTCTGCATCTAAATGCTGAGACTGATCCTCCATAATTGGCCTGACAAAAGATTGTTGACCTGCCATTGGCAGAACCCAAATAAGGTAATCGAAAGGATTAGGAACAATGTCTCTGAAAGTTAAAGGTCGATCAAATCGAGGGAACAGAAGATATCAACGATCATGGCAGATATCAGGTCAAAGGATCAAAGATAGAGAATAATATGAAAGATATCAATAAAGGATAATTGTGATTGATATAACTAAACATCAGTAACCCCCCACATATCTGATAAATTAGACCTGTATGAGCCACCACCAAAACCTGTGTCATGCCCTAGAACCAGAATACTGGCAGATGGAGACATACAAGGCCAGCTACTTGATACCAAAGTACGCCAGTACTCTCAAATCACATATAAGCTGTCAAGACATGGGGGTTACTTCTACAAGCTAACAGTCGATCCTAGGTCAAGCAATCTTAGGTATCTCAATCACAGGCAATTATACAAAGTACAAGAAGTATGATCATCAGATATACAATAGTGAAGCATCCCAAACCATTTATACATAGATGATCATGAAGCTAGTCAAACCAAAATAGAGACTAGTAAGAGCAATAGTCACACATGATAAGCTCTAGCTATAGTCTAGAATATGTAAATCATGTTCTGGCCCGTAGGCTAAATATCAAGAACGGAGGCTAAACGCCACAAAAGAATAATATACATATCAAGTGGGAGAATAAAACATGAAACCCACTCAGGTACTCTGGTGCTCCGGGTGGTCACCGTCGAGTAGATGGTACGGAAGATCCCTTAGGCTCCTCTATCAGATCTGGCCAAACAAAACCAGTATAGTCAGACCCCAAATAGCAAGTACCACATAAGAAGCCAAATTTAGGAACTAAATCCAGCAATAGCTAACATAGCAATGGTTAGGAAAGTAATGAGTAGATGTGAATCGAGACTCGTGCACCACCAATGCACTTATCTCGAGAGTAGAAAAGACAATGAGTAAGGCATCATGTAACGTAAGTAATTAACATGTGACATAATGTACAATGTAGTCATGTTAAGAAAATAGAAGTTTGAGAATATGTAAAATCAATTGATCATATAAGCATGTGAACCAGCCGGGTCATAAGAGCACGTTGACTTAGCATAGGGATCACGTAAAGTTTGTGAGATAACTGGACTTGTGCGTATGTGGGATAACTAGCGCATGAGAGCATGTGAGAACTATATAGAACGACAATTATAGGATGACTTAGGAACTATTCCGGAAGTCGAGTTACAACTCGTAAACCAAAGAAGGACCAGGGTTGTAACCCTTCTCATGAACAGAACTTCGTCTCTAATCATTTATCGACAAAAGTAAAGCATAAATAATAATATACTGAAATAAACATACGGACACTGCCTAGACAAAACTAGACTAGACTGGACTGACTCCATCCATCAAACACGGCCAAGCAAGGAGTACGGCTTTCTATTTTTACTAACTAGGGTTATCACAAGCCTAGTTACTAACAAGATGCAACAAGATATTCCTACAGTCACAAGCCCTGCAGCTATCCAGGTTATCCAGGCCGGATACATTGCCTAGGAGACAAATGTATCCAAGATCTGGTAGAGGGTACATCGCCCAGGAGACAAATGTACCCTATATACATATAATAGTGCCACATATGATAGTGGGCTGGAAATGTGCCCTACTCGTCGGCAGGCTACAAGTCCATCAAGGGGGGCCAGAATAACGGGATTACCTGTAACTGAAAATTTCTCTATATGAGCAACTTGATCAATCTAGTCATCACCCTAGTCAGATTCAGTATGAATCCCTGACCATGGTAATCAGGAATCTATGTCCCAGACATGATGCAAGATGAGACATCTAGCTTGTGCACACATACACAAAGAATTTAACCACGATGTCCAAAAGAGTTACATTAGCAAGGGGAAATAGTCATCGCAACAGTATCTTGATTAAGCATATCATGATTGGATTTATTGGTCATGTAAAGAGTACTTGTCAAGAGTGCACCACAACGGACCACTATCAAGAATTATCATGTTAAGGTTTACTTGTCATGTATAGAATACTTGTCAAGAGTTCGCCTCTACGGGCCACTATCATGTAAGCAAAGAAAGATATGTTCAAGAGTGCACCACGATGGGTCATTATAATATAATCAAAGAAAGACACGTAACATTAGTGCACCACAATGGGTCACTTTCTGTAATAAGCAAACATGAGACGTAAATCATGAGTGCACCCCGATAGGCCACTATCTAAGAATAAGCAAACATGACAATAAGGATCGCATGTAGAAAGAATTTGATAAAAGACTTATCATGGCATTGGAGAAGAAATAAATAAAAGTATTACTTGAGATAAAACAATAATTGAATCTATGCTACTGTTAAGAATATAAGGGGGTACAATAATTCTCTAACTATAGAAAATTATCTAATCATGATAAGAATTTATTACAGTCGAGAGAAACCTCAAAAACGTCAAGTACAGAAAGCATGCCAAAAATATCAAAACTAAGATTGAATTTATCAATCGCATATGATCTCTAATTAAAGTAAAATAAGAAGATTCTTGAAGCCAAGACAAAGATCTACAACATAACACTAAGGACCAAGGTGACAATCGTGCATAATGTAACAAGAATTATTATGGCAAGAAATGGCACAAGGGGGTCAAAACGGGTGTCAGGGACAACATGCGCCAGGACAGTATGTGCCAGGACAACATGTGTTAGGTACAGCATGTGCTAGGGACAGCATGCGCCAAGACAGCATATACCAGGGACAGCATGCGCCAGGACAGCATGCGCCTGCACAGCATGCGCCAGGGATAACATGTGCCAGGATAACATGCGCCAGGGACAGCATGCGCCAGGACAACATCAGCCATGGGCCAGCAAGCGCCAAGACGGCATGCGCCATGGGCCAAAAGGCACCATCCACAGTATACGCCAGGACAATATGTGCCAGGGACAACATGCGTAGGATAGCATGTGCCATGGGCCAAAAGGCACCATCTACCGTATGCACCAGGATAGCATGTGCCAGGCACAGCATGCGCCAGGACAGCATACGCCATGGGCCAAAAGGCACCATCCACAGTACGTGCCAGGACAACATGTACCAAGGACAACATGTGCCAGGACAATATGCACCATGGGACAAAAGGCACCATCTACATCATACGGTAGGACAGCATGTGATAGGGACGATAAGCGCCAGGACAGCATGCGCCATGGGCCAAAAGGTAACATCCATAGCAAGCGCCATGACAGTATGTGCCAGGGACAACATGTGCCAGGACAGCATGCGCCATGGACCAAAAGGCACCATCCACAACATGTGCCAGGATAGCATGTATCAGGGACAACATGCGCCAGGACATCATGCGCTATGAGCCAAAAGGCACCATCCACAACATGCGCCAGGACAGCATGTGCCAGGGACAGCATACGGCAGAACAACATGCGCTATAGGCCAAAAGGCACCATCCATAGCATGTGCCATGACAGTATGTGCCAGGGATGCACCATGACAGCATGTGCCAACATTCATGTGCCAGCATGCATGTGCTAGCATGCGTCAGCATGCACTGCTCATCTTCTCCAACCAGCCTCCAAATGTTCATGAGAATCCATGGACTAGAAAGGCCATAAATCTCTCAAAATAAGTCTAAATCGGGACTTTCAAGGGTCTAAATTGGGTAGAATCAAATTTTATACAACATAGGACCATTAGATTTCAAAAATAATAAAGTTTAAGAGATCAAAACCAAGAAAAACCGAGAAAAAAATATAAACTTGAATCTACAAAAATCTATCCATGGAAACTAAAAACTCTAAGTTCTAAAGAGGCTTAGAATCAAGAAAAGAAGATAATAGAATAAACAAAAATAATCTTGTTCAAGATTTGGCAAGATGTACTTGGCTTGGTTTTGGCGGAGGGGCAAATAGAGAAGAATGAGTAAATGAAATAAATGGAGGAGAGAGAGAGAGAGAGAGCGAAGTTAGTTTTTATACAAAACCCTTCTCATCTAAACCCAACCCAAACCAACTCATGCCAGGTTGAACCAAACCAAAATAAACCAAGTACAAGATTAAACCAAGTCAAGGCTAAGAACGACAAATCAAAACATGGGTCACCTGACAAATGTCAGAATCCTGTACACGTATACTGAAAATACGTATAATGAAAAATGAGAGTGATATGTATTTCATCGGCATACACTGGTACACTGACGATATGCCGGTCAAGAAGAAAATTTATAAGTCAAATTTTTTTTAAAGTGTTCCAAAAATCAAGAAAATATAAAACACAGTACAAAAATACGTATCCGTATATAAATACCGATACAGTGAGACGAGTCTCACATTATGTTAGATGTTTATATATATGTGTTGTGCGTGTGTTTGAGGAGAGGGAAGAAGTGCATGTGTGTGAGTGTGCTTGAGGGGAGTTGTGAGTTGTGTGTGTGATTGTAAGTGGCTTGGTTGTATTGTGGTTTAGTATTAGTGTGTGTGTGTGAGGAGAGGGAAGAGATGAGATTGTGTATGTATATATATGTGAGTATGTGTATGTGCTTATGGGAAGTGAGTGACAGAAGAGTGTTTGTGTTGTATGTGTGTTTGTGGAGAGAGAAGAGTGATTGAGAGAGTGTGTGCTTGTTTGTGTGTGTTCTGAGTGAGAGAGTTAGAGAAAATTAGAAGGGAGTGAGTGAGAAGAGAAGAGAAGAGGAGGGGGGCTTGTGCTGCCAATAAGTAGCAGCAGCTTGCAAAAGCAGCAACAACAACAGCTGACAGAAGCAGCAACAACAGCTTACAAAAGCAGTAAGCAGCAGCTGCACCTTTGTGTTTGAGTGTGTCTGTATGTTGTGAGTTAGTGTTAGTTAGATGTATATGTTAGTGTCCTACAAGTTAGTATCTTAAGGTATCCTAGTTAGTAGAGGTATATATTCACTACAACAAAAAGGCCTATTAATAACGCTCGACAAGACGTATTGATGACGCCTGATACCTAAGCGTTATCATAGTTCGAAATACCTTTTTTCTAGGACGATTTGGGCCAATTCTGGACTTTTTATAACGTTTATAAAACAAAAAGTCATTAATATTTTAGAGCGGTGGCAAACTTGTAATAAGTTTTTTGTAAAATCCTTTCCACCTATGCGATATTTTGAGGATCAAGCCCCCGCCCCCTTCTCATTCCCTCTCCAAATCCCTTCTCCTTCCCTCTTAGCTCCACTCCCCTTCTCCTCCTCTTTCCTCCTCTCACCAAACCCTAATCTTCTCCTCTTTCTTCTTTCAATCCCCCACAAACCCTAACCTAGGTCCCATTCTAAGCCCTAAGCCCCCAACCTCCCTCCCACAAACCCTAACCTAGTTCCCATTCTCGGCCCGTAGCCACGTCCTCCTTCTCCTCTGCTCCAGAGCCCTCTGTGCCGACCTCCACGGCCTCCTCTCCGACCTCTCTGTCCCTCCTCGACATCCTTTCTAGCGAGATCGACAGCCTGGAGAGGGAGATTGACGACGGAGTCTCCGAGAAGTGGCTCCCGGTGATGGTTGCCTCCGTCGGCTCGTCCGCTAGGCCAAGTGCGTGCTCTTCAGAGCCTCGACTCCCCGACTTAGGTGAAAATAGGTAATTTTGTCAATTTTGTTCAAATTATGCAATATTTTGTAATTTTTTCGGTGAAATTTATGCTCTAGTCTTTTATAGCTCCTAATATCGGGACAAAAATTTCAAATTATGTTCCGTTCATGTTAATTTCTGTCCTCTCTGCCATAATTACATCCAGATTTGGTGAACATATTGGTGTAATTACTTCACTTATCTTTTTTCTAAACAATATTTTCAAGATTTTATTTGTTTGAATTTGTTAATTTTCTACGAAATTTGTTGTTCTCAATTACTTCATTCTTTACTGAATGGTGCTTTCGTCCTTTTTAACACCATTGTTGTTATTTTTGTTCTCATTTGTTGTCAACTTTTTTCCTATTATTAAGTATTTTAAGCTCTTGTAGTCTTGTTTGCTCTTTTGATGTTATGTTTCATTTGTCCCTTTGTTCAGGTGTCGTGCCAAGGCGCTAGCCGCAGTTCGACCTCGGCAACAGTTTGCTCTAGTAATTTTGGTTCTGTCATTTCTCCTGTCCAAGTATCATCATCACAGTAAGTGTATATATCTTTGATGCTACTAGGCATTCTTTCTTTAAAAAATGTGTTTTCTGAAGATTGACATTTCTGGTTTTGTTAACTGAAGTGTGTTTTCTTCTGAATTGTATAGGACTTCAAGTGGTAGAAGCGTCCAGCCAATTAGGGCCACAGCCACTGAGGCACCTCCTGCTGTTCCGAGTAAGGTTTCGGGCTTGCTGATCGACATATAATAATGCTGCAGTTGGACATTTCTACCCTGAAAACCTACAATATTTTATGTCCTTTTTAACTCGTTATAGAATTCATAATATTGAGTTATTTGTATAAGGTCTTTGGCTAATATGACAAGATAGAGGAGCCAACTATATGCTTTTTGAATTTTGATCAAACTAGAAAGATTTTTGTTTACGAAATGTCTTTAGACACCGTTAAATCACCATACATCTTTCTTATAACCAATAGAGTTCAATAATTTAAAATGATTTTTTGTCTATCCATAAATTAAAGAACTTCTAAAAGGAAAAAGAAAAATCCCTATAGTTTTTTCACAGTTACTGTGATGGTTGTCCTGAACTTTTTTTGTTGTTCTAGGGGGAGAAGAGGAGGGGGAGAAGAGGAGCTCGAACTCGGAGCTCCGGCACTCGTGCGCCCGCTTCTCGTCTGCCTACCGACCGTTGGCACGCGCGTTGTTTACTTCAGAGCCGAGGATGCACAGGAAAAGTGTAAAAAACTTATTTGAGTCATGACCTTCCATTTTAAATGTTATTTATTCTGATTTATCAGAAAGAATATGAACATGTTATTCTAACTTGGAATAATTCTAACAATAATATAACCAGTAAAAGACTTTCATAATGCTAAATTTGTGGACTATCAGAGTTTATTCTTTTTATTTCAATATCACATTAAGAAAGCATCACTTAAGTTGGCTTTGTTAGTTTTTGCGATAATTTACTTGTTAGGTATGAATTTCTTTCTTTCTGTCTAAATTAGAGGCATCCATGCATGTATTAGTTTTAAATATTAAATTCATCTTTAAAACTTTTGTGGTTTCATCGTCTCTTTTGTGACTTTAATATGGCTGTTGTAGTTAAATAGTAAAGCTACATGTCAATTGACTTGACTTCTTGGACAATTAATAGTTCAAGCCCCCTAACTGATTGAATATATTGTTTTTTGATTCAAAGCTTGGAGTTATTTGGAAATGTTAAGTTTTATTAGTGGATTGGATTCAGTTGTTTCATCTAATATTTCTTGGCAATCAACATGAAAGAAAATATAAATAGTGGTATAAAATGCTATCAGCTACTTTTTTTGGCTTTTTGGACCGACCCGACTGATTGTCTAACATGGATGAAGTGATCTTACTAGGCTTTTGCATTTTACTCGATGAGGTTATCTTATTTGCACATTTTTTTGCATTTAGACATGTTTTGATTAGAACTATATGGTTCCTAAATCAATTGTGTGGGGTTTGATCAGGTTGTATAACTTTGTACAAGGTAGGATATTCAGTAGTTCCTTATAAGATAGCTTCATATTTCTTCCTACAACTGAAGTCAAAGTGAAAATTCATTATTCCTATTAAGGTTCTTCTATATTTCCTTTGGCACCTTGGTCTTGTACAAACTGGTTTGTTTATTTTTTTGGATGTGTTCAGGTGATTATTTTCTGCCACAATGATGAGTAACTTATCTTGATTGTATCTAGGTTTTGTTGTGTGAGGTATTAACTGCAATTTTAGTTCATATTTTAAAAATAAAGTTGGCAATTTTAAAATTATTTATTTTTCATATAGGTCGTAGATTGGTTTTATTGATTCAATTAACTGCAACATTGTAATGTATCATACACTTTCCCTTGCCGTCTATTTGGATTATGTACATATTGGATGTTAGGATTTTTCTTTTTGAAAGTTTCTTTCCTTGAAATGCTGGACAACTGAGGTTGCAACTAACCTGGGCTAGTCCAAATTCATATATGCTAGAGTTCGAATTCATTTCCCCTTACAATCCAATCTGGGCATGAGGGTGATCCTGGATGAGAAAATAATATTATTTAAAGGAAGCAAAAGCATATATAGTAAATAAAAGGTGAGTCTGGAAATTTATTTTATATGTAGTAAGCATACATAGTAAATGAAAGGTGAGGCTAGGCAATCACTTTAGGAATGGTCCATGTTGGATGTCAAAAATCCTTCAAGATTTAACATGACTTTTAAAACATTGATTTCAGTTATCCTGAATCATGTTGCTTGTTTGATTGCCGTCTCGTCTCATGTTGAATTTTACACCAAACTTGAAATTGGAAGGGATTGGTTTAGAAAGGTAATGCCAGTTCCTCAGTTTATGTTTTGGTACATGAGCAATATTACAAAGTATATTGAACCGTGTTTTTATCTTTTTTAGGGATTTGCTACACGTAATGTTGACATTTTTGATGTGCTCAAGTTGAAGCCAAAGTAATTACTTGTTTTGAGGATCCATTTAAGTAGTAGTTATAAATATATGTATTTGGATACCCTATTTTGAGATAATGTAATGAAGATGGTGATATGATATTTCGATGTTTTCTTGTGAATATAGTTCAAAGTGGTTGTTTTAAAATTGAATTGAGAAGTTTTTGGAAAGTAATATATAATGTGAAGTATTAAGCATTATAAATGTAATGATTTCAGTAATATTGAGTGTTATAAATGTTCTCCATTGAGCTTATACAATTTATCTATTCATAACGCTTTCAAAATGTCCTAAATTGCGCATTATATATTAACTATTCATAACGCTTTTATAGAAACTATTCATGAAGGTTTTTTTATAACACTTTTAAAAAACATTTATAACACCCATTTTCATAACGGTTGCTATGAAAAAAAGCGTCATGGTTCGTCATTAATGACGCTTTTTAGCCATCATTAAAAGGGTTTTTTGTTGTAGTGATTATTTTCTTGAGTTAGGATACTAGTTGAGTTGGTATCTTGGAGATCGGGATACTACATGTTAGAGTATTAGATATCTTAGGATAAGGTAAGTTGGTATCTTGGGATAAGATATAGATTAGTATCTTACTAGTATCTAGTATCTAGGTTAGTGTCTTAGGATGTAGATGAGTAGTGTCACTCCCGTTTCCCGTTATACGTATTTTTCAGGATACGTATACGGATTTCTGACAAATGTCAGGTGGCCCGTATTTTGACTTATCTTGCTTAGCTTAGCCTTGGTTTAAATCTTGACTTGATTGGTTCAACTTGGTTCAACATGACTTGGCTTGGCTTGGTTTGGTTTATTTTGGGTTGAGATGAGAGGGGTTGTAATATAAGTCAACTTCTTCTCTCTCCTCCATTATTTGCATTTAATTCTTCATCTTCTTCTTTTACTCCTCCCACCTACCAAGCCTAGGCAAGTGCAACTTGCTTCATGAGAGATATCAAGTTTTCTTGTCCCATTCTCTTCCTTACTAGATTCTGAGCCTCTTTAGAACTGGAAGTTTTCGGTTTTGACGGTTATATTTTTGTAGATCTAAGTTTTAAGTTCCTTCTTGTTTAGTTTTCTTGGTTTTGATCTGTAAAAACTTGGTATTTACAAAAACTAGTGGTTCTATGTTATAGAGAATTTGATTTCATGCAGTCTTGTCTTTTGTTTCGCTAGATTTCGACTTCGGATGAGGAAGTTATGGCCATAGCAAGTTTTTAGAATTTTTATGGCTGAAATTTCTGTTTGGGGACGATGAACCCCATGCGCCGGGAACCCCATGCATCCGGGAGGCCATGCGTCCGAGAGGCCATGCGCTGTGAAGTCCCGGCAACGTATTCTTTGACTCTGAGCGTGTCATGCGCGTAGGTTCTTTACGCGCATGTACTGAAGATGCAACGTGAGTTTAAATTCCCATGCGCCGATTGTACAGGAATTCCCATGCGCCAATTGTGCAATAATCCCATGCACCGATTGTGTAGGAATCCCATGCGCCAATTGTGCAGATATTCCCATGCACCGGTTGTGCAGGAATCCTATGCGCAGATTGTACAGGAATTCCATGTGCCGATTGTGCAGGAATTCCCATGCGCCGATTGTGCAGGAATCCCATGCGCCGATTGTACAGGAATCCCATGCGCCGATTGTGTAGGAATTCCCATGTACCGATTGTGCAGGAATCCCATGCGCCGATTGTGCAGGAATCCCATACGCCGATTGTGCAGGAATCCTATGCGCCGGAATTGCTCTATTTTACTGTTTTTGCCTGTTTAGGTTGTTTTATAATTAGAATCTTGAAAAACTCAAAACATGAAAGTTGTAGATCTTTTTTCTGGCTTCAAGAATATATTACTAATAAATTTTATGCAAGTTTTTCTCATTCATGATAATGTAAGGATAGAACACGATAGTGGCCTGTTCAGGTGCACCCTTGACAAGTATCAAGTGACATGATAATTCTTGATAGTGACCCGTCGGGGTGCACTCTTGAAAAGCAATTGGACATGAACAATCTTGATAGTGGCCCGTCGAGGCGCACTCCTAACAAGTAATCTTGACAAGTAACAAGTAACCTAACATGATAATCTCGATATAACTTGCTAAGTAACTCTTGTCTTGACACCGTGGGTGATTTTTTTGATGGTGCCTGTATAAGCTACATGTCTCGTCTTGCATTATGTCTAGGACATGAATTCCTGATTTTCACATGGTCAGGGATTTATACTGAATCTGACTAAGTTAATGACCAGATTAATCAAGTAGTTCATATAGGGAGATATTTTCAGTTACAGGCGATCCCGTTATCCCGGCCACACCTGAGGGACTTGTAGCCTGCTGTCGAGTAGGGCACATTTCCAGCCCACTGTCATGTGGGGCACTTCATGAAACAAGTTCTATGCACACTGTTATGTGTTGCACACCAAGCTACCTAATAATTCTTGATAACTCTTAAATAGACCTCGCCTGGATAACCTGGATAGCTGCAGGGCTTGTGACTGTGGAAACATCTTATTGCATCTTGCTAGAAAATAGGCTTCTGATAACCCTAACTAGTTAAAGTATCAAGCCGTACTCTTTGCTTGGCCGTGATTGATGGATGTAGTTCAGTCTAGGCTTGTCTAAGCAATGCCGGTCTATGACTATTTTAGCACATGCTTGTTTATGCTTTACTCTTGTCGATAATTGGTTAGAGACTAAGTTCTGTTCAGGCGAAGGGTTACAACCATGGTCCTTGTTTGGTTTACGGGTTGTAACTTGGCTACCAGAATAGTTTCTTAGTTATCTTATCATTTATCACCCTACTATCCTATTTCTGGTTTTCTTGTTATTATTATGCCTTGTTTTCTAATTTGCTGGTTTTAGTTCCTAAGTAAAGCCTCTATTGTGGCACTTGCTCTTTCTGGGGTCTGACCCAGCTAGTTTTGTATGGCCAGATTTCACAGTAGGACTCAAGGATCCTCCAGCTTTCCTGCCAGATGGTGACCACTAGGCGCAACACTGGCAACGAGTGGGTTCTTATTTTGCTCTCCCACTTTCTTGTAAAAATATTCTTTTTAGGCGTTTAGCCGCCGAGCAAGTGTTAGCTCGTTTGCAACTTTACTTGCTGTCTGCCAACGGGCTGTAACATGATTGACAAATCCTAAGGTTGATCATGTATAACTGAAACTCTTGCTAGTCTTCACATTTTGTATGCCTAGCTTCATGATCATCTGAATATGTAATGTTTGGGATGCCTTACTTTGTATGTCTGATGATCTAACATCTTGTAACATGTACTTACTTGCTTGAGATTGAGACACTAGGCTTGTTTATGACCATAAGAGACGGTTGGCTTGTAGATAAACCCTCATGCATCTAGATAGCCGTGACCGTATATCGAGGTAGATTATACTTCAATGTTCGTAGCTGGCTGTGTCTGTCCCCCGCTCTCCAGTATTCTGGTTATGGGGCATGACACGGTTTAAGTGGTGGCCCATACAGGTCTTGTAAATCAAGATATGTGAGGGTTTTACCGGATAGATGTCTCAATCAGCACTCGTCCTTGATCTCTACTCGTGTCTTGTAATCTTGCTGAAATCTTGACATGATCACGTGTTTATATCCTCGATCTATCATGGTCCTTCCTTATTGTTCCCTATGTCGTTTCTCAGCGGCATTGTCCCTGTTCCTACGGATCAGCAAGGCGGAGCACCTCCAGTGGACCAGCAGCAACCTGGAGACCAAGCCCAACACTCTGGGGCAGCCTTCCGAGTCATGCATTCTGGGGACCCAGAGCCCCCAGTTCAACTAGTCCAGCCTGCAGAGCCTGATAATAGAACCCTGGTGGGTCTCATCAGGGAATTGCTTGCATCTCAAAATCGTCGGGGCGATGCCCTGTACCAGACAGTACAAGATGCCATGGACAGAGTTGGTTACCAAGGGAACAACGCGGCCAACAGCTTCAAGCGTCTGAACCCTCCTTTCTTTGATGGCAGTAAAGATGCTATCGCTGCTGATGCATGGCTTCAGGACACAAAAGTAATCCTAGAGGTAGCTAGAATTACCGAGGGAGAGAAGGTGGCCGTTGTGCGCCTACAGTTGTTGGACTTAGCCCGCAACTGGTGGGTGATGCAAGCAGTTGGATTGGCGACGCCTGTCTTATGGGCGGTATTCAGTGACAAGTTTCAGACCAAGTACTTCGATGCAGTAGTTCGGTATGATTTGCAGACCAGATTCAGCCATCTCAAGCAGATGGGAAGGACGGTCGATGGATATGCGGCTGAGTTTTCTAGGCTTAGTCTGTTTGCCCCAACCTTGGTGGTGACCGAATTGGATCGAGCCCAGCGGTTCCAGCAGGGACTCTACCTAGAGATCATTCAAGCAGTGGAGCAGTTCGAGCTCCAGACATTTGATGTCATCTTGCGAGCAGCGAAGAGGCATGAGTATACTTCTCAAAGGATAGTGGACCGAACCGGAAGTAGGAAAAGGTCCCATGGGCAGATGAGTTTATCCTCGGCACCAGCCCCAGCAGCTAGGGCTTTGACTATTGGAGTTCCTCGGAGGGCGAATTCAGTTTCGTCGGTTCGGCACTCGACACCGACGTACCCTCAAAAGCAGAAGCAATCTTTCTTAATGGGCTGCACTCATTATGGGAAGCCAGGGCACGTAATATCTGAGTGTCATAGAGCACAGGGATTGTGCTTGGCTTGTGGGGCACCGGATCATAAGATTGTATCCTGCCCACATAGAGGCAGTTCATCATCATCAAACCTAACCAGTCTATCGGTTAGGGGTCCAGCACCAGTGCAGCAGCAGTACCAGCCTCCGAGGCCATTGCCGCCTCAGGCTCAACAGTTTGCCCAAGCTCAGAATCAGAACAGGCAGAGAGGTTTCCAGCAGAGGGGGCCAGCACCCAGAGGACAAGGTCAGGCTATGGCTCTGACCGTAGCAGAAGAGTTAGCTTCAGGTGAGGTGGTGGCAGGTACCATTCTCGTCAACTCTTTTCCAACATCAGTATTATTTGATTCGGGAGCATCGCATTCATTTATGTCTGCACGATTCGCAACACGGGTGGGACTGGAGCCCGAGTCATTATCAGTAAGGCTTAATATAATTACTGGTAATGGTCTTGTGGGGGTAGATAGAGTCTATTCCTCGTGTCGAATCATAGTTAGCTGTAGAGAGTTTTCTGCTAGATTTATAGAATTTCCGATGGCCGATTATGATGTGGTCCTAGGAATAGATTGGTTGAAGGATCAATACGCAAGAATAGACTGCCATGTTGGCAGGCTTATTTTTGGTATTCCATGCGAACCAGAGTTTTCATTTTCCAGAGACGAAGTAGAACCTTCTCCACCTGTATTGTGGATGGCAGTAGCAGGAGCAGTTCAGTTTCCCAGAGTCGTTGAAGAGTTTTCTGATGTGTTTCCCGAAGAGCTTCCAGGCATGCCGCCAGAGAGAGGTAGAGTTCACTATCAATTTGATTTCCGGAACAGCACCAGTGTCAGAGAGAGTCTACCGGATGGTACTGTCAGAATTGGAGATCTTGTATAAGATGATTGAGGAACTCAGAACCAAAGGATTTATTCGTGCTAGTGGATCAGCTTGGGGAGCCCCGATGCTTCTTGTGAAAAAGAAGGATGGTATGTCAAGATTATGTGTAGATTATCGTAACTTGAATTCTGTAACAATAAAGAATAGATACCTTCTACCAAGGATAGATGATTTGTTTGATCAACTCAATGGGGCAGCAGTATTTTCAAAGATTGACTTGCGATCGGGGTACCATCAGATCAGAGTCAGAGAGCAAGACATTCCGAAGACAACCTTCAGATCTAGATATGGGCATTGGGAGTTCCTTGTTATGCCATTTGGAGCGACCAATGCGCCAGCCGTATGCATGGACCTCATGAATCGTGTCTTTATGCCCTATTTGGACCAGTTCGTGATAGTTTTTATAGACGACATCTTGGTCTATAGCAAGAATGAGGCAGAGCATGAGCAGCATCTCCGTGTGGTTCTTCAGATTCTCAGAGAGCACCAGTTGTATGCGAAGTTCAGTAAGTATGAGTTTTGGTTGAAGCGTATCTCGTACTTGGGTCACATCATCACCCAAGGTAGAGTAGAAGTGGATCCCTAGAAGATTGTAGCCATAGAGACGTGGCCCGTTCATAGCACCATCACAGAAGTTCGAGGTTTCCTGGGATTGGTCGGCTATTACCGGCGGTTTGTGTCAGACTTTGTTCAGATTTTAGCACCATTGACGCAGTTGACAAGCAAGGATGTGTAGTTTGCTTGGACAGCAGAGTGTCAGAGTTCATTTGAGAAGTTGAAGCAAGGATTGATGACGACGCCTATTCTCACGCTTCCAGATGGGACTGGAGGATTTTCAGTTTATTGTGACACATCCGGCAAGGGATTAGGATGTGTCTTGATGCAGCATGGAAAGGTAGTAGCTTATGCATCACGTCAGCTTCGTGATCATGAGAGGAATTACCTAGCCCATGACTTGGAGTTAGCAGCGGTGGTCTTCGCACTCAAGCTTTGGAGCCATTATTTATATGGAGATCGGGTGGATATTTTTACCGACCACAAGAGTCTTAAGTATGTATTTACCCAGAAGGATCTTAACATGCGTCAGAGAAGATGGCTAGAGCTACTTGTGGATTACGACATCAACTTGCAGTATTATCCTGGAAGGGCCAACGTTGTTGCAGATGCATTGAGCAGAAGAGCTGAAGTCTATTTCCTAACAGCGCAACCAGAGTTATTAGCAGATCTTCAGAAGATGGGTGTTGAGGTTGTTCTTCCCACCAATGTGGCATTAATAGCCAGCATGTAAGTTCAGTCCAGTATAGTTGAGAGGATCAAGGTAGCTCAGTCAACAAATTCCAAGTTTCAGCGGCTTAGGGCAGAATGTAAAGCAGGAAGGAGAACAGAGTTATGTATACACGAAGACGGTACTCTTCGACATGGAAGGCGTCTTTGTGTACCAAGTGGTGATATCAGACAGAAGATCATGGCAGAGGCTCACGGTTCTCAGTATTCAATTCATCCCGGTAGCACGAAGATGTACCGAAACATCCGTCAGTATTTCTGGTGGAATGGCATGAAGAGGGAGATAGCCCAATTTGTCTCTCATTGTTTAGTTTGCCAACAAGTTAAAGCTGAAAATCAGAGGCCAGCTGGACTTCTTCAACCTTTACGGATCCCAGAATGGAAATGGGAGCACATTACCATGGATTTTGTAACTGGGTTACCTAAATACCCAGCTGGAAGAGATGCTATATGGGTTATAGTTGACCGACGCACAAAGGTAGCTCATTTTCTCCCCTTCAGAGTTGGTCAGTCGACGGATCAGCTTGCAGAGATGTACCTCAGGCTGATAGTCAGATTATATGGAGTGCCAGTTAGTATCATATCAGACAGAGATTCGAGATTCACATCTCACTTTTGGCGGAGTCTTCAAGAGAGTTTGGGGACTCATCTCAAGTTTAGTTCAGCATATCATCCGTAGACAGATGGTCAGTCAGAGCGCACGATCCAGACTCTTGAAGATATGTTGCGGTCATGAACACTTGACTTTGGTAGTTCGTGGAAAGATCACTTGCACCTAGTAGAGTTTTTGTACAACAACAGCTTCCAGGCCAGTATCCAGATGGCACCCTTTAAAGCACTGTATGGCAGGAAGTGCAGATCACCTTTAGCTTAGGATGATGTAGGCGAGAGGCAGATGCTTGGTCCAGAAATGATTTCACAGACTATCGAGGTGGTCAGACGAGTCAGAGATCATCTTCGAGTTGCCCAAGATCGCCAGCGCCATTGGGCCGATTCTCATCGGCGTCCCCTTGAGTTTTCAGTCGACGACCATGTGTTTCTTAGGATCTCTCCTACCCGTGGCGTCATTCGATTCGGCATGCGGGGAAAGCTTAGTCCTAGGTATATAGGGCCATTCAACATTCTAGAGTGAGTAGGCGATGTGTCCTATCGTCTCGCTCTTTCATCGTCGTTGCGTGAGGTACATGACGTATTCCATGTATCCCAATTGTGACGGTATATCTCAGATCCGAGCTATAAACTTGATCATTCAAAATTGGTTGTTGGTACCAACCTTTCGTATGAGGAAAGGCCCGTATCCATATTGGACCGAAGAGAGAAGGCACTCAAGACCAAGACTATTAAGCTAGTCCGCGTTGCTTGGAGTCATCACTCTTTGGGTGAGTCAACGTGGGAGTGTGAGGATGATATCCGATCGCGATATCCACACCTGTTTGTCTCATAAGGTATAATGTCTTTCTTATGCCTTATGCTATAATTCCTTGCTTGCATGAATGATTGTATGATTGATTGCTTAGTCATATATTGCTTATTATTAGTATAGCTTGTCCCAACTTCTCTAGCCTCTTGATTAAATTCTGAGGACAGAATTCTTTTAAGGTGGGTAGAGTTGTCACTCCCGTTTTCCGTTATACGTATTTTTCAGGATACGTATACAGATTTCTGACAAATGTCAGGTGGCCCGTATTTTGACTTATTTCGCTTAGCCTTGGTTTAAATCTTGACTTGATTGGTTCAACTTGGTTCAACTTGACTTGGCTTGGCTTGGTTTGGTTTATTTTGGGTTGAGATGCGAGGGGTTGCTATATAAGTCAACTTCTTCTCTCTCCTCCATTATTTGCATTTACTTCTTCATCTTCTTCATTTACTCCTCCCACCTACTAAGCCTAGGCTAGTACAACTTGCTTCATGAGAGATCTCAAGTTTTCTTGTTCCATTCTCTTCCTTACTAGATTCTAAGCCTCTTTAGAACTGGAAGTTTTCGGTTTTGATGGTTATATTTTTGTAGATCTAAGTTTTAAGTTCCTTCTTGTTTAGTTTTCTTGGTTTTGATCTGTAAAAACTTGGTATTTCCAAAAAGTAGTGGTTTCATGTTGTAGAGAATTTGATTTCATGCAGTTTTGGCTTTTGTTTCGCTTGATTTCGACTTCGGATGAGGAAGTTATGGCCATAGCAAGTTTTTAGGACTTTCATGGCTGAACTTGCTGTTTGGGGACGATGAACCCCATGCGCTGGGAACCCCATGTGCCGGGAACCCCATGCGCCCGGGAGGCCATGCGCCGAGAGGCCATACGCCGTGAAGTCCGGGCAACGGATTCTTTGACTCCGAGCGTGTCATGCGCGTAGGTTCCTTACGCGCATGTACTGAAGACGCAACGTGAGTTTAAATTCCCATGCACCGATTATGCAAGAATTCCCATACGTCGATTGTGCAGGAATCCCATGCGCCGATTGTGCAGGAATCCCATGCGCCGATTGTACAGGAATCCCATGCGCCGATTGAGCAGGAATCCCATGCGCCGATTGTGCAGGAATTCTCATGCGCCGATTGTGCAGGAATCCCATGCGCCGATTATGCAGTAATCCCATACGCCGGAATTGCTCTATTTTACTGTTTTTGCCTGTTTAGGTTGTTTTGTAATTAGAATATTGAAAAACTCAAAAAATGAAAGTTGTAGATCTTTTCCTTGGCTTCAAGAATATGTTACTAATTATTTTATGCAAGTTTTTCTCATTCATGATAATGTAAGGATATGACACAATAGTGGCCTGTTAAAGCGCACTCTTGACAAGTATCAAGTGACATGATAATTCTTAATAGTGACCCGTCGGGGTGCACTCTTGACAAGTAACTGGACATGAATAATCTTGATAGTGGCCCGTCGAGGCACACTCCTGACAAGTAATCTTGACAAGTAACAAGTAACCTAACATGATAATCTCGATATGCCTTGCTAAGTAACTCTTGTCTTCACACCGTGGGTGATTTTCTTGATGGTGCCTGTATAAGCAACATGTCTCGTCTTGCATCATGTCTAGGACATGAATTCCTGATTTTTCCACGGTCAGGGATTTATACTGAATCTGACTAAGTTAATTACTAGATTAATCAAGTAGTTCATATAGGGAGATGTTTTCAGTTACAGGCGATCCCGTTATTTCGGCCACACCTGAGGGACTTGTAGCCTGCCGTCGAGTAGTGCACATTTCCAGCCCACTGTCATGTAGGGAACTTCATGAAACAAGTTCTATGCACACTGTTATGTGTTGCACACCAAGCCACCTAATAATTCTTGATAACTCTTAAATAGATCTCGCCTGGATAACCTGTATTGCTGCAGGGCTTGTGACTGCGGAAACATCTCATTGCATCTTGCTAGTAAATAGGCTTGTGATAACCCTAGCTAGTTAAAGTATCTGTCACGCCCCAGAACCAGAATACTGGAGAGCGGGGGCAGACATAGCCAGCTACGTATATTGAAATGGATTCCATCTCGCTATACGGTCACGGCTGTCTAGATACATGAGGGTTTACTACAAGCCAACAGTCTCCTATGGTCTTGAACAAGCCTAGTGTCTCAATCACAAGCAAGTAAGTAAAAGGTTACAAGAAGTATGATCATTAAATATACAATAGTAAGACGTCCCAAACATTACATATTCAGCTGATCATGAAGCTAGTCGTTACAAAATGTTAGGACTAGCAAGAGTTTAGTCATACATGATCAACCCTAGGACCTGTTTATCATGTTACAGCCCGTAGACAGACAGTAAGTAAGTGCAATCGAGCTAAACAGGTGCTCGTCGGCTAAACGCCTCAAAAGAATATTTTTACAATAGAGTGGGAGATCAAAAATAAACCCACTCGTTGCCAGGGTTCCGTCTAGTGGCCACCATCTGGCTGGAAGGTCGGTAGATCCTCTGGAGCTGCTCCAAAATCTGGCCACACAAAACCAGCTGGGTCAGACCTCAGAAAGAGCAAATGCCACAAAGGAAGCTTTACTTAGGAACTAAAACCAATAATCAGCACAATTATAAATAAAGGTAAAAACTGGAAATAAAGAAAATACATCAGGATGATATACGACGAGATAACCATAGAACTATTCAGATAACCAGGTTACAACCCGTAAACCAAACAAGGACCGGGGTTGTAACCCTTCATCTGAACAGAACTTGGGAACTCTCACCATTTATCGGTAAAGTAAATACAGACATTCCAGTCACGCAGTAATCTAGAACGAGATCAGGACAAGACTAGACTGGTTAGACTCCATCCAATCATTTCACGGCCAAGCAAGAATTACGGCTTGATACTTTAACTAACTAGGGTTGTCACAAGCCTAATTACTAACAAGATGCAATGAGATTATTCTACAGCCACAAGCCCTGCAGACCATCCAGGTTACCCGGGTTGAAAGATTAGGGGTTAAATTCAGGTGGGTACATCGTCCAGGAAACACATGTATCCTTAGGTAGCTTGAAGGGTGCAACATATGACAGTGTGCTAGAAATGTGCCCTACTCGACGGCAGGCTACAGATTCCAAGGCGTGCCCAGGTAACGAGATTGCCTGTAGCTGGGAGATCTCTTTATGACTAGTGTATTAATCTAGTTATTAGCCTTAGTCCATTTCAATGGGTACTCCTGACTGTGGTACTCAGGAGTCCCCTCCTAGACATGATGCAAGACAGGACTGGATTATTTATACAAGCACAATCGCCCACGGTGTCCAGGTCATTATACAGGTCATGTCGTGTCAGGTAGCCGTCGCAACAGCTATTCGAGATAATCATGTCAGGTTTATCATATCAAGTGTACTAGCCAGGAGTGCGCCACGACGGGCCACTATCAGGTCATGTCAGGTTATCATGTCAGGAGTGCACCACTATGGGTCACTATTATGTTGTGCTCAATTATCAATTCCAAACATATCAAATGAATTCATGATTTTCAAGTCCAGGACAAAAGGCGTAAGGATATAAAATGGGTGTAAAATATCTAAAAAAGAATAAAGAGTATGCTATAGGAACCCAAGTTTACGCGTGTACTACTACGCTAGGCCAATTAAACCCGAGCGTAAATAGCACTACGCAGCAAGAGCAAGGTAAGATAGCTTTACGGTAGCAAGGTGCATACGGGAGGGGTTTTTACGCTAGTCGGATTGTACGTGCGTAAAACTCTCTGCAATTGAGATTCCATATGAGGAACACTTAAGCATAACTTTACGCTAGCAAGGGTTGGCTCGGGTCAAGGGTTTACGCTGGCAAGGCTTCACGCTAGCAGGATTTAACGCTGGCGGGAGAGTCTCGAGCGTAAAATCAGTCAGCGTAAGCAGAGCTCGATTTTACGCTAGCTCGATTTTATGCTTGCGGGTAAGCCCCGGGCATAAAATTCAAGCAGCGTAAAACGAGGTACGCTGTCACGCGATGCGTGTGCGTAAAAGAGAACTACGCTAACACGTTAAGACGTGGGCGTAAAAGCTGAGGAATACGCTGGCACGCAATACGTGGGCGTAAAACTCCATCTTCTCCACACGGTCAATGCGACCATGCGTAAAAGCTGATAAACTCCATCTCGGCCAGGACTTGGTGAAATTCGGCCATCCCAAGACCAAACTTGTGTAAAATCATGAGGCCTACTCCATGGAACTCTTTAGTTTTCGAAAACAAGCCATTGTAGTAGATCAAAACCAAGAAATCAGAAAATACAATAAATATAGATCTACAAGAATCTAGCCATGGAAAGTGAAAATGCCAAGTTCTAAAGTAAGTAAAAATGCTGTAAGGAAGAGAATGAAGCAATAAAATTGGAGTTCCTCCATGAAGCAAGTTGCACTTGCCGGTAGGGTTAAGTGGAGCTCTACGCTGGGTGGAGGACGAAGAAGAAGAATAAATGCTGAGTTATAAGGAGAGAGAAAGGTGGTTGGGATATTAATGGGGGTAAGTGGTGGTAGGTAGGGGGTTTTCCTTTGGGTCATGATGAACCAAAAGCAACCCCAAAACCGAACCAAGCCAACCCGAACCAAGAATAAACCAAGCCCAGGGAGAAAATTAAGCAAGGAAATCATACAATACAAGAATAAATACGTACACGTATTCTAGAAATACGTAATACGAACCACAGGCATTACAGTATCAAGCCGTACTCTTTGCTTGGCCATGATTGATGGATGTAGTTCAGTCTAGTCTTGTCTAAGCAATGCCGGTCTATGACTATTTCAGCACATGCTTGTTTATGCTTTACTCTTGTCGATAATTGGTTAGAGACTAAGTTCTGTTCAGGCGAAGGGTTACAATCCCGGTCCTTGTTTGGTTTACGGATTGTAACTTGGCTACCAGAATAGTTTCTTAGTTATCTTATCGTTTATCACCCTACTATCCTATTTCTGGTTTTCTTGTTATTATTATGCCTTATTTTCTAATTTGCTGGTTTTAGTTCCTAAGTGAAGCCTCCCTTGTCGCACTTGCTCTTTCTGGGGTCTGACCCAGCTGGTTTTGTATGGCCAGATTTCGGAGAAGGACTCGAGGATCCTCCAGCTTTCCTGCCAGATGGTGACCACTAGGCACAATACTGGCAACGAGTGGGTTCTTATTTTGCTCTCCCACTTTCTTATAAAAATATTCTTTTGAGGCGTTTAGCCGTCGAACAAGTGTTAGCTCGTTTGCAACTTTACATGCTGTCTGCCTACGGGCTGTAACATGATTGACAAATCCTAGGGTTGATCATGTGTAACTGAACCTCTTGCTAGTCTTCACATTTTGTATGACTAGCTTCATGATCATCTGAATAAGTAATGTTTGGGATGCCTTACTTTGTATGTCTGATGATCTAACATCTTGTAACATGTACTTACTTGCTTGAGATTGAGACACTAGGCATGTTTATGACCGTAAGAGACTGTTGGCTTGTAGATAAACCCTTATGCATCTAGACAGCCGTGACCGTATATCGAGGTAGATTATACTTCAATGTAAGTAGCTGGATGTGTCTGTCCCCCGCTCTCCAGTATTCTGGTTCTGGGGCGTGACACGGTTTAAGTGGTAGCCCATGCAGGTCTTGTAAATCAAGATGTATGAGTGTTTTACCGGATAGATGTCTCAATCAGCACTCGCCCTTGATCTCTACTCGTGTCTTCTAATCTTTCTGAAAGCTTGACATGATCACGTGTTTATATCCTCGGTCTATCATGGTCCTTCCTTATTGTTCCCTATGTCGTTTCTCAGCGGTATTATCCCTGGTCCTACCGATCAGCAAGTCGGAGCACCTCCAGTGGACCAGCAGCAACCTGGAGACCAAGCCCAATACTCTAGGGCGGCCTCCCGAGTCATGCATTCTGGGGACCCAGAGCCCCCAGTTCAACCAGTCCAGCCTGCAGAGCCTGATAATGGAACCCTGGTAGGTCTCATCAGGGAATTGCTTGTATCTCAAAATCGTCGGGGCGAAGCCCTGCACCAGACAGTATAAGATGCCATGGGCAAAGTTGTTTACCAAGGGAAGAACGCG
The DNA here is from genome assembly GCA_029216955.1 of Iris pallida. Lineage (NCBI taxonomy): Eukaryota > Viridiplantae > Streptophyta > Magnoliopsida > Asparagales > Iridaceae > Iris > Iris pallida. The sequence continues at coordinate 5,935,081 of JANAVB010013594.1, read as the reverse complement.
GCCAACAGCTTCAAGCGTCTGAACTCTCCTTTCTTTGACGGCAGTGAAGATGCTATCGCTGCTGATGCATTGCTTCAGGACACAGAAGTAATCCTAGAGGCAAATAGGATTCCCGAGTGAGAGAAGGTAGCCGTTGTGCGCCTATAGTTGTCGAACTTAGCCCGCAACTTGTGGGAGATGCAAGCAGTTGGATTGGCGACGCCTGTCTTATGGGCGATATTCAGTGACAAGTTTCAGACCAAGTAATTCGATGCAGTAGCTCGGTATGATTTGCATACCAGATTCAGCAATCTCAAGCAGATGGGAAGGACGGTCGATGGATATGCGGCCGAGTTTTCTAGGCTTAGTCGGTTTGTCTCCACCTTGGTGGCGACTAAATTGGACCGAGCCCAGCGGTTCCAGCAGGGACTACACCTAGAGATCATTCTAGCAGTGGAGCAGTTCGAGCACCAGACATTTGATACCGTCTTGCGAGCAGCGAAGAGGCATGAGTATACTTCTTAGAGGATAGTGGACCGAACCGGAAGTAGAAAGAGGTCCCATGGGCAGATGATTTTGTCCTCGGCACCAGCCCCAGCAGCTAGGGCTTTGACTATTGGAGTTCCTAGGAGGGCAAATTCAGTTTCGTCGGTTCAGCACTCGACACCGACGTATCCTTAGAAGCAGAAGCAATCTTTCGCAATGGGCTGCACTCATTGTGGGAAGCCAGGGCACGTAATATCTGAGTGTCGCAGAGCACAGGGATTGTGCTTGGCTTGTGGGGCACCGGATCATAAGATTGGGTCCTGCCCGTATAGAGCCAGTTCATCATCGTCGAACCTAACCAGTCCATCGGTTAGGGGTCCAGCACCAATGCAGCAGTACCAGCCTCCGAGGCCATTGCCGCCTCAGGCTCAACAGTTTGCCCAAGCTCAGAATCAGAACAGGCAGATAGGTTTCCAGCAGAGGGAACCAACACCCAGAGGACAAGGTTAGGCTATGGCTCTGACCGTAGCAGAATAGTTAGCTTCAGGTGAGGAGGTGGCAGGTATCATTTTCGTCAACTCTTTTCCAGCTTCAGTATTATTTGATTCGGGTGCATCGTACTCATTTATGTGTCAGATTTTCTGGTACCCTGGCTACTGGACAGTCCCAAAGCTGATGGATGGTAGACCCACAAGCTAAACACTGCCCCAACCTCTTCCTATAGATGGCGAAGTCATGCCCTGGCCTCCTACAGAATGAACACACAGGTCCCCTCTGTTGTCGAGGTCCTGGGGCTATAGCTAGTGGGGTTGGGTGATGAGGTGTGGGAGGACGGTATGTCTGCTGGTACAGCGTCGATGCTCTCGGCTGGAAAGCCTGACGCTTGGAAGGTCCCTCGTGGTGTACATGAGCTGGCCTCTTGCAAGACTGAAGACGCTCATCTATGCTTCTGGCCAACTCTAGGCTCTGGTAGTAGTCAGTCGTACCATTTGCAACTATAGAATGCTAATGTCTAGAACTAGACCATGGCAAAACCTGTGCGTCATCTCCTCTGGGTCAGCAACTAGACTAGGAGCAAAACGGCTCAAACGACTAAACTCTGCTGTATATTCGTCAACAGAACGGTTCCCCTACAGGATGTTCGGGAATCGTAGCCCCATGGCTACCCTAGCGGTGGTCGAGAAGAATTTCTTCTTGAACTGGGTCTTGAACTGATCCCAAGTGGCCTTCCCTCTCGCGAATAGCGGCTCATTCCGGAACCAAACTCCTGCCAAGTCTGTCAGCAGAAATCCTACTGCCTCGATCTGGAGGTCACTCGACAGCCTAGCTCCAAGGAGCTTCCTTTCTACCGAGTCTGGCCAGTCATCTGCTACTACGATGCCCTCAGTCCCTAAGAACTCCTTGGGGTTCAGACCCATGAAGTCCTTGATTGTCCCCGCTCTCTGCCGTGGTTCTACAGGTGGTGGAACCATGGTACGTTCCTCAGAATGCTCCATGCTTTGGCGGAGCAAAGTGGTCTGCTCCTGATGGGTCATTAGGAACCCCTGGATCAGAGTGAGCAGTTGGTTCCCGTCAAGAGTGACGGAAGCCTGGGCAGGTATAGTAATAGGTGGTGGTGGGAGTATCGGGTCCTGCTAGGTCTGTGATGTGGAAGGTGGTGGAGGCATCTGGGTTGGTTGATTTATGGAGTGGGAGAGTATGGTAGGTGGAGGTGGAGGTGCATCGGTCAACTGGTCAACCGACTGGATAGCAAGTGTGCCATTTTTAGGTGTGGCATACTGGGATGAGCGGGTGAGCACCATCTAATAAATATAAGAACTTATAAGGACTCTTTTAAGTAAACAATCATAAACAAGAAAATCTAATTCTAATAGCGAGCATATGATGTGATGCGTTCCTATGTTGCAATCCTAGTAATCCTCTAGGTGTTCTAAGCATCATTCCTAGTGTTGTCTAGTTACCTTAAGTTCCTAATTGCAGGCATGCTTGGTACAATGACGTAACCAAATAATTTATTTAGGACCTGTATAGGCTACCACTAAAAACATGTCACGATCCGCTACCCAAATTGTTGGGCCGGGCCGATTCAAGTCCAGCCTACACTTGGGATAAAATGTAGTAAGCTGTTCTAAAGATGACAAGATAAGACTAAAGTGTGGTAACAGTTCTATATGTAATAAAGAGTCAGAAATGTTCCAAACACAAAAGTCGTCTTGTATATAAGTAAGTTCCGAGTACATGGCTAAAAAGTAAAACTGGATACAGGTCCAGTTACAAAATACATAGTCTAATACACGACTACTCTCAAAAGTCCCAAGTAATAAACAAACTAGACGAGTTTTCCCGTAGGTACATCCTCGTAAAGTATAGCCTGGTCCTTGGCAGCAACTCCATAATAGGAATCACAAAGCAACTCCTCCTCAGAAAGTATACCTACAGCGTTATCCTGTCAGGACGGGAGCAAGTACTGATTCTAGCAAACTAAATATACGAAACATGAAATGAACAGGAGAGTAATGAACAGGAATCATGTCATATCATAATCTATCATGGCATGGGATACATATGTCATAGAGACAGATGTATATATAATATTTAAAACTGTTGCAGGTACGTGATCGTCAATAGGTGTATAATGTGCAGGGGCACATAATGAAATATACTTCCGTACAAGTGTAAAGGCGATAGATGTACATATGCACAAATACAACTTTGAGATAAAGGCCTACGGCATAGTGACATGTAAAATAAAACTTTGCTCGGTACGATAGAGGGGGCATGATCACGTACTCAACTATCAGTTTCCCTATAACCCAGATTCTAAATATGTGAGAGATAAAAAAAACTGTCCTAAGCATGGTAGGAACTGAAAATAATACAACATGTGAAGATTTAACTTGCTACCCCAAGGATCAGCATTTAACATGGTTGGATCACAGTTCATTGTTGTAGCAGTATGTAAAGTTTGTTGAGGTACTTGCCTTTAGCAAAGCAAGGTAGTGATAGAAATGCTAGAGATGCCTGGTGACTTGTCACCGTAAAAATAATACGTAAACTTAGTTTTATACTAAGTTAAACACTAAGACACTAGTGGTGCGACACGACTTTCTGACTGGACACCTAGCCAAAAAATGACTTTAGCATAGGAGACCCATATGGGATGACACAATACCCAAACTAACTTTCTAAGGCCTTCACACTAGTGTAGGGTGAGGTCCAATGCTACAATAGCTAAAATCAACACAAAACTTTGTAAGTCGTAACTACTCAATAAATAAATCAGACTGTACACTGTATTCCAACAATTTTTGAAATAGACAAAAAGCTCAATTATACATAAATAAAGTACCAAAATGATCCTTGTTAATTATAGAAATTTATACTAATTTTTCTGGAATTTATAAACCCTCATATATATTTATTAAAAATCAGCAAACATATGTATCTTGAAAATGAGTTATATTTTCCTATTTTTATAAAATGCCAAAAGTACTTATTAAATACTGAGAAAATTATATTAAATTAGCTAAATTAACATAGTATTTAAATACAATTTTTCCCAGATTTTTACAGCAATTAAAAAATATATATAAATTCAAAAACAACAAGTAACAATTTCTGGAAAATAATTAATTAACTATTTAATATTTTGTCCACGTATTCGAAATTGAACCGAAGTCCAGATATGGGACCCAAAGCCATGAATCAAGTCCAATATTACTTGTACAGACTTTAAATGTATTAGACACATTTGGGCCCAAAAACCCATGCTATGTTTGGACTAAAAATGGCCATAATTCACAGTTACAAAGAAAATACTAATTTTAAATACGTAAGTAAAAGTATATTTTAATGCAGTAAAATATACCTATCAACATATTTATTGTCAATAAAATAATATGTAAGTATAGCATAAATATATGTGTATATAAAACACATGTATGGACATAAGCAAAAAGTATATATATAACAAATATGATTATATATATATATATAAATATATTTTTTATTTTGTTATATATATAAATATATAGATATTTATATATATACATATAACAATTATATAAATATAGAATATATATATATATAATACTTAATAGAAAAACATATATACAAATACAGTATATATATATACATATATATATATATATATATATAAAATATATATATATATATATATTTTTTTTTATTTTTTTTTTATATAAATATATATATATATATATATATATATATATATATATATATATATATATATATATATATATATATTTTATATAAAATATATATATATATATATTTTTTTTATATTTTTTTTTATATTTTTTTTTATATAAAAATATATATATATATATTTTTTTATATTTTTTTATATAAAATATATATATATATATATATATATATATATATATATAAAAATATATATATATATATATATATATATATATATATATATATATAAAAATATATATATATATATATATATATATATATATATATATATATATATATATATATATATATATATATATATAAAAAAATATATATATATATATATATATATATATATATATATATATATATATATATATTTTTTTTTTTTTTTATATATATATATATATATATATATATATATATATATATATAACAGTATATATAATAATATATATATGAAATACATATATTTATACATATACATATACATATATACATACATATACAAATACATATGTACATATATACAAATATATAAAAAAATAAAAAATAAAAATAAAAAAACATATATACATATATATATATATAAATTCAAAACCCAGCCCAAAAACCCACTGGGCCCATACCCAAACACACATGCATAGTAAACCCGAACCCATCAAACAGTTAACCCAAACCCGATTTATTAAGTAAACAGGTTTAAACCCAATATTAGTAAAACCCAAACCCATCAGCAGTGGGTTTGAAACCCGATAGCCCAAAACTAAACCCAATAACATATACTTCGTGTCCTGACAGTTAAGGACACGAAGAATGGTCGAATCCTGTGTCCGGGACGTGCACGACACGCACGTCTCGAACTAGCCGTGTCCAAACTTACCACGAGACTCGTCGATACTCGGCGAATCACATAGGTAAAGACGAGATGAAATGGAGAAGAAGAAGAAGGTGACACGTATGTGTCCGGCTTCGAGTCGAAGAGCGGGGTTGCTGAACGGCGGAGGAGATGTCGGGGTGGTCGGAGAAAAATGGAGGGGAGTTCGTCTCGTTGAGGCGAACCGAATGGTGGTGGTTGCTCGTCGGAAAGTGGATGGTTGTGGTGGCTAGGTCAAATCTAGGGTTTCGGCGAAGTGGTCGGAGAAGAAGAAGCGAGGGCGGCGGCTAGGGCGATCGAAATGATGTGGAGAGCTAGGGTTTCGAACGAGGGTCCTTATATAGGCCGAAAATGGGTGTTAGATTAGGGTTTTTGGCCGAGAAATTAGGGATTAGGGTTAGGGTTACGGCGAAGTCGGTCTTCGACCGACTAATGGGGAGCCCGAGACGTGGGGGGTGACGGGTGTTTTCCATATAGGTCCCCCAAGTTTGGGATTTGACAAACTAACCCTACCGCCTTAGTTGAGTGCAAATTGAATTTGCACAAAGCCCCCTCCGTACAGCACTGTGCAAAAACAAATTTGCACAGAAGATTGCATATTTGCAAACTGTATTAAAATAATTAAAATAATTGCAAATTGATATTAAAATAATTTTAAATAATTACAAAATGATATTTTTGTTTTTAAAAATCATTTAAAAACCATTTAAAAATTCTAGAAAAATTTCTAATAATTATAATAACTTATTTTAAAGATATAAATGCTATTTAAAATTATAAAATTAATATTTTAAAATCTAGGGGCTTACAAATTCAAAGTTGATTTATGAGATCATTATTCTTTATTTTGTGGATGAGATTAGTTGTCATGGTTTTATTATATTTTATAGCTTACGTATATTTATTATACGACTGGCATGTCTACGTACCTAGTCCTACGTATTTTAGGACTAGGACGTTACATTTTTTTGTGGTGGCCCATACAAGTCAAGTTTGCCATTTCAGTTACGTTACTGTACCAAGCGGGCCTTTATATAGGATTAGAGTCTAGGATCTCATCCATATACTTGATCATCTTCCTTGGTTCCAATTTTCGAACACTCGTTCGACTTCCTTGATTCGCCTCCTGCTTGAACTCTTTCTACCGTAATCCTTACTTCTCGTTCTTAATAGCGGTTAGAAAGATGACCACACTAGTATATACTCATATGTCAAACACATGGCTAGAAGGATTACATTAGCAAATAGTATGCATTAGAGGTTCTATTTGAAAAGCATTATATACTTCAAGGATCGAGATACCCTATTTTCCCTAAATGCATGATCTTGTCTAAAGGATTAGTAAATCCTAAGTTAGGTAGTAACAATATTACCAACTTCGAAAGATTGATAGAATTTTATTTTGATACTACTAGGTGGTACTCACGAGAGGATCGATAGATTCTATAAAAGATTGAGAAAACAAAATTGATCTTGATTTTTGAAAATTTGAGGAACATTTATGACTTATTGCGTTTATGGATATACCTATTTTGGATATATGGAATCGACTTGAGGAAAATTTTAAATGGTGTCATATAATTTATGAATGATAAATTTATTAGATTTTGAGTTTAAAGTTACGATTATGGATAATAAAAAATTTGGTGGAAAAAAATGTGTATATTTGAATTATGATATGCTAAAGGTTTATCTCGAGATCGATTAGAGAATTTGATATTTTGTAGTTAGAATTTTGTTTGACAATCTCAACAGACTAGAGAATATGGAAGTTTAGTTGAGATTTGAGAGGCATATGGAAAAAAAAGTGGTACGATAAGAGTGTATTTCGAGATTGATTAGAGATTTAAAATTTTAAGTTATCATTATGCTTGGCGACTTAGAAGGATTAGAAAATTTTGGTAGATTATTTTGAGAATTATATTGAGAAACTTTTGAGTAACTCGAACTTATAAATTAGATCTTATTGGCGACCAAGGTAGACACGAGGTCACCCAAATAAGATAGAAGTATTTCACATTGTTTGCCATACCACCCATGATCATGAAAGATGTATACACACAAGTGTAGATAGTCATCAACCAAACCATGTGACTATATCTTCATCTTGAATTACTCACCCTTTCCCTTAAACTCTAGATCTATTATCGTCACCTTGTAATCGTTTGAAACTTGAAAATGATTAGAATCGTTCCCTTTATCGTACCCCCAACCTAGAAGACTTTCTCTCTAGAAACCATGTCTTACGAGTCTCAAATTATTTTCATGTTATTTTTCAAAGCCCATAACATCCTTTATTCATGCAACCCATTCTCATTACCTAAACCCCTACCACGATCTTTAAACCTAACCATATGGACTTCTTCCCTCCCAATTGAATTGCTACACTTATTGAAGATTTTTGTTGAAGATTTTCATTAAAGCTTCTTCATGATTCATGCGAACCATGTTTCGTATATGATTCCCTTGTGCAAATATGGAATTGGATCATGACACCCTTAAGTTATACGGGAATATATTAGAAAACCTCATAGAGAATATTAATAGTATGATTGGATAAGAGTAATATGTGATTACAAGGCATATATAAGGTCGGATTACAGGAAGACACTATTAGATTAAGGATTGAAAAAATTGACATAAGATGATGAAAAGATTTTGGTCTGACCAAAAGTAGATAAACTCTCTATTGACAAATTAGCTTTCGAGATTAAATAAACATTGAAGACATACTTTTATTTTGGGGTGCTTTATGGACAAATCTTACATTCATAAATGAGTACAAATTTTCCACTAAGAAGAGTTTAATTTTGATTGAAGGATTTTAAATTTCAATTTCGAGGAAATTATAGCTTAAGGAAATATATACATACGAAGATTGTAAGGCGTTTCCACGACATAATAAAAAAAGAATTAGATCTTGGAAATAATCGACTCCAACTCATCATAAGCTTTGATTTTGACTCATATTCCTATTTTCTTCGAAAAGTGCTATCCTATCAAACGACAATGTCAAAGAAGTTATATACATATATATATATATATATATATATACATATATATATATATATATATATATATATATATAATATATATATATATAAAATATATATATATATATGATAGGAAAAAAAAGTTTTGAAGATTTATGGAATTCAAAAGTTGAGACTTATCGAATTTCTATTTATAAAATGCAAAATTTTGGTGAGTTAATTTTGAGGAAATGATGAACTGAATAAAGGAAAGGAAGACGTGTTTCAAGGAAATAATATTTTTATGGAATATAAACTTTAAGTAGATGAAGGATTGAGTATAAAAATGACATTGATAATTATGTTTATGACGGATTATGGCAAAATCTAACACGAATCTAAATATTGAAGTTATTGATTACTCTTTACAATTATTCTTGATTTACATGGATTGATGGTATTATGATCGAATTTAGGTACTGATGGGGCTGTCATGCACATAATCATTTTCTAAACTACGTTCGTTGATTTTATTGACCTAGTTATCTAAGTTTCCATTTCATTGAATTCTGTTTCGAACTTCTCGCTCAATGATTTAGTCGAATCACTTCTTATCGTCAAACTCTTTATATCTTCTCAATCCTACCTACCCTAGTTATTCCTAAATTTTGAGGATGAAATTCTTGTAAGTTGTGTAGGATGTAAACGCCCTAAATTTTACTATGAATTTTTTATGATTTATTTTGGTATTGTTTTATTTTTGTATTTGTTTATCGCGTGCTCATACGTATATGCAAGGTAGTATAATTTTTTATATGCACAAAGGTTTTATTTTAAGATTTTCTTCATATAGAAACCTAGTATATTTTTAAAATAGTACAAGGTTAATTTTTTTATTTACGTAAAGTTATCATATGCGCATCGATTGCCAAACCTTCATTCTACTTTAAAATTTATTTTAATAGATTATTTTATTTTATTGAACAAGTATAAGTAGCAGTTTAGAAAATAGTGTTCTATGTAAATATTCTATTTGCAGCGAGGTATATGAATTTTATTCATGTTTATATTTTGAATTTGAAACTAATTATTATTATTATTTTATTATTTATAAAAAATATTTTATTATTGATTTGATTTAATATTTAATTAATTATGGAGATTTAAATTGGAAATTGATTTTTATTGATTTTACTTAGATAGTTTAATTTAAAGATGAGATTTATCTATATTAATTTGGATTGCATTTATCTAGATTTAAATTTGAATTTGATTGAATTAGTTTTAAATCGATTTGAATTAAATGAGATTTATCTATAGGGGTCTAAACTATCATAGTCATTATCCAACTAGGGGTCTTCACCTCCTATATAAGGAGAGCCCCGTTGCTCTTTTTTTTAGAGCAACTTCCTATACCAAAAATCTCCACAAAAGTGTCGTGTACCGTGTCGGAGTCCAAATTCCTTCATGTCATTCGTGACGGCCTTGGGTCCGACCCCGGGTGTCTTTACGTTGGATTGTATTCATTATAAATACATAACCTTCTCGTATTTAACACTCGGACACATCTACCCCATCCATTATCCGATCCTGCGACTCAACCCCGACACACAACCAAACAAACCCAACCCTAAACCCTACTGCCACCGACGGATGCTCTGCCAGCGACCGCCACCTCTTCCCCGACGTCTCGCAAAATAGCAGCACAGCCCCTCAACCCAGCGGCTCCATCGCCATGCTGCCACCCCTCCCCATCCGTCTCCTTCCCGACTATCAAGCTGCAGCACACCAATACCATCCTCCTCACCGGAGACAACCCACCACCCACAACCCTCACCGACATTATTCTTCCACAGCCCGACTTCCCCCACGTCTACCCACACTACCACCACGTCTACCCACACTACCACCGTCGCCTCACCTATAGCCGCCTCTGCCAGAACCCCAGTAACCTACAACACTTCCCGGCTGCCAATGCCAAGTACTGCCCTGCCACGGCCATTGTCGGCCGCCATCGCCACGACTATCGCAGACCACCACCGCCACCATTGTCGGCCCCAAATCTCACCACCGAAGTATCACCACCGCCACCGCCACCGCCCCAAGAATTAAACATCACCATCACCATTACCCAGGAATAGAAAAGAGGGGAAACCCTTAACCTGAGCTGGCTCATATCCCGCCTTCTCTTCGTATCGCTTCGTGTCGCCCAGGCCGTACTGCCCCGACAATGAGTCCACCAGCAAGCCCACGCAGGTGTGATCTCCCCCGTGCGGCTTCCTCCCTCGATCCCCCTCAGGCTGCAGCCGTGCATCCCGTTCAAGCACCGCCCTCCGCGCCCTCGGCAACTGGTGCACCGCTCCATCTCAGGTGAGACTCTCCCCCCACTCCTCTTCCGGCTCTCACGCTCCCTTACCCTCTCTAAATTCCTTCTCCCCTTTGCTTCCTTCCTTTCTTTATAAAATCAAAAGAGCATTGAGCAGCATATATTCTGTTGTATGTTTATTTACGTTTATCATTTTTACTTTTACTATGATATTATTATTATATGTATTTAAAAATTCTTTATATACTATAATATCTATTATATAGATTATCAGTACATATATTGTTATAAATATTATTATTATTAATATTTTTATTGTTAGTATTTTTTTCTTATAAATAAATAGTTAACATTTTTTTTCAAAACTATGTTTGACAACCTCGTAGCCCTAATATTTTCCTAGATTTTATTAAAATATTTTGACTAATGAAAAGTTAGTTATCTAAAAAAATTATATTTTTCAGAACTTAGAATTTAGCCTAAAAATGATTTCGATTCTTCAAGTATTTATCTAGACATATATTTGACTAATAAAAATGTATTTTTTCAAATTATATATATATATAGTATTTTCGAGCTTTTATCTGAATTTTTTATAAAAGTATTTTCTAACATTTGTTTATATATCTATCTCCACAAATTTTTCTCGATTATCACCATTGATCACGAATGATCGCATATTTCTATTTTTCGTCAATTTCGGACCCTTACGTCTCGACCTCGGCTACTGGACAAAACAAGACTTGTCAGATCACCCCACCACACTAGACGTCACCCCAGGCAAGATACCTTGCCATATTTACTGCTTATATTTAGTCTGCATCTTTATTTTAGTTATTACATATATATTTCATATTTATTTCTAGTTTATCCAGTTGCACTTTTGATTACTATTCATGATTTACTTACTTGCTTTCTGTTATCCCCGATGCAAGTGCTAGTCTTATTTTTCTTTTTTGTCTTTAATTTATGCATATGAAGGTACACGTTAAGGGACTACCGTTTGTTAGTGTATTATCATCAACTTGTCACGACGGTGCCACGATATATGTGTGAGTTATGAGGAGCATATAGAGGTACTTGTGTGTTGGCTAATCACCCGTGCGCATGCATTATGTCTCACTGCTAATAGAGGTATGTTAGGAGACTTAGTCGTTAGTAGAGATACATTGTCATGGATACAACTTAATATATGCGGAGGGTAGAGAGAATAGTTCCTTGACATATGGGCCACCTTTGTACTTCCCTTATTAGAACGGGTAGCTCTGTCAGAGACGTAGAACATTGATGCCCTTTGACGTTCGCTGAGCGTTATAGACGAACCCATTATACTGATGCCCTCTGATGTTCACAGGAGCATTATGGACGTAGGTGACACTGCCACATTCTAGAATAGGCGTAATTTGGACGTTTGTGAATTTTTAATTATTTTAGATATTTTTTAATTAATTGAATTGTGTTAGTGTCATGATTAGGTAAACCTTAGAGCATCTTCAACTAGATGTTAGACATGACCATAGTAGCCTAAATTAGTGAGTTTAGACAATGGTTAAACCTATTATGTTTCGTTAGTTAGTCTCTAATCTAACTAGAAATGTCATTTAAAAGTTGTAGGCTAAAACACCCTTTTAGAAGAAAAGACTTTCTTTAAAACTTGTCATAACAACTTAGAAAGAGGCTCCTTGGGCTTTTCCCCTTAAACTAAACACTACCCCAAACCCTATAGAGGCCGGCCACACAATTCCCCTTGGCTATTTATAGCATCACTTTTTCTTTTTCCTCCTTCCATTCTAAACCTAACCCTAATTTAGGAGTTCTTCCCCAAATTTCCTCCTACAATTAAATTGTCTCTAAATTACTTTAAGCTAATTTTATTCTCTTAGCTTTGGAGAGGAGAAGGCCCTATTGGCTAACTTGGGAGCATTTGGAGCATTTAGTCACTTGGAGCTTGGAGGGGATCTAGATCTAGGGATTTTGCATTGGAAATCTATCTCCCAATTGGTATGAGCTTTCTAACCCTTATATTTTCTTTTAATTAGTGTAGATGCATTCATTAGGGACAACATGCATTAGGGTTACCATTAGTGAGGAGTCTAGGCTCTCCTCTTCTTATTTAAAGGTTTTCTCCCTTACATTTTGATTTGAATTGGAGAAAATCCAAGAATAGGATTATGAGGTTTGTGAAATTGATTATTTAGGTCATACTAATGCTTTAGAACATGTGGGTGTGCTTTGGGGCAAGTTTGGATCCATTTGAAATGCGTATCACGAGTGTATCGGATATGCAAGCCAAGTGTTTTACAAAATGGCCAAAGGAGCACCTCATTGCTCTAATATCAGTTTTGACCCATATATTGTGTGTGCATTGCTATAGATTAGCATTGGTAGATGTATCTAACAAATTGGAAATGTCTTGGGGATAGTATCATTTATTTGGGGGCTTGATGTATAGTATACTGTTCACACTATTTTTGATATTTCAGTTATTTTCAGTATAGAGTTCAGTCTCTCCTTGGCATATATCAATTTTCAGTCCCTAGCTTAGTTGTTCTGCTCTGCATCCTATGATCAGTTAATATATGTTGTACAGCCTAAATTATGATCAGTCGGGTACGGATGTAGCAGTCCTACATTGCTATTATTCAGTCCATATTAACTCTCGTATCAGTCCAGTACCCTTCTTGTTCAGTCCTTGCCATCATTTATGTTCAGTCATATGTTCACTTGGCAACTCATGCCTTGATGGTAGTGGACACACAAGTGTGTGTTGGAGAAGCCAACAGTGGACATGGTTGTTAAACCTATTATAGGTTTAGTCGCGTGAAATTAGCCCACACCATATCCTATTGTCTCAGTCCACATTTTGCACAGTCTCGTTTAGCTCTAGATGTCAGTCCTCCTCTAACCACTGTCTACTTGAGTATCAGTCAAGAGTAGGGGGAACTTATAGGTTGAAGCATGAGCTTGGGTTAACATTAAGGATTCAGTCCTAGATATCATGTTTTGTCCCTTGCATTTTGGGTCAGGTATTGCATTGTGCAGTCCATTTGTTTGTGAGCAGGGCTCGGCTAGGTTGATTAAGTTCAGCCCCTACTAACAATTGTTCAGTCCCTACCTGTTAGTATCAGTTTTATGACTGATATAGTTCAGGTCAGTTCTTTTCTTTGATGTTCAATCCATTTTTCTATAATGTCCAGTTCCAAATTCTATTTAATATTCAGTCCCTTGAAGTCAACTATTATGTCCTGCATATCATTTGCATATTGTCCCTACCTTTCATTAAGTCCATCTTTACATTATTATTTCAATATCATGGGTGTTCAGCTCCCAAACTGAACTTGTTCAGTCATCTTTCCCCTGCTAATGGAAAGGGTTTAGGATACCACATTTGGAATCAGTCTTGAGGTGTTGTGTATACTTACTGTCCCTATCATGTGTAATAGACTATATATATTTTTTTTGTATATTTATATATATATATATATATATATATATATATATATATATGCAAGTTATGTATATATGTATACATTATATCTATATATGAGATTTTAGTGGCTTATTATTTGGTTTGGTATGTTATTAAATACATACATCATAGGGTACGTAAGTAAATAATGATATAGATATATTAGTACCAATGTTAGATTGTAGTATTGGTACCACTTTACCCTATCAAATCTTAGGGCCTAGAAATATAGAGTATAGTCCTAATACCCTAGATTTAGGCTAAATAGACCAAGTTGATCAAGTTTGATTCATAATTGACCAATTGACTTGAGTTGGACCTAGTTTGACTCCACTAACTTAGAAGAGGCCTACCAACATGTAAATAACACATTTAAATCAATTGTTTAGAAATATATGTAACCCTAAAATTCCGTAATAGGTCTCTGTGACTCTAGTTCGGATATCGATATGCAGTTATTGCTCAGGATATCAGGCGAGTAGATTCTCTGCTTGTTTTCATCATGATAGTATCTATATTGCCTGCTTTAGACTACTTTACTTGATGCTGACACATTGTAACACGGATTGGTACTATATGGATCTTGTCAAGAGATATTACCCCCTTACCGGGTACATAGGGTATTCCATGTTCATGTATTTTATCGTGTGCATCATGTACTCCTTGTATTCGTGTCATTCATGTGCTCTCATGTACTATCATGTGCTCCATATGAAAATAATAATCGTGTATGTAACGTATCTTGATCAAATCCTTGTGTATTGATTGGGGCGGGGGAGTAGAAGTGGTTATGTGATTAAATCCCCTAGTGTACTCATGTACATGTCGATTATACCTTCACGTATAATGTAGTTACCATATATTACTCATGTGCAACCTAAACTAATCAAATAACTGTCTTGTGCTCTAAATCACTTGTATTTGTTATAGTTTACATATTCTCTATTCTATTCGTATACTTAGTTTCCTTATCTATATTTCATGTATTATTGTACTTCTATTATAGCATATCATGTGTCTTATTCTATTGCTAGTTCTATATTTCCTACCATGTACTGAAAATGCTTTCACAGTTGCGTATTTTGCTCCAATCCTAACCGGATATATTGAAAATTTTTTACAGAGAACTTGGAGGATTTTTGCACTACTTATGATGGCACATACTTAGACGACACTTGTGACCTAGATCATCAGGAGGATCGAGCTAGCCTAGAGGAGACACCAGTATAATCAGGAGTATCCGACACAGACTTAGACAACATTTTGACAGGTACTTTACAATGTCTTTAATTATTATTAAGATCTAGGACAACGTTCTACCATCGACTCTGCGGCATAGGCTAGACGTACCCACGGTCTCGTAACCTTTCACCGGGTGTGGGTCGTGACATATTTTTAGTGGTGGCCTATACAGGTCTACTTCTGAGTTTGTCTTAGTTCTGTAGTAGTACTCGAACTAGAGTATTACTACAACCTACAGTAGGATATATGAAATAAGTTATACAGTACTCAACCAAAACTAGGAAAAACTCTGATCTAATTTTTGCCATCTTTAATTCTTCTGATAACTTCCTTCTTTGAGATAAAATTGTCCTTCTTTGATAATATCGTTTCCTGCTCAATATTGACTTTCTTGTTTGATCTGTCTTTAAGATGGCGAAGACTAGGTTACATCACTCTGGCCTAGCGGATACCACCGAGAGGTCTGCCATCTCTCGTTTGGTTCAGCAGGCCGCTGGGACTACAACACCTCTCACTTCCACTCACGTAGGAGTATCTGCCGCTTCTGGGGGTCCTCCTCCAAATGTTCCGAAGACTACCCTGATTATCCCAGACGTTCTCCAACCACCACTACCTCCAACACCAGTGGATGTAGCGCAGCTGTTCGCACTTTTATGGGAGATGATAGATACGCAGCACCGTCAGCTAGCTGATATAAGGTAGGGCATTGATAATGCCCACCATATGGCCATGTCAGCAGTTTAGAGGGTGGCTCCAGATCATCCACATGGAGGTTATGTTCAGCACTAGAGGCCGAGAAACATTATCGACTTTCAGAAGATGAGGCCGAAGGATTTTTGTGGCACAAAGGGTATTTTGTACGCAGATGATGGGATCAAGCATATTGAGGGGATCTTTTGACTCATGCAGATTCCTACCAGCTTACAAATTGAGGCTGCAGGTAGTCAGATGTTCGACCTTGCCTTGACTTGGTACCGTACCGATCCCAGGGTCGGGTCGAAGGACAAACTTGGGAGGCTTTTAAGAAGCTTTTCAAGGAGAAGTTCTTTTCTGATGTGGCTCTCAGTGCTTTAAAAACCTAGTTTGACAGCCTGGTATAAGGGAACCTGACAGTTGAGGAGTATGTTGGAAAGTTTTATCGACTGGGCAGATTTGTAGAGGGGCTGAGTGAAGCAGCGAAAGCGAGGAAGTTTCGCAAGGGCTTGATCAAGCAGGTCAAGTCACTGACTAAGAGTGACCGTGATGCTACCTTTGAACAGATATTAGAAGGCAGTCTGGTAGCAGAGGATGACTTGGAGCTGAAGACCAAGAGGGGTCGAGATACCTTTAGAGCTGGTAGTAGTACATGTCGGGCCAAGAGGCCCCATATCCAGTATCAAAAGCAGAGGCCATTTCAATACAAGTAGCATCAGGATTAGAGTTGTGCACCTTTTCAGCGGGCACACCAATAGCAGAGGTAGGGCCAACAGCAGGTACCGAGGCAGTAGCAGGCCATTAATTGCCCCTTCTGTAAGAAGCCAGGGCATAAATAGAATGACTACTGTAAGAGTTTGGAAAGGTGCCTACTTTTTAGATCAGCAGGGCATCAACTGAGGGACGGTCCCTTAGTTGCAGCTCGTATGGCTCAGGTAGGAGGAGCTAGAGCACTGATGGGCCAGCAGAAAGGACCGCCACTACAGACATAGCAGCAGGGATTTGCACAACATCAGTAGTAGGCCAGAGGAGGTTAGCAAGGGCAAGATTTTGCCATGGCAACAAAGGAGTCAGAGCCAGTGGGTGATCTGACAGCAGGTTTCATCCTTCTCAATTCCATTCCCATATTTGCTTTAGTTGATTCTGGGGTTTCCTATTATTTTATGTCTATATCTTTTGATATTAGATACCATCTTGCTTGTGAACCCTTGCCTAGGACTTACAAGATCATGATTGGGGGTGGTATCATCCTAGTCAGTGATGTTTGCAAGGATCGGAGAGTTATTTTGGGAGGTCGAGACATGGATGTGTGTTTGCTCGTAATACCACTACTGAGTTATGATATTGATTGGGGATGGATTGGCTAAGTAGACACCATGCTAGTATAGATTTTCGAGGAGGTGGAGTTCTTTTTAGATCGCTAGGAGAGCCGAAGTTCGAGTTCGCCAGAGGAGAGGAAGAGCAGAGTAGTAGAGTTTTCTGTGGAGCTTTAGTAGTGGAGCAGAGTTTGTCGCATCCATTAATAGCAAAGTTTATAGATATTTTTTTGAGGAGTTGCCAGGGTTGCCTCCGAACAGTGATGTTGAGTTCTCTATAGATTTGGTGCCCGACACAGAGCCGATATCTCAGCACGTCGATAGAGTTAACAAAAATGAGCTGGTAGAATTGAGGAAGCAGGTGGATGAGTTGCAAGTCAAGGGCTTAATCAGATCTAGTTTTTCATCGTAGGGTGCTTCGGTGCTTTTTGTGCCGAAGAAGGATGGATCTGCACGTATGTGTATCAACTACAGGACTCTTAACAACCTCACCATCAAGAACAAATACCCGCTGCCGATGATCGATGATTTGTTCATTCAGTTGAGCAGAGCGAGGGTATTTTCTAAGATTGATCTGTGGTCTGGCTATAAACAGGTGAAGGTGAAGAAGGACGATATTCCAAAGACAATATTTTGAACTCGGTATGGCCAGTTTGAGTTCATGGTAATGCAGTTTAGGTTGACCAATGCCCCGGTGGTATTCATGACCATGATGAACAGCGTGTTCCACAAGTATCTGGACAAGTTTGTGGTGGTATTCATTGATATCTTGGTATATTCGAAGACCCCAGAAGAGCATGATGAGCATCTGAGAGTAGTTCTGGAGACTCTCAGGAAGGAAAAGCTTTACGACAAGCTTTTGAAGTGTGAGTTCTTTCTTCATCGGGTTGAGTTCCTGGGTCATATTATGACCGAAGAGAAGATCTCAATCGACCCGAAGAAGATCAAGGCAGTTGAGACGTGGACTGCTCCGAGTTCAGTTGCAGAGATCAGGAGCTTTCTGGGATTGGCAGGCTACTACATGATGATTGTTCATAATTTTTCTTGAATTTTATAGTCGTTGACTAGGCTGACCCGGAAGGACATAGTGTTTATCTAGTCAGAGGAGTGTCAGGTTGCCTTTGATGAGTTGAAAAAAAAGGTTGACAACAGCTCCAGTATTGATGTTGCCATCGGGGATAGGTGGTTTCACTATCTATAGTGACGTCTCAGGGAAGGGTCTCGGTTGTGTATTGCAGCAGAATAGGAAGATGATTGCCTATGCTTCCAAGCAATTACGTCCGAATGAGAAGAAATATCCTACCTACGACTTGGAGTTGGCAGCGGTTATCTTCGCTCTTAACTTGTGGAAACACTATTTATACGGAGAGCATGTGAAGATCTTCATAGATCACAAAAGCTTGAAGTATGTGTTTACCTAAAAAGAGCTCAACATGAGGCAGAGGAGATGGTTGAAGTTGATGTAGGACTTTGATATTTTGTTGTAGTACCATCCGGGGAAGGCTAATATGGTTATCGATGCTTTAAGCAGGTATCCGATAGCTATATATTTAATGGCAGACCATTATTTGCTGAAAGATCTTGAGAGTTTGGGGATCGAGGTGATAGTACCTAGAGTAATGTTACAGATATAGGGACTGCAGATTCAGTCAAACTTGATGGATAGAATCATGTCGACTAAGTTTGATGATGTAGCTCAATGGAGTATCAGAGAGTAGGTTCGGGTAGGACTTCTGGATGATTTTTTTATTGCAGAGGATGGAGCATTGAGGCACGGTTCCAGACCGTGTGTGCCTAGTGGAGAGCTTCGATAGCAGGTTATTAAGGAGGCCATTGCCTTCAATATTTTATGCATCCAGGTGCCAACAATATGTATATAGACCCGAAGGAGCCTTTTTGGTGGTATTGTATGAAGTGAGTGGTACCATGCTTCATAGCCAGATGCTTGGTTTGCCAGCAGGTAAAGGCAAAGAGGCAGAGGCCTGGAGGATTGTTACAGCTATTGCTCATTTCGAAATGAAAATGGGAGCACATTACTATGGATTTTGTAACAGGATTGTCGCATACACTAGAAGGAAAATACACGATTTGGGTCATCGTTGACAGGTTAACCAAATCAGCTAACTTCTTGCCATTCAAGGTGGGTTTGTCTATAGAGAGGCTAGAAGATATGTACGTGAGGAAGATAGTCAGACTGCATGCAGTTTCCGTGAGCATAGTCTCGGATTGGGATAGTTGCTTCACTTTCCACTTTTGGAGGAGTTTGCAGACTAACTTGGGCACTCAGCTTAAGTTTAATACCGCTTACCACCCTCAGACAGACGGGCAGTCGGAGAGGACTATCAAGACTCTCGATGATATGCTATACACATATGTGTTATGGATTTTAGAGGCTCTTGGGAGGATCATTTGCACTTGGTTGAGTTTGCCTATAACAACAACTTTCAGGCCAGTATTGAGATGTCACCATTCGAGGCATTGTACGGGCGGAGATGTCGTACTCCCTTGTCTTGGGATGACGTTGGAGAGAGAGCTTTATTAGGGCCTGAGATGGTTGTGGATGCAGCTGAGAAGGTGAAGCTAATCAGGGATCAACTTCGAGTGGCACAGGACAGACAGCGGCATTGGGCCAATAGCCACCAGAGACCTTTGGAGTTTGAGGTATAGCTTAGATTTTAGGATTAGGTTAGTTTGATCTTGTGATCTTGTTGTTTATGATTGATTGTTATAGTTTAAGTATTAGACCTTGTTTGTGCTAGGTTGGAGATCTGGTGTTCCTGAGGATAATACGGGGTACTATTTGTATTGGTGGAGGTGGGAAGCTTAGTCCCCGTTCCATCGGACCTTTCTTTATTCATGAGAGAGTCGGTGCCGTGGCTTACAGGCTAGACTTTCTACCTGCAATAGAGAGTTCATAACGTGTTCCATGTGTCGCAGTTGAGACGGTACTTGACTGATCCCAGTTACGTACTAGATCACTCCGAACAGCCAGTAGAGATTCTGGATCATCGGAAGGTGTTGCAACACCAGACCATTTTCTTGGTTCGCGTCGTATGGAGGCATCACTCTCTAGGTGAGTCGATCTAGAAGAGGGAGGATGAGATGTGCGAGCGATATCCTTATCTTTTTTAGACTTGAGGTATGATTCTTCTATCCTTTTCTTTCCTGTCTTAGTTTTATCTTTAATTTCGAGGACAAAATTATTTTAAGGAGGATAGATTTGTCACTACCACATTCTTGAAGAGGGGTAATTTGGACATTTGTGAATTTTTAATTATTTTAGATATCTTTTAATTAATTGAAATGTGTTAGTGTCATGATTAGGTAAACCTTATAGCCACTTAAACTAGATGGTAGATATGACCATGGTAGCCTAAATTAGTGGGTTTAGACAATCTTTAAACCTATTTTGTTCAGTTAGTTAGTCTCTAATCTAACTAGAAATGTCATTTAAAACTTGTAGGCTAAAACACACTTTTACAAGAAAAGACTTTCTTTAAAACTTGTCATGACCACTTAGAAAGGGGCTCCTTGTACTTTTCCCCCAAAACTAAACCCTAGCCCAAACCCTATAGAGGCAGGCCACACTATTCCCCTTGTCTATTTATAGAATCACTTCTTTTTCCTCTTTCCATTCTAAACCTAACCCTAATTTAGGAGTTCTTCCCAAATTTCCTCCTACACTCAAATTGTCTCCAAATTCCCTCAAACTAATTTTGTTCTCTTCCCCTTGGAGAGGAGAAGGCTCTATTGGCTAGCTTGGGAGCATTTGGACACTTGAAACTTGAAGGGGATCTAGATATAGGGATTTTGTATTAGAAATCTTTCTCCTAATTGGTATGAGCTTTCTAACCCTTACATTTCCTTTTAATTAGTGTAGATGCATTCATTAGGGACACATATGCATTTGGGTTACCATTAATAAGGAGTTTAGGCTCTCATTTTCCTATTTAAAGGTTTTCTTCTTTATATTTTGATTTGAATTGGAGGAAATCCGAAAATAGGATTCTAGGGTTTATGAAATTAATTATTTAGGTCATAATAATGATTGAGAACATGTGGGTGTACTTTGGGTAAACTTTGGATCCATTTGAAGTGCGTATCACGAGTGTATCAGATACGCACGCCAAATTTTTGACTAAATGGCCAAAGGAGCACCTCATTGCTCTAATATCTGTTTTGACCCGTATATTGTGTGTGCATTGTTATAGATTAGCATTGGTAGGTGTATCTAACAAATTAGGAATGTTTTAGGGATAGTATCATTGATTTGGGGGCTTGATGTATAGTGTAATTCACAATATTTTTAATATTTTAGTTCTTTTCAGTATAGAGTCCAGTCTCACCTTGGCATATATCAATTGTTCAGTCCCTACCTTAGTTGTTCTTCCCTGCATCTTATGATCACTTAATATATGTTGTACAGCCCAAATTATAATCAGTCGGGTACGGATGTAGCAGTCCTACATTGCTATTGTCCAATTCATATTAACTCTCGTATCAGTCCAGTACCCTTATTGTTCAGTCCTTGCCATCATTTATTTTCAGTCTTATGTTCTCTTGGCAACTCATGCCTTGATGGTAGTGGACACACAAGTGTGTGTTGGAGAAGCCAACAGTGGACAAGGTTGTTAAACCTACTAGAGGTTCAGTCCATTGAAATTAGCCCACACCAAATCCTATTGTCTCAGTCCACATTTAGCAATATCCTATTTAGCTCTAGATGTCAGTCCTCCTCTAACCACTGTCCACTTGAGTATCAGTCAAGAGTAGGGGGAAGTTATAGGTTGAAGTATGAGCTTGGGTGAACAGAAGGATTCAGTCCTGGATATCATATTTTGTCCCTTGTATTTTGGGTTAGGTATTGCATTGTGCAGTCCATTTGTTTGTGAGCAGGGCTCGAGTAGGTTGATTAAGTTTAGCCCCTACTAACAATCAGTTCAGTCCCTACCTATGAGTATCAGTCTTATGACTGATATAGTTCAATTCAGTTCTTTTCTTTGATTTCAGTCCATTTTCACATAATATCCAATTCCAAATTCCATTTAATATTCAATCCCTTGAAGTCAACTGTTCTGTCATGCATATCATTTGCATACTGTCCTTACCTTTCATTCAGTCCATCTTTAGATTATTAATTCAATATCATAGGTGTTCAGCACCCAAATTGAACTTGTTCAGTCATCTTTCCCCTGCTAATGGAAAGGGTTTAGGATACCACATTTGGTATCAGTCTTGAGGGGTTATGTATACTTACTGTCCATATCATGTGTAATAGACTATATATATGTATGCCAGTTATGTATATATGTTTACATTATATCTATATATGAGATGTTAGTGGCTTATATTTAGTTAGGTATGTTATTATATACATATATCATAGGGTATGTAAGTAAACAATGATATCGATATATTTGTACCTATGTTGGATTGTACTATTGGTACCACTTTACCCTATCTAATCTTAGGGCCTAGAAACATATATTATAGTCCCAATACCCTAAATTTAGGCTAAAAGGACCAAGTTGACCAAGTTTGACTCAGAATTGACCAATTGACTAGGGTTGGACCTAGTTTGACTCCAGTGACTTAGAAGAGGCCTAGCAACATGTAAATAACACATTTAAATCAATTGTTGACTCTAGAACACTTTATAACCCTAAAATTCCATAATAGGTCTCTATGACTCTAATTCGGATACCAATACACAGTTGTTGCTCAGTATATCAGTGAGTACATTCTATGATTGTTTTCATCATTATAGTATCTATATTACCTGTTCTAGACTACTTTACTTGATGCTGACACATTGTAACACGGATTGGTACTATATGGATCTTGTCACGAGATGTTATCCCCTTATCGGGTACATCGGGTATTCCATGTTCATGTACTTTATCGAGTGCATCGTGTACTCCTTCTATTCGTGTCATTCATGTTCTCTTATGTACTGTCATGTGCTCCATGTGAAAATAATAATCGTGTACGTAACGTATCTTGATCGGATCCTTGTGTATTGATTGGGGCGGGGGTGTATAAGTGGTTATGTGATTAAATCCCCTAGTGAACTCATGTATATGTTGATTATGCCTTCACGTATAATGGAGTTACCATAGATTACTCATGTGCATCCTAAACCAATCACATAGCTATCTTGTGCTCTAAATCACTTGTATTTATTATAGTTTACATATTCTCTATTCTATTCGTGTACTCAGTTTCCTTATCTATATTTTATGTATTCATGTACTTATATTATAATATATTATGTATCTTATTCTATTGCTAGTTCTATATTTCCTACCATGCAATAAAACTGTTTTTAGAGTTATGTATTTTACTCCAATCCTGACTGGATATGTTGACAAAATTTTATAGAAAACTTGAAGGATTTCTGCACTACTTACTATGGTGCAAACTTAGACGACACTTGCGACCTGGATCATCAGGAGGATCCAGCTAGCCTAGAGGAGACACCAGTAGTGCCTAGATTAGACTGTTAGGACTTTTATTTGGATTTGTCTCCAACTGACTTCTGATATGTTATTATTTCATTTACTCTGTGTGATATGTTGATAACAATTAGACTTATTTCTATTCTAGCTTATATCACACTTTGACATTCTATCTATTCTATATTGTGCTGTTATTCCTCCTTAGCTATTGTGATTGAGTTGTATCTTTCTGAGATTGTCCTCTGTATGGAGAGTATATACTTGAAATGTACTTTATAATGTGTTCAGTTTGTATTGAGACCCAGGACAACGTTCTACCATTGACACTGCAGCATAGGCTAGACCTACCCACGGTCTCATACCCTTTCACCGGGTATGGGTCGTGACAGTAGGCACCTGGTTCCCAAAGGAAGGGGACGATACCAATCTCATATAGCCAGAGTGCCCATGCGTCAAAGGTTTGTTCTTAACTGCATGTCATGTCACACTCCATTCTAGTCATGGCATAGGACATTGTCGCATGAGGAAATAATGTGTTATCTCTTGTCCTTGTTTGCTTGTAGGGGTAGTCCACTGTTTTGATGATATGATATTGGCCCATCTTATGGTTGGAATACTTTACTTTTTATTAAAACTTATGACATATTTTATATTCAGTTTATATCGCATGTTCTTCTTGTATCTTGTTATGCCCCTCTAAGGACCTGGTAAATTCTCCAGGTGTGTGTTTGTGACTTTCTACAGATGTTCTAGCCAAGGCCGTGATCTTCTCTATTCTATAGATGATGATTGCACTAGAATCATCCTTACTACTTTTTACAAATTCTTTTCTTATTTTTTTTTCTCATTTAAAAATAGTTAGCAGTGGATTTGTCTCCGCCCAATGACTTGTATAAAAGACAATTTAGAGTTGATTTATGAGATCATTATTCTTTATTTTGTGGATGAGACTAATTGTCATAGTTTAATGTATTTTACAACTTACATATATTTATTATACGGCTGGCATGTCAACATACCTAGTCCTACGTATTTTGGGACTGGGGCATTACAACAACCACCCGACCGATCGACTCCCGCCGCAAGAACCCCACATGCCTTCACATGCGGGTTCCAGACAAGAAACGCACAGAGACAACCCAAATCTTTGGTGTGTGCCATTGGTTCATCGCCTCGATGACGAGCCACCACAGGCAATAGTCTTCAACCTGAAGCCATTATATGTGTGCCAAGAACAACCGCGAGTTATCCCGCGTTCACCGGGAGCATCCGAATACTGCTTGAAGAATAAAAATCCACTATGTCCCCTAGGGTATTTCCATGAAGGAAGAAACATCAATAGTCATTCTCTATAGGTAACCACTACCTCTTATTCCTTCCTTCTATTGGTGTTTTTGCCTTTGGACTAGTGTAAAATAGTCCCACATCGGCTACACCACCAAGTCTGTATCTCAATATAATGCTTTGCATGTGTCGACGTGTGCACATGGGGTGTGGTGGGGCACATGTGGGCGCCATATAGGGTGTTTAACTAGAAGGAAAAAGGATTAACTCCAACAAGGAAGCATGTTGCTTCGTGCATGCACAGGCGTGAATTGGGGGTAGGCATGGACTTGCATACGACTACGCTTATTACAGGATAATATAAAATATCAAACTCTATTTTTGAGTATTGTTATTTTAGTCCCACGTCGGATAGGAGAAGATGTGAAGTCTCACTCCACTCTATAAATAGAGCCCACTAGCCTCTTTTGTAAGAAGAAAGCAAAGGGAGCCCTGTCACTACCACATTTTTAGTGTGAGGGTATTTTTGTCATTTTTGGGGTAATTTAAATTTATTTGAATTTATTTGAATTTATGGAAATTTTTAGAAATTATTTTGGAATTGTTTGGACTAGGTTGACTTTGACTAGTCTTGACCCTTGTAGACTAACCTAGAAGCTAACCCTAGTTAGTATGGACTTGGTTAGGTTATGTGACTCTAGTCTAACCTAGCATGACTTAAGTTAGTGGTAATTAGTTCATTAGAAATTGAGTGAGGAGATTAGGAATTAAATGGTTTGAGAAATGGCTTGTGATTTCACAAGTCATTTTGTGACTTAACCTAGTAGGACTAGCCAACCTAGTGCAAACACTAGCCTAGCCCATAATGGCCGGCCACCATTAGCTAACCTAGGGATTCCCCCCACTATATAATCTCTCCTAAAATCTAGGGTTGCCTCTTTCTTAGGAAGGCTCAAAGTTCAAGATGGTTAGTTCCTATTGTGTTTTAATTCTTTGAACTCCTTTCCTCTTCCTTTTTCTTTCTAATTTATTCCATTAGGTCCTAATATACCTATTCTTGCTGTTGTTAAGGTTCCATCTCAGTTTGATGTGATTTGAGTGGATTGGGACATCAAGACAAGAGCTATTGATTAGGAATTTTTCTTGAAAGTTCAAGAATAGGTAACTTTCTCATTTCTCCATGAAATTTTGTTTTGTCGTCATGATTAGGAAGCCCTAGGGGTCCCCTAAGTGTCTGCATTGGAGTCGTGTCAGATTTTTTGAGTTTCGTGTCCATTTGGACACGTATCAGGGTTATAGCGTAGGTGTTTGTCGAAATGCCACTGAGGGCATTTTGATCTCTTTTGTGCATTGTTTTTAAATAGAAAAATTGATTTTACTATTGCTTAGGCATCCCTGTTCTTCTGATGTGGTTTTGGGGTCGCATCGTGTCGAATCGGACACGTGCACATGCGGGTGGACACGTGCGCTCACAGGCAGTGCATCCCCTGCTACTCGTGGTCTCGTGCTCGACGCACAGGCCACGTGGCGAGCTGGGATTTGACGAGAGGGTGGGGGCAATGTCTGACACGAGGGCCCCCAAGCCTCGAGTCGTCTCGTGTTGTGTCGGACACGCATGAGGCTCTGCACTGGGTTGCCTGACTGTTCAGTCGGGTTTTTCTTTGCCACTGATACGGCACTTATATCTGACACAGACACGACTTGGACACAGGCTAGCTAGCCTATTGGGTAGCCCTATAGGTGGCCTACCTAGGTTGGTGTACACGAGACACTGTGGTGTCCTGTGTCGTGTGCACGACACAAGTGCACGTGTGCACGAGGCAGTGCACTGGATAGTGCACTGTGTGTCTGATATTGGGTTTCTTTGTTTGGGACACGTTTGTGTCGTATATATGGACACGTGATGGACTCTGGGACACGTACACAGTATGTACTTATGTTACCAACCAATAGGTTCATGATTTAGTTTAAATTTCCTATTCGATTCTCATTAACCAATTAACTGATACTTATTTTGTTTGTTAACTATTTCCAGTTTTTGAATTTGGTTTTGTCTGATGAATTTAACCTATTAATTACTGATTAATGCATGTTTTATAAGCTCTAATCTATTCTCCTATATGTGACCTATTTGTGGTTAAGTTTGTGTGGTGTTTGGTGGGTTTTTGATTTCAAATTTGGCATGTGGCAGTGTAAAACTGATTTGAACTCAGTTTATAACCTTGAGATGTTTTTCTTCCTATTCCTGTGTTGATAGGTTTGAACTAAACCCAGATTTAGTTTTATAAATGAATCTGAGAATTTGTTCTTATGGATCACTATCTATACACCTGTAGGTTAACACTCTTTTGCATAAAATCTGAGAATAGGTTTGGGTTATGTTTAACTGAGATTCATAGGTTAACTGGAACTGGTTTGGAATTGCTCACTGTCTTTGTTCCTTTATGACTGAACCTTAGATTAACCTTGTTTTTCAAATCTGAAGTCTGGGAACACAACCCTGAGTTCCCTTCAAAACCTGAGAATGTGAAGATAGGTTTAACTGATTTGTTTAGGCTGAATCTGAGTTACCCTGACTCATTGTTGCATTGTTGTTTCTTTTAAAAAAAACCTAGGAATGGTAGGCATTCACTGTTTTCTGAGATTGAGTCATGCTCTTCAATTCTGAGATCTGAGATTTGGTATGGACTAAAACCTGAGATTGGTACTGTTTAACTATTGTTTGGTTCACTGATTTCCTCCCTTTCTTTTACTGTCTTCTAAATGCACACACAATGTTCATAGTCATCACTCATTTCTTATACACACACACTCTATACATATTTCCTGTCACTCTATTTCCTGTCACATGTTGCAGCCCATACACACACACATGTATTCTCTCTAGCACACATCTCACATCACTCACTCTTTACACTCACACACAGTTCATGTATGTGTATATGTCAATCCTTGTAGTGTAGCTATATATATATGTATCTATATATATAATGTAAAGTTGTGTTTTATATATAAGTTATTAATGTATTGTGAGTATATAAGAATATGAATATCTGTCTATGTATGGATATCATATAGGTATGTATTGTAGATATAGGGTACATAGATATATGTGTTAATAATTGTGTATGTGTGATGCTAGCCTGACCTAGTGAATGTGTAGGAATGCTAAGCTAGGCTTGATTAGGCTAAGGTAGACTAGTTTGGCCTAATTTAGACTTGGTTGACCTAGTTTGACTTCTAGGGATGACCAGAGTTGACCAAGAGTTGACTTTGGCCTAGATTGACCTAGAATCATGTAGAATGCATAGTAGGATTTCATTTTACCATTTTGGACTTGTTGTGACTTATGCTGTTCTGATTAGGAGCCAGACACCACTCCTCGGACAGTACTTTCATATTGGACACTCAGATACCAGGCGAGTACATTCTCTGATCATTTCATATCCTGCTTAGAATTATTTCCTGCAGTAGATTACTTTACTTGTACTGTCACGTTGGTCACACGGATTGGTACTATACGGATCCCTTCTTGAGATGTTATCCTTAGAAAGCATCGGGTACTACATGTTCTGTGCGTTTCACTTACATGTCGTATCACTATGCTTCACAAGTTCTTCGATCACTTGTGACATATACTCTTATGATCACAGAGTCTCCTAGAATCTCTTATCCGATTTACTGGGTATCCTAGAATCTCCTAGAATCCCTATTCTTGGGACTACTATGTACCACCCTTCGGGGGCTTACCACCCTTCGGGGGCTATTACATAGAATCATACATAACCTGTTTGGATCCTTGTGTACTGATTGGGGGTACGGGGGAGTAGAAGTAGACATGTGAATACTATCCAAGTAGTATAGTATCAGAATCTCTTCCATAGTGTAGCATCAGAATCCCCTATGCCATTTACATATCTATATTGTACTCTGACTCACTAGCCACATGTTAGTTCTCTATTTATTGTAGATATTTCTATTACAGCTTTCTCTCTTTGTTTACATACTGTACTTCTTTCAGTACTTGTATCTTACTTTACTGCATGATTATATCTTCTAACCTGCTATGAACTGTTGAGATGTACTGTACTCGCTCCTGTCCTGACTGGACCTGTTGAAAATATTACAGAGGACGAGGAGGAGGCTGGTCTGGATACTTACTACGGGGCAGCCTTAGATGACACCTGCGAGCTGGACCCTCAGGAGGACCCAGCTCTAGCTGAGGATATCACCCTGATTGCCTAGACTAGATTAGTTAGGCTTATCTTCTTTTATGTAGTCTTGAGACATGTTTTAGCTAGACTTTGTTCTGAGTTCAGAGTTGTATATATTCTTTCATTCTGTATATGAGACAGTGTACTTCTGGATATTTGCTGGGATTATCTTAGACTACTTTTCATCTATTTATTTCCTTGAGTTCTAATTCATATCGTGCTATCTCTTCCTTAGTTGTGATTGAGTTATTACTGCTTTGTCACCCCCATTCGGGGAGTATAAACTGTTTAGAAATATATTATTAGATGTATGTTGACCTAGGACAGCGTTCTACCGCCGACACTGCGGGGTAGGCTGGACGTACCCACGTCTCGTGCCCTTACTCTAGGGTGCGGGTCGTGACACGCCCATTGAGTCCAGGGAGCCCGTTCGAGTCACAAAATGTTGACTAACGAGCATTCCAAAAGTTCCTTGAGAACTTGCTAGATCTTAGGAGCATATCATGGTAGGGCGAATCTTGCATTGAGAAACGGTGGTCTTCATCACCCAAGTAAGTTGCATCTTCATCTTCCTCCGTCTTCTTTGAAGAAGAGGCCACATGATCTTTAGAGAAGCAAATTATTTTGCTCTTAATTCTCTGAAGTTCCTCATATATAGAGTGTGTGAGAAAATTCCTTTGCAGAATCACTCTTTCTACTTACGTTCATACAGAGCATGACCAATTTTATCTATGTCGAGAATAACATTCTCAAAACAAGATTCAGATCAAATGGAGAACTGTTGTACAATCCTTCTCGATACAAGTTTTAAGAAACTTGATAAAATTGATGGACAATACTTCTGACATATGGATAAGGAAAAGTTTTTTGTTAAATGGTTGGATGAGTGTTGGGCATAACTATCCCAGGACGATGATGCACATTACATGGCAGATCAAATTTGTTGATAGTGCATGGATATTACAACTTGTGCTAGAGTAGACGAGAAGTCTCTCAAGGAGCATTCAAGACAAATGAGAAAAAGACCAAGGAATTTTTGCGCATAAGATCTGTGAAGATTATGCGTATGTATGTGCATGTGTCTTCTCAGATGATGCACATAGGTTTTATTCAGATGATGAGTATATGTGTGCATGTATTCTACTCGGTATGACACTTTGGGTTTTGCTCCCACTAAAGCGTGGCAGTACATGGTGATCTCGGTACGTGACTGCATATGCGCGTGGTAGAGTCTAAGCATGACTGCAGATGTGTTATCTGTATATACACGTAGGGCACTGCATATCTTGGCACATGGGTCCACTCGGATGAGGCACATGGGACAGTCCGGATGATGCATATGGATTGGTGCATAGGTTTTGCTCCAATATGCACGTCGTTTTGACGGTACAAGCGTAAAAAATACTCCAGTTGTATAATAACCCTACATGAAGATAGTTTTATCTTGGTGGGGTTAGTTACGACTGTGGCTTGGAGGATCATTTGAAGGAGAATTACAAAACCAAAATAGCAAGGTAAATCTAAACTTGGTTGCTATGTATGCACATGTTGAGTCATCTATTATGGTAGCTGACTAGTATGTGGATACTGGTGCATCTTGCCACACGTGCAAGGAGATGTTCACCTTGTTCGATCCTAGTTGTGATGAAGGTCTTAATGGCGAACATATTGCTAGCAGAAGATCTAGGGATCAGGATCATTGTCTTGGACTTTCAAAAAGTCGTTGTCCCTGGTGTATGTGTAGCACGTACCAGTTATTTCTGAGGATGATCTCAGGAAGTCTGTTGTTCGAAACGAACTTGAGGATGGACATTCATACTGGCAAGATGTTGATTCTTGTCCTGGAACATGGCTTGGAAAAGATGTTCAGTATCAAATGAATGTTCGGACTTCTGATGATGATGTAGTTTCTTCATTGAGTTGTGACGAATGGACTATGACATGTGCTATGTAATAACAGACTCAAGATGTCTAGTATAAACCTTATTTCTAGAATGTGGGGGTAAGGGGGTGGAGGATTATGCATTCTGTGCGTGGGCAAAGATTGTTAGGAGGCTGCTTAGATGATTATACTAAAAGTACAAATTTTCAGGAGTTGGTACACTTAGAAATTTGTGACATTCATCATTCTGCACAGAAATCGGATTGAAGTGTATTAATACCTTCATAGACGATTTCTTGATGGACTCATATCGAAAGATGGAGCATTCGAGAAGTTCAGGGACTTCAGGGACAAAGTTGAAACTCTAGCCGGTTGACAACTCAAGTAGCTCATAAGTGATTAAGACGAAGAGTATAGTTTTCTTGGATTCACATCGTTCTATAATGAACATGGAATTGTCTATGAAACGACAGCTCAGTAGTCTCAATATATACTCTGGATTGATCAAGGTTGGGAGTATCATTTTTTTGGATTCACAGTTTTGCTATGAACATGGAATTGGCTATAAAATGACCGCTCCGTAGTATCTCTAATACAATGGAGTTTCAGAGATGAAAATCATTATGCTGTCAGAGATGATGGTATCTTTATTGCGGGTCTTTCAGTACACTTATGGGGATAGATTATGCTTACGACTACGTTTATTTCCATGTAAAGTACCGTTTGCCACATCTATCATTGCTTCTCATAGATACTATACCTGACTTGAATATCATTCGAGTGTGGGGGTGTCTGATGTACGTGAAACTTCAGGATATCAAGATTCAGAAGCCAGCGACAATGACCAAGATGACATTTTTTTTCGATAAGTTGTTGAAAGCTACTCTCAGAGATTCTTTGATATTGTACCATTAAATGCATAATTCTTTGAAGACAAGTTTACTAGGAAGAAGAACATATTTCTTGCGAATGTTTCGGGGAACATTGTTGGTACCGAAGAGGCAAAGTACTTCCAAAGAAGTAGTAGTCCAGAAGGTGGGTGTCATTGATGAGACAACACCTGAACCAGTATTCGCTAAGCAGTTAGCAAAGCGAATGAGAAGGCCAAAAGACTTTGGAGATGACTTTATCATCTATCACATGTTGGATGATGATGCAATAAAGTCCAGAGATGCGATATTTTGGGGGAAGTGAGTCAATGTAAGATTGACTCCATTACATCCAATTACAAGTAGGTAATAGTTAATCTGCCTGGAGGAGATAAACCTATCGAATCTTTGATAATAAGAAGAC
Organism: Iris pallida; assembly: GCA_029216955.1. Taxonomy (NCBI): domain Eukaryota; kingdom Viridiplantae; phylum Streptophyta; class Magnoliopsida; order Asparagales; family Iridaceae; genus Iris; species Iris pallida. Next base: position 5,902,381 of record JANAVB010013594.1, on the reverse strand, counting down.
AAAAGCCAAAGGAATTGATGATGAATTCGAGGCTAGGCTGGTTGCCGAGAGGGTTTGCTTAAGAATAGGAGATTGATGAGGTTGATACATATGCTCTAATGGCTAAGATGCCAACTATTAGAATGACGATTGTCGTGGCTGCTATTCGTAAGCTTTTTTATCATCAGATGGACGTCTAGACCGTATTTTTGGCTATAGAAATGACATAAGAGATTCACATACAACATCCAGATAGATTTTTCGTTCAGGGTCTTGAAGATAATATCTGCAAGTTGGTGAATTCTATTTACAGTTTGAAGTATGCTCCCAATCTGTGGCTCGAGAAGTTTGACCAGGTTATTAGGTCAAAAGGATACATGGTCTGCGAGACTGTTAAGTGTGATTACATAAAGTTCACTAATGATAGAGAAGGCATAGTTTGTCTCTATGTTGACGACATAATAATGTGTCACGAGAAAAAATATGATGTCCATATTCAGAATGAAGGACATAGGAAATCAAATGTCATCCTGGAGATTTAAATAATCCAAATAGAAGTTGAGCTGCTCTGTCACAAGCTCACTACGTAAAACGTTGCTCACACGTTATGGATATCAGGATCTTCCAGGGATCGATACTCCTTACAGGTGTGATCAAAAGTTGAAGCCAGATCCTAGAGAAGCATCGACAATTGTTGTACTCGATCATCATCTGGAGTTTGATATAGGCTACAAATACTACGAGGTCTGACATAGCTTTTGCTGTAGGCATACGGAGTCCATTCATGAGCAACCCAAGTGTTGATCTTTGGAAAGCTGTGAAGAGAGTAATAGAATATCTCTCAGGGACTCAGAAGGATGCACTACGACGGTTACCCTGCAGGGTTAGAAGGCTTCAGTGATATAGTTGGTGTTCAGAAGGAGAGAAATAAGAGGTTACATCTTCTAAATGGGTAGTGTTGCTATATTGAGAAAGTCAAATAAGCAGACCCATAGGTAGTCTTGCTATATCGAGGAAGTCGAAGAAGTAGACCTTTCTCTCACTATGGAATTTGAGCTCTGTCAGCTGTAGTAGATGTAGCAAAATTGCTTCGAGCATAAAGCCGAATGGCTTCGGGAGCTCAGGAACGATCTTTCTGTGGTTGGTGCACAAATCTAGATGATGACAATGTATTACGACAACCAAACATGATCTTCCTGTTATTGGTGCACAAATTTGGGTGATGTCGATGTATTGTGCCAACTAAGTTGCTACAACAGTGGTATAAGATGATCTCTTCAATGATGAAAAGAGAATTATGCATCTAGGGCACAATGCACTGAATGAGCGCATCAAGCGTGGATTATTTTACTGGGTGATATTCAACGTGAGAAGAATCTGATGGATCCGTTCATCAAGGCCTGAAGTGCCAGCTGGTCGAGGACTCAGCAAGGGCTTGACGGATCTCTGATATTGTGTAACTCATATTCCCGGAATTTTTGAAATATATTTTTTTAAGTTTTAATTTGAATTAAATGGCAATTTTTGAAATTTCATAATCATTTAGTTTAAATAGTTATTGCGATAGATGGCCTTCATCATAGTTGAGATTTGGAGTACAAAGTGACTAAGAATCATGGCACAGATAATGTAGTTGTGTGCCTTGACTAGTGTTCTAGCTATGGTAGGGAACACCAAGCCATAAGTGTGTCCCAACTAGGAAAACCAGGCCAAGTTGTGACATGACCCCCATATATGATTTATTTATCTACTTATTGAGACTATGATATTTAGGATGCCATGGTTGTACCATTTTAGCCAGACTGGACCCGAATCGAGCCCAAACCTATGTAGTTGGGTAGTGCGACCAAAGATGTCCATGTAGGTGTACATCATTAGTATTTTGTATTTTATCTTAATGGAATAACAAGTATTTTGCGATGCATATATTACATATATAAAATATGTGTTAATGATATTGAATGGTTATTTATTTTATAATAGGATGAATATTCTTCTTCCTATTTTAAAATAATTATATTAATATTGATACACATATTTATATTTGTATTTTAAGTTTAGTAGATAATTATAGTCATGAGATATATGTTAATATATGTATAATATATATTAATATTAATACGTTATATACATATATATATGAATTTATATGATAAGTTATATCTCACAAGATGTTAAACTCAAACAGACCCGGCCCTTTGGTTTACTGAAGCTCGGTTACAACAATATGTATATAAGGTTCGAGAGAGAGACGGAGAGAAGAACCGTCAAACCCTAACCCAAACCGTAGATTCTAACGACGTGCCACCCTCCTCGACATCCTTGGTGGCGACCCCGCGACCGCGCACCTCCGCGCAAGTCACCGGACGTCGACAGAGCCACACGCGAGGTACAACAGCAGTCACAGTAGAGGCGACGGCGGAGCCCTGTTCGTGGCCGGATTCCTGACACCACGATTCACTGTTTATTGAACCAATTTTGCAGGTAAAATCCCAACCTGACCCTCTCGAATATCTGTTAGTTAGTTGAATATGATTGAACATGATTCGACAGGAATTCGAATCAAAACATTGAAGAAAACTTGTTCAAAACAGAACAGTTTCATGTATTAAATCCTTATTTTAGAAGCCAGATATAGATCAGAACATTACGCAACATCAAAAACTAATTTACAGCAGTCCTAGACAACCTATATGGCTTTAAACCCTTTTTTGTAGAATAGGATTTCGTCGACTGAGCGTCGAGAAATTGGCGTGCCACCAAACCGTAGATTCTAACGGCATGCCACCCTCCTCGACATCCTTGGTGGCGACCCCGCGACCGCGCACCTCCGAGCAAGTCACCGGACGTCGACAGAGCCACACGCGAGGTACAACAGCAGTCACAGTAGAGGCGACGGCGGAGCCCTGTTCGCGGCCGGATTCCTGACACCACGGTTCACTGTTTATTGAACCAATTTTGCAGGTAAAATCCCAACCTGACCCTCTCGAATATCTTTTAGTTAGTTGAATATGATTGAACATGATTCGACAGGAATTCGAATCAAAACATTGAAGAAAACTTGTTCAAAACAGAACAGTTTTATGTATTAAATCCTTATTTTAGAAGCCAGATATAGATCAGAACATTACGCAACATCAAAAACTAATTTACAGCAGTCCTAGACAACCTATATGGCTTTAAACCCTTTTTTGTAGAATAGGATTTCGTCGACTGAGCGTCGAGAAATTGGACGTCCATAACTGATAAAAACCTGTTTTCAAAACAGTAGAAATATTAAAAAAAAAAACCTTCGAAACGACGTGCGTCCCGCCAAATCGGGTGACGTGGTCGCGAACCGAAAGCATCAAAAGGTGTGTAATGGCTTCGCGGACGTGTGGGCTTTGAAGGAATTTAAATTGGTTGCGTGTGCGCGACGAATTTGATGAATATTCGTCAAAATTCAACGTATCGGCTACTTTGCAAAAACCCCAATTACATTGTGCACGTTCATCAGATCGAGACAAAATAGCCAACAGGACCATATCGTTTTTCTGGTCCTGTATGCCGAGTTTGGTCCGATTCTGAGACAGTTGATCGGATCGCCGTTTTGCGAGCCCCACGATCTGATTCAACGGGCAATTTTGTGCACGGCCTGCCGGAATCCAACTTTGGACATACGGTTGGGTTGGTATCATCAAAACGAATCCGTAGACATGTAGTTTGACAACTTTAGAGACCATTGATTCTAGCATGCTTTTCGGTACAAAGCGGTGCCAAAGGCGGACATCGTTTTGGCCTGAAATTACCGTTTTGCCCCTGTGTCCAGAATTGAACTTAAGGACAGGCAATCCTAGCTAATTTGATTATTCTGAGAATGTTGGCAATGTCTGTTGCAGCTTTCGGAGACAGTTGTAAGATTTGGACTTTATGGCTTACTAGTTGACGGTATATTGTTGGTTCTTCGTGCTACCACCAGGCAAGTATACCTTGCCTTCCTCTACAGTTTATTTACATACATATTCTTATTATTATCTATTTTTACTAGTTAATTATTTATATGTGATTTATATATCATGCATGCTAGTATAGATATAGTCCTTGTTCATAGTTAGGTTTGTAGTTCATATTGGATCTTTCTTCCGTGTATCTTGACTGGACTATATCGTGTCATCACCTGTACTTCAACTGAGTTGCATTATTTCATAGGATGAATAAGTCATAACAGAACTGATGTACCTTGAATTTTTGAAGCTAACCTGCGAGTCCACACTAGGGACGAGGATTAGTAGTTATCTGTTCGCACCTGCGACTCCATACTAGAGGCGAGGGTGAATTCTTGAAGCTAACCTACGAGTCCACACTAGGGGAGAGGGTTAGTAGTTGTTTCAAACCTGCGAGTCCACACTAGAGGCGAGGGTTTGAGTATCCGATTGATTATCCGTTGACATTCGTGACATTGTGTTCTCTTGTTCTCCTTCGGCAGTTCGTTTATGCGTAGTGGTTCTATCAATCGTATATAGTCATATTTTCATGTTGATTGGTCTTTTCCTATTTATATCGTGTATTTTCTTTAGTGCATGATAAACTGTTAGATAGGCATGTTTTATGTATCTTGCTAGTCCCCTGAGGACCTGATGATCTCTTCAGGTAGTTGATTGCATGGAGTTAGTTAGCTGATCGAGATGATAGTTATTTACATTGCAGGATCCAGGTATATTGATATTGCGCTTATTCTCCATTCGTGCTTTCAATCCTTATCATGATATATTCTCTTTGTTGGCTTACTTTATAGACTCATGTTAATTCTTGGAGGCTAATCGAACATGTATGCTAGTGGGCTGCATACCACGACCCATAGTGTTCATTCATGTTTTATATTCTTATTGTGGATAGAGATGTAGTGTTGCCTTGCCATGATTAGACCCATTACATAGTCCAGACACCGTTTACGTATTCGGGTTGGGCTGGAGTCCGTTCGATATGTAGCTGGCTTGTTCACGAGCTCGCGTCCGAAAAGTGGGTACGGATCGTGACATATTGTGTCTCTACAATCCTACCATAAAGTTTTATGCTGTTGGTTCAAAGTAAAATCTAACAGGAATCTAGCTTTTGGTTCAAAGGAAGACCATTGACTGGAAAAATATCAGGAACAGTGGGCAATCCTTTAGGACATTACGGGGTTACGGACCTAAAACCACTGTTACCTATGATATTGCATCTCTGTAATCCTACCATAAAGTTTTATGCTATTGGTTCAAAGAAAAATCTACCAAGCATCTAGCTTTTGGTTTAAGGGAGGGCCATTAACTGGAATAATATCAGGAACAGTAGGCAATCCTTTGGGACATTGTAGGGTTATGGACCAAATCCACTGTTGTATACTATTTGTTCTTTGTATAGAACAAAGTCCTTTTAGAGAACGGCTTGAAAGCCTTAATCAGTTCTCGGTCATTTGGAATGTCCAACGTGCTTTATAGGAAGCACGTGTAGCATATTACTACAAAGGAGCATAGTACTCCATGCTACAGTGGGGTGACACCACATGAGGTACCTAGTGAGGGTAAAGCCTCGGGTTTGGGCCAAGTCACAGCGACATAGCACCACATATAGGCAAGTGGGCCTAAGATTGTAGAATGAAGAGCGGTAGGCAGCACTACAAAGAGGCTGGGCCTGATGTTATAGTGGTGTGACACCACATAAGGTACCTAGGAAGGGTAAAGCCTCGGCTTCGCTAGCCATGTCACGGCGGCGTAACACCGCAAGGAAGCGAAATGTTTCATGCTTGGTTGTTTGGCACTAGAAAGAGGTTAGGCCTCATTCTACAGTGGTATCAGATCACATGAGGTATAGCCTCGACTTTGGGCCATGTCATAGCGACGTAGCATCGCAAGAAAGCGAAATACTTTATGCCAATACTCTTTAAAAGAACTAACCTATAGTGTATAAATGGAGATATAGGCCGTCTCTTGAGGAAAACCTTGTAGACACCCAATATATATACACCGAAACTTGGCTGGCATATGGCCTTTAATCTATAGCCAGAAGCATAGCTGATGTCATTGTGTTGGTGGAAAGAATTGCAGCTATGATGCAAAATTTAAGGCTTAGTCCATGTAGGAACAATGGAACCTCTAAAGGGGGGTGAGTAGAGTGCAGCGGAGAATATATAGCAATTAAAAAATTAACTCCAAGCAGGTGAAGCAATATATATAAAATATAATTGCAAGTAAGTCAGTAAAATCAGGGCGAGAAAGCAATACGTAGAGACAGCAGATTTCTACTGGTTTTCCTCTGTGAGGACTAGTCCAGTCTCGAGTACTCAACCCGATGTTTGAATCCACTATTTGAAATAGAGATTACACCACGTGTTTTGCTCCGAAGAACACGCCAACTTCACTACCGTAGTATTTTTATCCGAAGCCCACGAACAAACTTCAACACCTTTCTGAAGAAAGCTTTTATACGCCAAGCTTGTACAAGTCGAAACTCCTACTCGAAAACCACTGGCACTTAGAAGAATTGAGTTGACTTGGAGATTTGAAGATTAAAGCTTTAGGAATAGAATAGGAAACTTAGAAATGAATAGAGAAGATAAAGATTGAATGTGTGTTTAGAAATAAAAATTTCTTCCCTATTTATAAGTTTTTTTAGGACAGAGTTCGGGTAGAACTAGGTACCCTAACGTTCTAAAATTTAAATGTTAGAGATCCATAAGAATATGTAAAGCTTCTGATCAGGAGTAATTTGGTCTAACCGAGTTCGGTCCGAGTTCGGGTAGAACTCTGGCCGAGTTCGGTTAGCCTAGTTCCAGGGTAGTTTTGGTTTAAGAAATGGTTTGGTTTAGGAATTGGTTTAGAAATAGATTTGGTTTGGTTTAGGATAGAATTAAGGATAGACTTCTAATTGCCAGTGATCCCGATTCACAGATATTCTAGACTCAATAAATAGAAAAATACAGAATAAATATAAAATCTCAGAGACGATGCAATCTGCATTATTCATTTCTTTTCGTATCGAGATCGAAGTTTAAGATACTTATCGAAATCGGTTTGACTATGGCTAAATGTTCCAACAGTCCATTCTTGTATCATAACTGTTGTTTGAACCATGCGAGAAGATTCAAGTCAAAGTGACATCTATCTTTATGCATAATGGGCAGTCACTGTAAGGGATTGTTGGTGTTTTTGCCTTTGGACTAGTATAATATAGTCCCACATCGGCTACACCACCAAGTAGGTATCTCAATATAATGCTTTGCATGTGTTGAGGTGTGCACATGGGTTGTGGTGGGGTACATGTGGGTGCCATCTGGGAGTGTTTTCCTAGAAGAAAAAAAGTAACTCCAACAATGAAGCATGTTGCTTTTTGTCATTCGGACTCGGACTCGGATACGGGCTCCAGGGCTTCTTGCATGCACAGGCGTGAATAGGAGTAGGTGTGGACTGGCACATGACTACGTTGATTGTGGGAAACTTTATTTTTGAGTATTGATATTTTAGTCCCACATCGGATTAGAGAGGAAGTGAAGTCTCACACCAGTCTATAAATAGAGTCCCTGGCCTTCTTTGTAAGATGTACCAAAGAAGAAAGCAAAAGGGAGCCAGTTGAGTCCAGGGAGCTCGTTCGAGTCACAAAAAGTTGACTAATAAGCGTTCTAGAAGTTCTATGAGAAATTGTTGGATCCTGGGAGCAGATCGCGGTAGGATGAATCTTGCTTTGAGCAACGGTGATATTCATCACACCAGAAAAGTTGTGTCTTCATCTTCCTCTGTCATCTTTGAAGAAGAGGCTAGAAGATCTTTAGAGAAGAAAATTATTTTGCTCTGAATTCTTGGAAGTTCCTTAAATACAGAGTGTGTGAGCAAATTTCTTTATAGAATCACTCTGTCTACTTACGTTCATACAAAGTGTGTGAGCAAATTCGTTTGCAGAATCACTCTGTTTACTAACGTTCATTCCATCTAAGATCTGTTTCGGGAATAACACCTTTTTTTCTTCCTCTTAGAAACATTTGTAATATATAGAGTAATAGTATAAGCATAAGAAGAAGCAGACATGAACTCCTTTTTTATTATTATTTTCATAAGAATATTTGATTGAAAGTATAGGAAGAAGACATGTATGTTTTTTCTTTGAAGGGAAATGTAATGATATTATTGCTAAATAAGGTCTGATTCTCCTATATCAAATCTGATATGGGTTATAATACATGATGGAATTATATTATTTTATAATAGAATTTGGAATAGAGAAGAGGAGAGCATGTGCTACTCTATTGTTCTCTTCCAGTGTAAAGTCAAATGAGAGCCAATATTAGAATGAAGAATGCCATGACATTCGTCCAGAGTGTGATGAATCCTCTATATGGAACACGAGTCCATTGAGTGTATGGCATCAATTAAGATTGTGCAATCTCCTTCAATTAATGTATTGCCAATCCCTCTACGTTTGCAAAGCTCTATTACTAACTTTAGAGCCAAGCCTTCTGCTTTCAAAGGAGATCCTCCCTCTTGAAAAGAAGTGATAGCATATTGAAAATGTCCATTCGAGTCACGAAGTATTGCTGCTCCTGCCATTTTGTCATCAATGAAAGCTCCATCAAAATTGATCTTGAGGAATCCAGCATGAGGAGGGTGCCAATGTTCCTTCAAATGTTGTAATCGGGAAGCGGATGCAGATGGTAGAGCCTCATTGTTAAAACTATAAGAATGCTCCAATCTTGTTGCTGAAATAACAATGTTTTTGATGCATATAAGAGTTTTACGAAAGAGAAAGGCATTCATAGCTTTCCATATGGACCACAGGAGATAGAAGCTTGACGTAGTCATCTCCAAATCACCTACATGAAGAATGGATTGAATTAAGAATTGTATTGAGGAATGATTATGGATTTAGTCACGAACTGTTGATTGATTCTTCCATTTTGGATCTGTCAAAAGTAGTGTAAAAAAAGTGTTCAGAGGTTTCATCGCATACCTTGCATAGAGGGCATGTTGGAGTGAATGTTGGTATTCTTCTACTGATGTTGTTCCTAGTGGCCAGAGAATTAGTTCAAATTCTCCAAACATATATGAGCACATGAGGGCAAATGTGATTTAACTTCCAAAATGCTTTCCATTTTGTAAAGTTCTGCGGAGAATCAAGACCGATCTCCTTCCTTTCGAAAATATGATTATAAACTGATTAGGCATTCAGTCTTCCATCCTTGGTGTGGATCCAAATGAGCTTGTCATGTATCAATGTGGAGCTAAGAGAAATCTGGATAATTGTTGTAGCTTCAGAAGATGGGAACAGACTGAAGATAAGGCTTTCATTCCAACAGTGTGATGATTGATTGATCAATTCCTGGACCCAATGTACTTCAGTTTGTGCTCCTGGTTTTCCCGTAACTCTAAAATTCAAACAAGAATATATCCAAGGTGGCAAAGTTTGGCCTCTTTCTATTTTTGTGTTTTTCTTTAAAGAAGCGGATGTTGTAGTTTTCCAAAAAAGACCGACTTTTTCTTCTAAATTGAAGAATTACCATAAAGAAAAGTTATATATATACACCTTAATGTAATTGATTGTAGATGACCTGGCAATAAGATTTTTTTTCTTTTCTTAAGGACAAATAAAATTAATAAATTACTATAAGAATATAAATAATATAATATTACAGAAATAGGGTTTGAGTATATATTTGAATTATATATATATATATATATATATATATATATATATATATATATATATATATATATATATATATATATATATATATATATATATATATAGTTAATCACTCTTAGAATTATATAGGAATGAAGGACTGACCTGAGAGCTCTGACCTCAGCACGGATTTGTGTGAACCTCCAGGCAAGTGTACCTTGTCATGAGTTCTGATTTTGTACATTTATTTAAGCATATCTAATTTATGTCATTTATTTTCTTTTACTCGTTTAATTCATTATATTTGCACGTCCAAACTATACTTGGGTGCAAGCGACTAAGTTAGTCATTTTTGTTACTTGTTTCTTTTTATGCATGTCGACTTAGTTTTAGTAGACTAACTTATGAGTGTGAGGTATTTTTATATCTCCTTTGGCCTTGACATATGTGTTCCACGAGATGACAGGACACGAATCCGTGTATTCGACTGGTCATCGATACGTTTGGGACGTGCAATGGTTAAGCGGTGACTGCTATTAGAGTGTCGAGTTAGAAGTCATACCAGTTCCTGCTGGTTATGTTGTGGATACAACTTGGACATGATCATTGAGGGAGGGGACAACTATTAGCGTAGGGGCTACTATTTATTTTTATACACTTATGGGCCGATAGTGGCTCGAATGAGCGCTACGTATTGCCCTTGGCCGATAGTGACTCGGATGAGCACTACTTAGTGCCACACATTTTTCTCTTCTGATCATAAAGCCCCTACGTAGAACGTTGTCCTCGAAGTGCATCTCACACAGACGGTTAGGAAGCTATGTAGTGTTGTGTTTACATATTCAGTTATTATTAGCATGTTATATATATCTTGTTACGTCCCTCTAAATCCCCGGTGATCCCTCTAGGTTTAGATGATCAGGATTACCCACATGAGTACGGGCCAGGACCAGACTCATCTTTTGCTGAAGAGGAGGTGTTGCCTACTGATGACGCTTGATACTTTTCTTTTGATGGACATTTAGTTTCTACTATTATTTCTTTATTTATTCGGAGGTCAGACTCCTTTATCACTTTATTTGATTTAGTCGACTAGTAGTGGATTTGTATACACCCGACTATTTTATTTCATTTGACATCTCGTATTGGATATTTGGTACATTGATTAGTTATTTCTTTCCTTATTTGTGGATGAGATTTACTATTGCCTCTGACTTATTTATATTGAGCCAGAGCTTTTATATTACAACATATGTGTGTATATATAGATTCTATACATTGGAGTCGTCTTCGTATATATAAAACTGGCGTGAACGTATTCCTAGTCCGACGTTTAATAGGACTAGGACGTTACATACACTACCAAAATAAGACACTTTAGCGATGCCTAAAAATGTCGCTAAAGTATATAAAAATGTCGCTATTCAGAATTAGCGACGAAAATCTTTTGTCACGTATTTCGTGGTCGCTAACACAAAAAAACGTTGCTATTGGTTGCGACGTACATTAGCGACGTAACCAAGTCTCCAATATTCTAGTGGATAGCAACTTTTAACGACGAGGAGTAGCTAATCGACGACATCCTTTTTTTTTTTGCTAAACATCGTCGACATTTCAGTAGTTAGCGACATTTAGTGAGTACGTTGCTGACATGGAAAATTTGTCATGTCAGCCACTTAGCGAAGTATAGCGACTATTTGCAACGTCGACGTCGGCAATACATACTAGCAATACTCGGATACACGTTTAGCGACGTCTTCCCTTGTCGCTAGGCGTCGCTGAACGGCGCTAAACTGCAAAAGAAAATAAAAAAACAGAATTATGTTTGCTTGTTTTCCATCCAGAATCTACTTGCAGTTTAAATTACATTTTATAAGTAGTAGACCTGGGGCAACCCTCCGTAGAATTTCCTGTGTTCGCCGACCCCTTCGGTGGAACACTCAACACCGGTAAAAAAATATAGAGACACATGATAAAAAATTACAGTAATCAAATAAACAAATTCAAACGATAAGAAAGCCATATGATAACCGAGTGGAGACAAATTCACTACCAAACAGTTATAAAAAGCGTTTATGTCCAGTAATGTTTCAATAAAGGGTCAACATAACACATACCGTCACTAAATGTATTAAATAAATACATAAAGATCCAAGAATGGGTCAGCAAAGCACAATACAACACATAACAATATGTCCAATGAAGGACTACGACTGGTCAGCAGGAGGAGGAGTACGGCCCTGCATCTGGGACAACATGAACCTATACTGCTCCGGTGTAAGTCTCACCGATGACGACTCATCAAGAGGAGGAGCAGGAGACAGTGGAACCGATACAGTCGTTGTCGATGCCGACGTAGATCAGGAAGCGTCTGCTCCATGGCTAGCAGTCTAGAGTTGCATGAATCCATAATAGTCGTCAGCCTCGAAAGCTGATCTCCTATGGCCAGCTGCAACCCCTACACCACCTGAACGATATGATCCCTCCTCTCGCTCATCTCCCTCATGGTCCCCTCCGTCTCCCTCATGGTGCGCTCAAGATGTCACGACCCGTTACCCAAATTGTTGGGCCGGGCCGAGCCATGTCTAGCCTACACTTGGTTAAAGCGTAATAAGTTGTTCCAAGAATAGACAATAAAGGATCTAAGCTGCTAACAGTTCTAATATCACATTTAAAAGGTTCATCACAACACAACATCTATAAGCGAAAGTAAAACATGTACAGACTTAATAATACACTTCTAAAGTATCTAACTGGAGACAAAGTCCAGTATCCAAATATAAGTTCAAAACAAAGTCTAAGTCTCAAAACACAAGAAAGATATCTAAGCAAGGTTCTCCGCTGGGGCCTCTTCTGGAGCTAAGGCCAGGTCCTCAATGCAGTACCATAATATGTAACACATAGCATTTCTTCCTCGGAAAGTGAACCTACAACGTTATCCTGTCAGGACGGGAGCAAGTACTTGTACTACAAATATATAATACTGATCATGTGATGGAAAGAGATAAATTAACGTAATCATGGCATATCTTGATTTATCCAGTTTTAGATATATTTCATCATGGCAATACATATTCGTTTTAAAGTTTAAAACTGTAGTAGGTGAGTGATCAGTCAATAGGTAAATAGGATGTACAGTGGTACATATCAATTTTCTGAAATATACATACGTACCCTTAACAGCATCGGTGTATATCCATACACAAACGCGGGATCAGACATACGATAAAGTTATATATAGAATATAACAGTTCTCAGCAAATACATACGGAAAAGGGAGGCTTGATCACGTACAGTCGTACACTACTAACAGTTTTCCCTTAAACCATTTTTATTAACATGTGAGTGATACAAGAACAGTATAAAATATGTGAAAGATATTAGGAGCAGTATAAGCATGGTAGATACTGAGAGCAGTATAAAGCATGGTGGATACTCATAGCAATATAAAGCATGGTGAATACTCAGAGAAGTGTAAAGCATGACATGTACTAAGAACAATAAGAAGCATGTGAAGATATGACTCGCAGTTATCCAGAAAGGAGTATTTTAACATGATTTAATCATAGTTTATTTTTATATACAGTAAATAAGCTTGTAGGGGTACTTGCCTCGAGCAAAGCAAGAATAAGAATATGAAGATACAGATGTCCGGTGTCCTGTCAATAATGATATACAAACTCAGCCTCTAAATTATGATTAAGATTTTACACTAGTGGTGTGACACAACTCCTAACTGGACACTAGCTAAGTAGGGACCTAGCATAAAAGTCCAATGTGGGGTGACACTATATCTAAATCAACACTTAGGGTCCTTAGAAACACAGTGATCACTTTAGAGTGTTACAAAATCCAAACATGTAAATATAAACACTAATAATAATAATTAAATACAAATTAAGGATGACACATAAGCAAAATTTACAGATGTCGTCGGATGATAAAATAAATATCACCAACATGTCCAGAATGGTCAAATTAGCTAGGATAGCCTACCCATAAGTCCAATTTGGACAAAGGGGCAAAATGGTAATTTTGGGTCAAAATGATGTCCGCTGTTGGACACACTTTGCACCGAAAAATACGTCAGGATAGATGTCTACAAAACCTAGCAAATTATATGTCCACATATCCAGAATGATGATACAAACCCAACGGTATGTCCGAAATGGAATTCCGATGACACGATCACAAAATGGTCCGTTGACCTGGATATTGGTATCCGATTTGCACGAAAATGCGTATCAAAGCCAAAGTCTACTAAATCTAACAAATTATATGTCAACGAGTCTAGAATGACGGTACGAACTCAATGGTATATCCGGAACTGGATTTCGATGAGCCGATCTCAAAATGATACGTTGACGCGGACATTTGGAATCCGGTTTGCACCAAAATGCGTACTAGAGCAAATATCTTCAAAAATCAGCAAATTATATGTCAACGAGTCCAGAATGATGATATGAACTCAACAGTATATCCGAAATTGGATTCCGATGAGCCGATCTCAAAGTGACCCGTTGGCTCGGAATGTGGGACCCGCTTTGTACCGAAATGCGTGCCAGGGCCCACGTTCTCCAAATCTAACAAACTTTATATGAAAATGTGCCAGAACGACGTCATGAGTCTACTGGTGGTGTCAGAAATTGAATCCGAAGTCCCGAGTTTAAAAATAAAATTTTACAAGTGCAAAATTAAGAATTTGGACGGCCAACTTTGGCGTCGAATCACTACTAAAATAACCCCTTTTAGCGACGTCAGAAGACGTCACTAAATAAGAAAAATTCGTCGCTAAAAGCTATTTGCGACGTATTTAGCGACGAAAATTGGATATCGCGTATAGGCATGTCACAGATGACAATTTCGTCGCAGAACGTCACTTTTTGCGACGTCACGTTTAGTGTCGCTAGACGTCGCAAAATTCGCGACAGATAGCCACGTAAGGTTACGTCGCCAAAATAGCGACATAGAGCGACCACTTTGCGAAGCGGTAAACTTTATATATGATGACATGGCATGGCAGCCACGTGGGCACTTTAGCGACGCCTAGCGACAAATTTAGCGACGTCCGCTCTCAGGTTGTCATATCCCACGTCAGCAGTTTAGCGACTTCTAGCAACGTTACGTCACTATTTAGCGACGTATAGCGACGTGTACGTTCCGTCGCTGTACGTCGCAGAACGTCGCTATACGTCGTAGATATTATAAAAAAAAATTTAAAAATATTATTAGTATTTTTGTTATGCTGTGTGTCTGTGTTTACAGTGTGTGTGAAGTGCAGTGTTCGAACCATCGACAGTTTCGCTTACTGTTCTATGTTTTATCTTGGATAGAAAGAGCAACAGTTCAGGGTGCACTTCTCAGAGCTTCCTCTTCACGTCCTTCACCTTCTCGGGAACCTTTACGACGTCCGGAGAAAGTGAAGGACGTGAAAATGAAGCTCTCAGAAGTACACCCTGAACTGTTGCTCTTTCTATCCAAGATAAAACATACAACAGTAATCGAAACTGTCGATAGTTCCGAACACTGTATTTCATATTCACTGTAAACACAGACACACATCATCACAAAAATACACATTATGTTTTTTTAAAATTTTGGCAGCACCTCCTATGTATATCAGATCATCGCTTATAACCCAGCGTAGGTATATTTGTCATCCCCGTCGCAGATATCACAATGTAAATATCACAATAAAAATAGGAGGCAGTGCAAAGTAAATATCACAGACATGCATCCTCACAAACATCCAATAGAGTCAAATAAAAATGGGAGATGATAAAAAGTCTCCCACCAAGTGTATAAACAAAAGTGTACCAATAAATAATTAGCCCATAGGGCCAATACATACAAGTCATAAAAAAATCAATAAAATCACTGCGGACCCCTGCCTCGCATCTGGGATAGAATGTAGTCATACTACTCCTGGGTGAGCTGCACCGTAGGGGCAGTAGGAGGCAGTGCAATGTCTGGAGTCGGCGCCGTCGATGGACCGGAAGGACGTATCTGCTCCAGCTCTCGCAGTCGCTCACCATAAACAGCAAGGGCACTTACCACCCTCTCAGTACTCGCCTCAAGCGAAACCGAAACCTGAGTGAGTGAGGCAGACATGCTCCTCTGCGATCCCTCCAGCTCGACCTGTCTACGCTCTGTGCGCTGCGTAGACTCGGTGAGCGTGTGCATGCTGGCAGCTGTAGCCTGATGCAGACTCATCAGCTCCTGTATACTGCGTTCGACCGCATCAAATCGTTCGGTGACGATCGGAGGGTCGGATCGTCGCTCGACTGCATCAGAAATCTGCTGCTGCAACTCGCGACGCAGCTCCTCGATTTAACGACGAATATCCTCAGCTCGTGACGACGCCTGCGAAACCGGAGACTGCTCACTAACAGAGGGGGCCCGGGATGACTCCGAAGCCAAATATGCGTCGTAGGATCCCGTACCATAGTACGTACCCTTCTGAAGACCGCCAACGGCGGTCATCCCGAGCTCGTCCGACGATGGAGCTGTAGACGGCTGTGAGGAACTACCAGCCCCTCCCTCTGCTGGCGTACTAGCAGCAGCAGCCGCCTCCTCCTGTAGCCGAACAAATTTGGCCTAGAATAATGTTTGCTAACGTGTAAGTGTTTGCTAAAGTCTATATTGATATCTATTTTTCTGTTTTCTAAATTATAGTAAATTAATATAAAGAATAGAACGTACATATGCCTGCGTCGCCCTCTCGTCAATGAACTTCCCAGCCCTCCGATGGGTGACCAGGAAGACGGTCACCATGTTCGGGTCCTCACCCTTTTTTACCTGTTAAAATATATTATCTATTATTAGTATTAAACATTCTATCGAACTATATATAAATTAATGTTCGTCACCAGACGACAAAAATGCTCCGTCATCGGAATGGAGCCACCACACCACTTACCGGCGCTCGACCGTGCCACCTTGGCCTTGTTAGACCGCTCCTGGTACATGGGCTCGCTGAATCTGGCCTTCATCGTAGCCAACTGCTCTGGCATGATCCAACCATGGATCGGCTGTCCGGAGCGATCACGACACTTCTGGTCGAGGATCGCATCATGGATGAGCTTGGCTGTGACGGCAAAAAATTGGCCCTCGATCCTCGCCGCCCGGTGTGGTGGATAGAAATAGGTCCTCTACAAGAAGTAAAATACAAAATTTGTATAATATACACAAATGATTATTAAAATTTAAAAATAAATAAATTTTTTACCTTAACGTGGGCGAACCAAAAGGCCTTCCTATCTGCGAGAGCATCTGAGTAGTTAATCCAAGGCCCACCATAGTTCTGCCTCAGAAATACCCCCAGCTATCTCTGTACTGTAGAAGGCCGATACCTATACAATAATAATTCTCATGAATATATATATACATATAATCATTTGAGAAATATATATTAACTAATTAACTTACTTCATAGGCCCGTCCGTCCAAATCTCCATACGTGTCTCGCCCTGGGGAGCGCATGGAGGGTCGCTCTCACCTCCTGTCTGGACAGGATCAGTCTGATCGCCGTCCTCCATATGCTCGGCTCGGGGGAGGGATTTGCCGGGGGGAGGGGAGGGAGTCGCCGGGGGAGAGGGATGCGCCGAGAGAATGAAATTTTCGAGTTTTCGAGTGAGGGGAAAAAAAGGAATCCTGTGCCCTAAGTAAAAATGTTAGCGACGTCGGCAGTCGACGTCTCTAACCGTCCCAAATATTTTAATATAGGCGGCATATTTTAACAATATGTCGCTGGACGTCGCTATTCAGTGACGTAATATTCTAATGTCGCTATTCAGCGACGGTTTACGATATCATTAGACGGGAGTCGCTATATTATATGTTTAGCGACGGAATTTTATTCTGTCGCTAAATAACGTCGCTAATAGAGCATATTTTAGTAGTGAATTCGACCAACCAAACGTGCTCACAATGAAACGAAAATTAAGGGACAGGAAGAGGGTTATACCAGCTGCGCACAGGAACTGGTGGCGCGTTAACCAGTGCTGCGACGGCGGAGTTACGAGCTGACGAAATCAGCAACACAAAACTGTCAAAAAATAGTACAATTTAAAGTGTCAATTTGGTGGCCAGTTTTGATGTATCAAACGACGTAATTAACGGATGAAACTTGAGGGGAGTGAAGATGGATATACCGAGATTGTGACGGAGCAAAGAGTTCGCCGATCCAACGGTCGGATCTCTCGAAAAATGTGTACGGAGTTGCTGCGAGGGAACACCATTTCCGAGTTCAAAACTCGCGCGTCACGACGGGATTCCGTTCGAAACGCACGAATCGCCTAGATGGCGCGTCCCGGAGGACGGTGGCCGCCATGGGAAGGTGCGGCGGAGGTCGCCGGAGGCAGGGGCGCTCGTGGTGGCCGAGGTCCGGCCACAGGGCAGCACGCGACGGCGGCGGCGGTGGCGCACGGTGGTGCGGCTGCTGCTGACATGCGCTGCTGCTGCTGTTGTGTGCTGCTGCGCACGCGTGCTGCGGCGGCGGTCGCCGGCGGGGGTGACCGCGGTGGCGCATCGGTGGAGGCCCGGCGGTAGGTGCATGGGATGGTGGTGTTTGTGGTGAGATGGTGGTAGTGGTGATGATAATAATGGTGATGGTGGTGATGATAATAATGATGATGGTGGTGATGATAATGGTGAAGAAGAGGAGGAGAAGAAGATGGAGGTGGTGGCTGTGGTGGTGGAGAAAGGAGGAGATGGAGAGAATAATGGTGAGGGTGGTGATGTCGGCTGTGGAGTAGGGTGGAGTGTTTGTTTATGTGTGTGTGAGTATATATAATATATAGAAAGAGGGAGAGAGAGTGAGATATTATAGGAATGAGAGAGAGTAATATTTGAGAGGAGAGAGGAAGGTCGGCTAGAGATAGGGGGTGTGTGTTGGTGATGGGGTTGTGTGTGTTTGTGTAAGGAGAGAAGAGAGAGAGAGAGAGATATTTATATATATATGTATATATATAAGAGATATTAAATGAGATATTTATAGAGTAGAGAGAGAAAAAGAGATATTTTTAAATAGAAAAAAAGAGAAATATTGTGTGGGGTATTTGGGTAGTCATGAGAGGACAACATGGAGCTTGATTTCGGGTTCGGTTGAGCCGGGTCGGGTCCAAATCGGATATGGTGCAATAATTGAATTTAAATGGGTATTTATAATCATGGGTAAATGAGTAACATGTGGGGACTCAAATAAATGGGACACAAGCGTAATGTGGGTAGTAGGCTTCATGTCGGCCATGTTCCTACTTTGGGTCAACTAGGTTGGATCGATGTCAGGTCCCAAAATTAAATTGAAAATTAAATCAGGTTTTACGGTAGATAATTAATTGGTTTAAATTGACCCGAAAGTTATGCGAAGCAAATGAAGCACAAAAGGGAGTGTCTGAGTGGGATACGAAGGTCATGGTTGTAGAGCGTCTCGAGTAGATCATTTTTGAGGAGTTAGTTCTGAGAAAACGACTGGTCTTGTGCTCCTAAATTAGAAGTCACGGTAACGTGCAAACGATGATTAAAGATAAAAGTGGGGATAATTATTCAACGATTAATTGGTCTAAGTTGACCCGAAGTTGCACGATACAAAAAGAGCACAAGGGAACGAGTTTAAGTGGGACATGATATATCAAAACGAAGATAATCTTCTCTACTTCAAACTCATAAAGAGAGTTTACAGAGATTGGCACCCCTGACGCTCCAGAAGTCAAAGTCACGGAAAAGAACATTAATGATCAAAACAATTAAATAATAAAACATTTATTGAAAATAATTCATTTAGAAAATTTAAAATAGCCCTAAAATTCAGGGGGCTTACATCCTACCAACCTTACAAAAATTTCATCCTCGAAATTTAAAATCATCCAATAGGTCAAACTATAACATGTAGCTGCTCTGGCTTACGATACTCAATCTGCTACCCTTGTGATCATCTCTTCTATTTCTCTTTACAATCTTTTCGGTTCAAGCTCAACAACGATCCTTCTATCATAAACTATGTCATATATCCTTTAGAATCTTCCATACTAACATGGAACCTTAACGTATACCCTAAAATATAGGTCATTCTCTGGACATGTCTATAAGCCTAAAATGCTTAATCATCAACCATATTTCCAACGTCAATTTGTAAATACTTGATTTCCTTATCATATTCTAAGTATCCTTATTATATCAATCCACAGGCCCTTTGCATTGTTTGTCGTCAATCCTTTCCTACAGCTTCTCCTTGAAATTATACGTTCAATTCTTATCATTGGCGTAGAGCCTTCTTCTTTTTACTTAATAACTCCTCCGAATATAAATCCACGATTTCAAAACTCCCGATTTATTAATTACCAATGTACATATGTCTTTGCCTTGTTCCTTGTCTTTTTAACTGATATCTTCCCGATCTCGTATGCAATATTATATCTCATTCTAACTTATTCTATATCATTCCACATATCGATCTACCCTCTAATCATAAGTAAATAGCTTGTAGATAACCAATAATCACTTGGTCATAGAAGTCCTACAATGCTCAATCCTCAAACTGCTAAGCACAAGATTTTTAATCCTCAATCCATAGTCACAACAATATAATATCTCATTATTCTATCTTAGATACCCTATCATCAAGTCATACTATCAATACAATCGTTCATAATGGTTTCCAAGTCTACTATAGTCAGTCACTCATACTTGTCCTATAACCTTAATCTAACCAATTCCTAGGAAAAGTACTTATCACAATCACACAATACATTTATAGTTATACTACAGAATCAGTTAACAAGGTTTGGCTATTTCGGTCGTCTAACAAGTAGAAGGTAACAAGGCCTAAGACTGGGTCAAGCAATCCATAACAGTGTCCAAACAAGTTAAAGGGTCTAACAAGACAGAAAAGTTTGTCGGAATATCTCCAAGAATGGTACGAAGACAACGAGATGCATTACGAGAAGAATTACCCAAGAGGTTAACGAAGGAGAGTTTAGTCAAGTCATAGGAAAGATGGAACACAAAAATAATTATGTCCAAAAATATAACATGAAAGCAATCCTATTGGAGAGTCCTAGAGAACCTGTAATCCTAGTTGTAGTATCGGACAGAGTTAATCAAGACTGGAAAGAACAATAATAAGAATTTATTCTTGCTCATTCGGTCATAACGAAGTGAACCAAGTTGAGATATGATCTGATAACCGTACACGTCTTCCTGAAATTATGTTGCCAGAATTTTTGCCACACCAGTAAGCTTAGATGCAAAAAATGATAGAGTCACAACTATGGTATACACCCTATAATCATCTTATCTAGAATTCTCACCATGCCAACCGGTATGGCTGCGAGAAAATCTAAATTCCATAAATAAGATAAGTATACCCAAAATCAGGCCCTATGTTTTTGTCATACCAGCTAATATGGCTGCGATAAATTCTAAACTCCATAAATAAAGCAGATGTTTACCTTATCAGGATATATCACAATATAACCCACAAAATTTATCACAATACAAGATTAAAGTCAACAACGAAAATCAGAAATCAAATTCAACAACGAATTAAAGAAGAGTAAATAGAAACAAGCGAAAACAGATTTCGAGATAAGATTAGTGTGAGATCCTCAGGGGTCATTCCAAGGGTACTATCCTGGTGAAAATTGTAACCCACTGAATTTTAAGCAAGAGACTAAATATAGTTAACGGTCCTATGCTGTGATGAGTTTTCCTATGTTACAATCCTAGAAATCCTCTAGGTGTTCTAAATATTATTCCTAGTGTTATCTAGTTATCTTAAGATCCTAGTTGCAGGCATGCTTGGTACAATAACGTAACCAAACAACTTAAGTCTTGACCTGCATGGGCTACCACTAAAAATATGTCACGACCCGTTACCCAAATTGTTGGGCCGGGCCGAGCCATGTCCTGCCTAAGCTTGGTTAAAGCGTAGTAAGCTGTTCTAAGAATAGATAATAAAGGATCTAAGCTGCTAACAGTTCTAATATCACATTTAAAAGGTTCATCACAACATAACATCTATAAGCGAAAGTAAAACAAGTACAGACTTAATAATGTATTTCCAAAGTATCTAACTGGAGACAAAGTCCAGTATCCAAATATAAGTTCAAAACAAAGTCTAAGTCTCAAAACACAAGAAAGATATCTAAGCAAGGTTCCCCGCTGGGGCCTCTTCTGGAGCTAAGGCCAGGTCCTCAATGCAGTACCATAATATGTAACACATAGCATTTCCTCCTCGGAAAGTGAACCTACAACGTTATCCTGTCAGGACGGGAGCAAGTACTTGTACTACAAACATATAATACTGATAATGTGATGGAAAGAGATGAAATAACGTAATCATGGCATATCTTGATTTATCCAATTTTAGATACATTTCATCATGGCAATACATATTCATTTTAAAGTTTAAAACTGTAGTAGGTGAGTGATCAGTCAATAGGTAAATAGGATGTACAGTGGTACATATCAATTTTCTGAAGTGTACATACGTACCCTTAACGGCATCGGTGTATATCCATACACAAATACGAGATCAGACATACGATAAAGTTATATATCAAATATAACAGTGCTCGGTAAATATATACGGAGAAGGGGGGCATGATCACGTACACTACTAAAAGTTTTCCCTTAACCCGTTTTTATTAACATGTGAGTGATACGAGAATAGTATAAAACATGTGAAAGGTACTGGGAGCAGTATAAGCATGGTAGGTACTGAGAGCAGTATAAAGCATGGTGATTACTTAGAGCAGTATAAAGCATGGTGGATACTCAGAGCAGTATAAAGCATGACATGTACTGAGAACAGTAAAAAGCATGTGAAGATATGACTCGCAGTTATCCAGAAAGCAGTATTTTAACATGATTTAATCATAGTTTATTTTTATACGTAGTAAATAAGCTTGTAGGGGTACTTGCCTCGAGCAAAGCAAAAATAAGAATATGAAGATACAGATGTCCGGTGTCCTGTCAATAATGATATACAAACTCAGCCTCTAAATTATGATTAAGATTTTACACTAGTGGTGTGACACAACTCGTAACTGGACACTAGCTAAGTGGGGACCTAGCATAAAAGTCCAATGTGGGGTGACACTAAATCTAAACCAACACTTAGGGTCCTTAGAAACACAATGATCACTTTAAAGTTTTACAAAATCTAAACATGTAAATATAAACACTAATAATATTAATTAAATACAAATTAAGGATGACACATAAGCAAAATCTACAGATGTCGTTGGATGATAAAATAAATATCATCAACGTGTCCAGAATGGTCAAATTAGCTTGGATAGCCTACCCATAAGTCCAATTTGGATACAGGGGCAAAATAGTAATTTTGGGTCAAAATGATATCCGCCGTTGGACACACTTTGCATCGAAAAAAGTGTCAGGATAGAAGTCTACAAAATCTAGCAAATTATATGTCTACGTATCCAGAATGATTATACGAACCCAACGGTATGTCCGAAATAGAATTCCAATGACCAGATCACAAAATGGTCCGTTGACCTGGATATTGGTGGTGTCAGAACGACGCCACGAGTCTATTGGTGGTGTCAGAAATTGAATTCGAAGTCCTGGGTTAAAAAATAGAATTTTACAAGTGCAAAATTAAGAATTCGGACGGCCAACTTTGACGTCGAACTCGACCAACCAAACGTGCTCACAATGAAACGAAACTTAAGGGGCAGGAAGAGAGTTATACCAGCTGCACACAGGAACTGGTAGCGTATGAACCGGAGCTGCGATGGCGGAGTTATGAGCTGACGATGTCGGCTCCACAAAACTATCAAAAAAAGTACAATTTAAAGTGTCAACTTGGTGGCCAGTTTTGATGTATCAAACGACGTAATTAACGGACAAAACTTGAGGGGAGTGAAGATGGATATACCGAGATTGTGATGGAGCAAAGAGTTCGTCGATCCAATGGTCGAATCTTTCGAAAAATGTGTGCGAAGTTGCTGCGACGGAACACCATTTCCGAGTTCAAAACTCGAGCGTCACGACGGGATTCCGTTCAAAACGCACGAATCGCCTAGACGACGCATCCCGGAGGACGGTGGCAGCCATGGGAAGGTGCGTCGGAGGTCGCAGGAGGTAGGGGTGCTCGCGGTGGCCGAGGGTCGGCCACGCTGCGGCGCGCGACGGCTGCGACGGCGGCACGGTCGGCTGCGGGGGTGGCCGCGGCGGCGCATCGGTGGAGGCCCAATGGTGGGTGCATGGGATGGTGTTGTTTGTGGTAAGATGGTGGTGGTGGTGATGATAATAATGGTGATGGTGGTGATGATAATGGTGAAGAAGAGGAGGAGAAGAAGATGAAGGTGGTGGCTGTGGTGGTAGAGGAAGGAGGAGATGGAGAGAATGATGGTGAGGGTGGTGATTACGGCTGTGGAGTAGGGGGGAGTGTTTGTTTATGTGTGTGTGAGTATATATAATATATAGAAAGAGGGAGAGAGAGTAAGATATTATAGTAATGAGAGAGAGAAATATTTGAGAGGAGAGAGGGAGGTCGGCTAGAGATAGGGGGTGTGTGCTGGTGATGGGGTTGTGTGTGTTTGTGTAAGGAGAGAAGAGAGAGAGAGATTTATATATATATATATATATGTATATATATAAGAGATATTAAATGAGATATTTGTAGAGTAGAGAGAGAAAAAGAGATATTTTTAAATAAAAAAAGAGAAATATTGTGTTGGGTATTTTGGTAGTCATGAGAGGACAACATGGAGCTTGGGTTTGGGTTCGGTTGAGCCGAGTCGGGTCAAAATCGGACATGGTGCAATAATTGAATTTAAATGGGTATTATAATCATGGGTAAATAAGTAACATGTGGGGACTCAAATAAATGGGACAGAAGCGTCATGTGGGTAGTAGGCTTCATGTGGGCCATGTTCCTACTTTGGGTCGACTAGGTTGGATCGATGTCAGGTCCCAAAATTAAATTAGAAATTAAATCAGGTTTTACGGTAGATAATTAATTGGCCTAAATTGATCCGAAAGTTGTGCGAAGCAAATGAAGCACAAATTAGAGTGTCTGAGTGGGACACGAAGGTCATGGGTGTAGAGCATCTCGAGTGGATCATTCATGAGGAGTTGGTTCTGAGAAAATGGCTGGTCTTGTGCTCCTAAATTAAAAGTCACGGTAACGTGCAAACGATGATTAAAGATAAAAGTGGGAATAATTATTCAACGATTAATTGGTCTAAGTTGACCCGAAGTTGCGCGATACAAAAAGAGCACAAGGGAACGAGTTTAAGTGGGACATGATATATCAAAACGAAGATAATCTTGTCTACTTCAAACTCAAAAAGAGAGTTTACAGAGATTGGCATCCCTGACGCTCCAGAAGTCAAAGTCACGGGAAAGAACATTAATGATCAAAACAATTAAATAATAAAACATTTATTAAAAATAATTCATTTAGAAAATTTAAAATAGCCCTGAAATTCAGGGGGCTTACACGAGCATATCAAATCGTGTGGTGAGCGTCGCGTTGTCACGACCCGCACCCAGTGTAAGGACACGAGACCGTGGGTACGTCCAGCCTATGAGTGTCGGTGGTAGAACGCTATCCTAGGTCTAAAATATCTAACATAGTATAAATGTACTTGTACAGAATATACTCTCCAATCGGAGGATATCTCAGAAGATACAACTCAATCACAAATCTAAGGATAGATAATCAGCACGAAAAGATTGATACGAATCATAAATTGAGATACAACCAGAAATGAAATAAGTTTAAGTGTTATCAATACTACAACATGATATCTGAATAATACAATCTCAAAGTCAACAAAAATAAGATAGAAAAAGCCAAGCAATCTAGCCTAGGAACTATGGTAGTCTCCCAAGTGCAACTAGATCCTCCTGTGGGTCCAAGTCGCAAGTATCGTCTACGTCCGCTCCATAGTAGGTAGTACCAAAGTCCTCCAAGTTATCTGTAATATTTTTATCAACGGGTCCAATCAAGACAGGAACAAACACATCTCTGAAAGCAGTTCCATAACATGGTAGCAAATATAGAATGCACAGTAGCATAAAATGCATGAAACGCTGTAAAGAGATGTACATGAACAGTAAAATAGACAAATCTGAGTACAGAAAAATTGTATAGAAAATAAGATCTGTAAGTAAATTTAAGTGATTTAGTGCGCAAGACAGTTATGTGATTGGCTTAGGTTTGCACATGTTTATTCTATGGTAACTCCTTTATACGTGAGGGTATAACAGATATGCACATTTTTACGCTACTTGGGAAATTAATCACATAACCACTTCTACTTACCCCTACCCCAATCAATACACAAGGATCTTTTCAAGTTACGCTACGTACATGATTGTTAGTTTACATGTAGCACAAGTGAGCACATGAGAGTACATGAGAGCACATGTGTGTACATGAAGAAATACGAGTACAAGGAGTACATAATGCACATGGTAAAGTATATGAACATGAGATACCTGATGCACTCGATGAGGGGATAACATCTCATGAAAAGATCCATATAGTACCAATCCGTGTTAACAACATGTCAGCATCAAGTAAAGTAGTCTAAAGCAGGTAATATAGATACTATCATGAATGATAAAGATCAGAAAATGTACTCGCCTGATTCCCTGAGCAATTGATGTGTATAGATATCAGAAGTGGAGTCACAAGGTCCTATTTAGAGCAATATAGGTTATAATAAGTTCAATATTAAATAATAGAATTATACAATGCAATCGACATGATAAGAGATCATTCTAGGTCAAAGTCAACTCTAAAGTCAACTCTGGTCAACCTTTAGTCAAACTAAGTCAGCATCTAGGGTTTGGTCAAACTTAGACTAGTTAACAAGGTCACTTAGACTATTGGGTCAACTCTATGATATACTAACTCATTCTAACCCATATGCTAATATACTAGGATACCATATATATATATATATATATATATATATATATATATATATATATATATATATATATATATATATATATACACATATCAACCTAATATCCTTAGACATATTAGCCTAATATTTATATATATATATATATATATATATATATATATATATATATATATATATATATATATATATATATCAACCTAATATCCTTAGACATATACAACCACATATCCACAACTACCATATCCCTCAATCCTCATATAGAGAGTATCCCATATAACATATATGACAATAAAAATAAAAAAAGGGGTAATGGCTAAGGCTATGAGTTAAAGGGTATAGACTAAACATAATCAAACTAACTCAACATCCCTATTTATAAACCATATCATATTCCTAAGCATATCCTCTACATATATAATATATATATACTAGTCATTACATATATCCCTAAAATGTATAATGTAACACATTCTCTCTAACCCATTACTATATTACCCTCAACTTATGAATAATAACATATAGTATATAGCCTAACATATGACTTATAGATATATGTATAGAATCCCATATCTGCTATATATACACTAGATATCATATACATGCATATAGATACATGCTGCTAGTAAAACAAAGCCATCAATGGGCAGGGAAGATTCCTACAATAAAGGACTAAACTATAAGACTTAAACAATTAGAAGTGAAAGATAAGGACTGAGCAAATAAAACTGAACCAAGATAGACCAAAGCAATCCCCTGTCATTCCTGGTACTCTAATACAACATCTAGCTAATGCCAACATCCAAATACTCGAGCCCACTCCATATCATTCAATATACTAATACAAGGAGATCCAAGGATTGGACAAATATAGTATTCTAGGATTGAACTAACGACTCTCCTACCTAATACATTAATCAACTAACTTCTACAAAACTAGAACATGGATTGGATAAAAGAACTAAAATGATATGTGACTCCTAACCACTGATACACTAAAGTATGGACTAAAACATATATGGGTTGGATAAAGAACTAGGAAGTGAAATCGTGTCGTGTCGAGTGAGCATAAGGCCTGCAGTAGCAGAGGATGTACTGTAGCCAGTGAATTCCTATCCGCGTGTCCCCGTGTCCGTGATAACACATCAAAATCAACTCATTCAAACAATATTGCAATCCACAGTATATTAGCTACCCAAAAATGTAATTACATCAGAAATTGGTGAACAAAATATCCTATAAGGTTTTTCATCGAACACTTGAGACACGTATCCAATATTTTTGCAATACGCACCCTAAATGGATTCGAATTCAAACCAAACTCTACCTAATGATAGGAGGACCCTAAATGAATGCATCTATGAAAAGAAAACAAAAATTAAAAAGGTTTAGAGGATCTTTCCAATTGGGAGTTGGAATCACAATAAAAACTCCTAGAATAGATCTCCCACCAAGATCTAATGGCCAAATTGCTCCAAATCCTTCCTTGATAACCAATAGAGGCCTCCTCTCTTCAAGAGGAAGAGTTTGCAATTGATTTGGATGAATTTGGAGTTGATTTGAGGAAAGGGGACAAATTTTGGGAAGAACACAAATTAGGGTTAGGATTTCTTTGCAAGAGGGAAGAAATGGGGCTAATGTTGATCTATATAGGTGGAGAAACTCATGTGTGGTCGGCCATAGGTAATGGGCTAGGGTTAGGTTAGGTTGCAATGGCCCAAAATCCTTTCTATGTTGTAAAATCTAGCCCCTTTGCTAAAGGCCCAAACTAACACATTGATTCTATTCTTTAATTAGGTTCTAAGTGATTTCTAGCTAGATTAGAGCCTAATTACTAATCTTAATACATTAACTAGGTCTCCATGGTCATGGTTAGTCTCTAGGCAAAGTAGTTCTAAGGTTTCACTAGCAAATGACAAAATCATAATACATCAATTTAAATAATATTAAAATAATAAAAATTACCAGTTTACCACCAACATGATCTAAATCCATTATTTAATAACTAACATGATCAATTTTACAAAAGTTTAAAATTATCCCTATTTAAGAAAAGTGGTACTTACAATCCTTCCCCCTAGAAAAATTTTGTGCTCGAAATTTAGGTTGGTCGTACTCCCCTTAATGTCATGCTCCCAACAATCTTGGTCTAAAATTTTTTTATCTAAATCCTACAACATTAAAATATCAACATAAAGGGTCATGGCATGTAGTATCAATTGAAAGTCTCATCTAGCTAAACTAGTCATACTATAGCACAAGGTAATTCACAAGATACCAAAACACACAAATAATGGTAAGGTGCATCAAAATATCCCAAAAGACATGCTAAGGTCTAGGTCAAATACTCACGTCCAACTAGGTCTATTGACTAGAACTCCCTCCGTGAGGCGGGGCCTTGGCTAGGGTAAGTACAGCAGGGCAGTCTCACAGCATGTGTGCAGCTGACCCAAAAAATAGGCACAACCCTCTCCTCTTCCTACAGTCGTCCCATACATGCCCAAGCTTCCTACAGTAAGCACAGGTAGGCACTCGCTCAACTGATATCTGCTGGGCAGGAATTTGAACTGAAAATGATGGTCTAGGCTGAAGGTCGGGTACTCCTGAGGCTCTGGATGGAACTGAATACTGCTCCTCACTCTCTTGGACCTAGGCTCTCCTCTTGAATGCACTAAGTCCTATAGCTGCTGGATCCTATGACTTTGTACCCTCAGGATCTCAGCCTGAACTCTCTGTGTCTGTAACATATACCGAAGAAGTCCGAATATCTGAGCTCCATCAGGAAACATACCTCCCGAGAATATGGTATGAGGTACCACTCCAGGAGGCAGAGGAGAAGGCGGAGGAAGACTCTCAGTCTCAGATGAAACTGCAGCTCTCTCCTGAATGACAGAAGATGGAGGAAAACTCTCCGATGAAGTTGCTACCACCTCCTCAATGGCAGGAGGTACCACTACCCTCAGGTCAGCTGGAGGAGTCACTACCTCCCGAGCAATAGGAGGTGGAAGCAGGCTTTCAGTCATATCCGAAGCTGCAACTGCTCTTAGATGACGGGCTCTGGTCATAGGTGCCATACTAGAAAATAGAGAAAAACAAGAAAATATCAAGGGCTGTAAGGCAGACTAACATCCTATATAAAAACTGGTGATTATCATAAACAACTGAAATTAACTATAATGGGTTACTATTCTAATGCCAAAGCTAAACTATCGTCTCTAAGATAAAGATCTAATACAAGCCATCAAATCATTATACTATGAAAGAACTATATATGAAATAAGCTCTATAAGTAACTAGACTAAATAACTAAAATTTATACCTACTCCTAAGTTATTTGATGATGGAATATAATTCTATAATACAGAAGTAAAATGGTAGAGGTCATAATTTAATAACCTTCTCAAGATACAATATGATAATCATACGCATCTGTCCAAAATTATGACACTTAGAATCCTCTCCATGCCAGTAAGAAAGGCTGTAATAAACGGTAGATTCCATAACTGGGGTATGTACCTCTATAATCATGTCGTCTGGAATCTTCGCTACGCCGACTAGTATAGCTGCAAGTAATTCCAAATCTCATAATCAAGATATATACATCTGAAGTCAAGTCTCTACGTTTTCGCCACACCGGCTAATATAGCTGCGATAAACTCTAAGCTCCATAACCAAGTAGACGTTTTACCTTCCCTATTATTGTCATCAACATATGTTATTAGAAGATACCGTAACTCAGGCCATAAAATTCATCTCGATAGAGAAATCAAAATCAACAACGATCCATCAAAAATCAAATTCAATAACAAGGAGTAAGGGTGAACAGAAACAAGAGAAAGGGATTTCAAATTGAATTTTAAATAAGATTCTCAAGGGTCGTCCAAGGAATCTTCCAAGAGTTCTAACTGTGATTTAGTATCCTCTCATTCTAATACCTTACTTCTGCTATTCTATCGCAGGCTTGTGGTAGAACAACTAAGTCGTTGCGTTACCACGATATCGCACAAATGCAAATCTCGAACTGCATGGGCCACCACTAAAAACGTGTCATGACCCGCACCCAGTGTAACGACATTGGATCCTGGGTACGTTCAGCCTAAGCCGCAGTGTCGATGGTACAACGTTGTCCTAGGTCTCAAACATCTAACATAATATAAATGTACTTGTACAGAATATACTCTCCAATCGGAGGACATCTCAGAAGATACAACTCAATCACAAATCTAAAGATAGATAATCGACACGATAAGATTGATACGAATCATAAAGTGAGATACAACCAGAAATAAAATAAGTTTAATTATTATCAATACTACAACATAATATCTGAATAATACAATCTTAAAGAGAACAAAAATATGATAAATAAAGTCTAGCAATCTAGCCTAGGAACTACGGTAGTCTCCTCAGTTCAACTGGATCCTCTTGACAGTCTAAGTCGCAAGTGTTGTCTACGTCAGCTCCATAGTAGGTAGTACCAAAGTCCTCCAGGTTATCTGTAATATTTTTGTCAACGGGTCCAATCAAGACAGGAACGATCACATATCTCTGAAAGTAGTTCCATAATATGGTAGAAAATATAGAATGAGAAGTAGAATAAAATACATGAAATGCTGCAAAGAGATGTACATGAAAAGTAAAAATAGACAAATCTGAGTACATGAAAATTGTATAGAAAATAAGATCTGTAAGTAAATATAAGTAATTTAGAGCACAAAGCAGTTATGTCACTAGCTTAGGTTTGCACATGTTTATTCTATGGTAACTCCATTATACGTGAGGATATAACAGACATGCACATTTTTATACTAATTGGAAAATTAATCACATTACCACTTCTACTCACCCCTACCCCAATAAATACACAAGGATCTTGTTAAGTTACGTTACATACATGATTGTTAGTTTACATGCAGCACAAGTGAGCACATGAGAGTACATGTGTGTACATGAAGAAATACGAGTACAAGGAGTATATGATGCACAAGGTAAAGTACATGAATATGAGATACCCGATGCACCCGATGAGGGGATAATATCTACTGAGCTACATGGTAGGCATAAAAAATAAAAAATAAAGTTGCAAACTGAGAACATCATAACTAGTATCGAACTTAACTAAAGACTCACATCCAAAGCCTATAAGTAACTACCGATCATCACTAGGAGTGTGATCATCAGCAATCCTGTCTGAA
The DNA here is from genome assembly GCA_029216955.1 of Iris pallida. Lineage (NCBI taxonomy): Eukaryota > Viridiplantae > Streptophyta > Magnoliopsida > Asparagales > Iridaceae > Iris > Iris pallida. The sequence goes on along the minus strand of JANAVB010013594.1, from coordinate 5,870,667 downwards.
TCATAGAAAGCAGCAAGTGGATCCAAGTAACGTTGAACATAAGGGTCATCGATCTGGTTATCCTAAGTAGTGATGATGTGGTATGATAAGTTTAGGACCATTATGTGCATTTGAAAGACACTACTGTATATCAGAAATGGTATTGCTAATAGCATAGCTTGCAAAGTAGTATGATAACCATGCATCCTGAATCTATCTATGATCAAAGTATCAAGTGAATCAAGTATAGTAGGACCAGTAGGAGGAGGATGTCCGTGAATGCCCGATGATGAATCAGCCTGAGTTGAAGGAAAGGTTGGAGGTGGAGAAGTCTCAAACCGACGAGACTTATAAAAAAAGTCGGGAGCATGAAGGAAAGGACAAGCATCTAGAGGTATGTGATAATGCTTAAATACTATTGGTAAGAACATGACATAAAGAAAATTCTCTCCTTTCTTCCTTGCGTTGATCATAGATTTCATGATAGTCTTAGGAAGATTGAAAGGAATACAATAGTGATGAAAGAGAGCCGGTATTTTGAAATATGCAACTTCATCGACAAGACCAGTGTTTGGTAGAATTAAATAAAATAAAATATGACAAATTTTATAGAAATGACTGTTTAGATATCTAGCCATGAGACATACATGGATACGTGGTTCACATAACGTTTCTTGGAAAATATCAAGAGACATAAGGGCATCAAGTCGAAAAAGATGATATTTAATTACGACATCACTCGTATCACACCCAGTTCCTTGTCATCAAAATCGATTTGAAAACCACATAAGCTATAATAAATACGATCATGTTCAACAGTTAGGTTACAGTAGAACATGTGAATAGCATTCAAATAAATGTTATGGTGAATAGAAACAAGTTCATCCAAACATAAAAATCAAAAGTGTGACAAATACTCTGAATAGATGAAAAAATTAGTTGGTTTACCAGAACAAATATTGCGAGAACAGAAATCATTGAACCAAGCATTAGAATTGTTTAATAAGAGAAAATGAGTGTCGTTAAACATTTTATTCTTGAGGCATGGATGAACATAAGAGAGATAACCTTGGAATATACTTGAGAAGGGGGATCAAAAATCCAAGGTTAGATAAAACTAGGGTTTTGAAGGTGGCACAAAGAAAAATAGAGAAGGTTTTTCGTTTATATACGAAATAGAAATAAGAAGAAACTAAAATAGGTTACATCATAAATCAAAACATAGGCTCCAAGTTTTATAGCATTCTGGAAATAAGGAGGCCAGGTTCGGTCCAATTCGGTCTGAATTGGGATATAGAACCAAAAAATATTTGTATTTAACCATTAATAAATGTCGTTTGTAAAGTGTTTATCACCTTTGGTTGGAAATAGGGGTCGGTTCCCAGCTAGCGGTGGTCCGAAGACACTTAAAAATCATGTTATTCAGACTTTTTGCACCCATATGATAGAAGCACCCTTTTTGCATGTACCAAAAATAATTTATATTTTAGCAAACTATAAATTTTAAAGAATAAGTGCAGTATCATTCTGCAGCATCAAAATTTAGAATAAAAGCTATTTTTGCAATAATATCTTTACTTGCAAAAGGAGTGCTTACTCCTTTGGATACATCACCTATGATCAAATCTTTTGGGTGGTCAATCGCGAACTGCTACCTTTTTGGCAAACTTTCCAGATAGCTTGTAACAGTTGATGTATCTTCAGGGGTCTTGTTGGATGTTGTTCTTGTAACTTCATTATCACTAACTCTGTACTTGATTGTTAATCTCATAAGGAGTAATATTATAGATTCTTCAACAACCAAAGAGCATTTTTTAAGAACTCTAAAATCTTTATTTTTGGAAGCATAACCAAGAAATATTCCTTCATTAGCTTTGAAATTACTAAAGTTGTCCTTGATGTTCAAAGTAAAATAACAACAACCAAAAAATTTAAAATAGATAATAGTAGGAATTCTACCAAACCGAAGTTCATAGGGAGTCTTCTTCGATATAAGTTGAATAAGAACCTTATTCAAAACATGATATGTTGAATTGATAGCTTTTGCCCAAAAATATTTCGAAAGATTGAATTAATTCAACATGACTCTAGCTATATCATCAAGAGTTATATTCTTTCTTTCAATAACACCATTTTGTTGAGGAGTTCTAGGACAAGAAAATTCACATAAAAAACCATTTGAATCACAAAAACTTTTAAAATCTATATTTTTGAATTTTTCTCCATGATCACTTAGGGTTCGAGTAATGATACAGCCTTTTTTGGTTGGAACATTTTTTCATATAAATTCAAAAAATGCCTTATTTTTATACTCAAGTAAATCTTGAAAAGTCATCAACAATTACAAAAGCATATAGTTTACTAGAAAAATGGCGACTATGCTAGGTCTAAATAAGTCCATGTGCAATAGTTGAAAGGGTCTAGAGGTACTTACAACATTTATGGAATTAAAGGAAGATCTTGTTTTTTTATTCTTTTGACAATCAATACAGATCATATACTTTTAAAGGTGATTTTTGGTAAACCGCTTTCCTGTTTCTTTGTGTACAATATGGCATTTGTGTCCATGTTTACATGTCCTAGACACATGTGTCGTATCCAGCTTTCATCGTTGTTAACATAAAGGCACTTACCTACATTATTAGTATCCTTTGGTAGATAGAAAACATAAAATTATCTTCCCTAATATCTTCATAAGAAATCTTACTAGTTGAACTTTCGTAGATATAGAATTTGCTTTTCACAAAATTAATACAATTACCATTGTCAGCTAAATGAATGATGCTTAACAGATTATGTTTTCAATCTGTTACAAAACAAATATCTTCTATTACAGAGAAAGGAGAAATTCTAATGTTACCTTGACCAATAATATACCCTTTCAGATTATTGTCAAAGGAGACTTCTTCTTTTTTCATCGACAACGTTATAAAAAGAGTAGCATCACATGTCATATGTCGTGAGCAACCACTATCGAGAATCCACTTGCTTCTAGCATAGGAGGGCTGGTCCACCTACAACATGATGTGACCTTTGATACCCACTTCTTTAAGGGTCCTAATATTTTAGTTTTTGGAACCCATATATAAACATTCATATCTACTAATCTTTAGCATAGTTGTGAAATGCGTCCTTGTAGATTATAATAGTGACAAAATGTGGTAGTGCTAGGTGTAGTCGTATGAGTATGTGAAGTGGTGTGTTGAATATTGTGTGGATATCTGTAATAAAAACATGATTGTGTGTAACTTGTATTTCGCTTTGTTTCTTCGTATAAGACCTATCGTGTGAGACTTTATGATTTATCTCATGTTTTATGTTAGAATAAGTTGTTGGTTGAATCACCTTTTTTCCAGCTAAACCTCTAACTTTTTATAGTTACTATACAGATCACTATAATTATCCACGAGAGCATCTATTCTTCGTATAGTGAGATTGTATTTCTTCTTTTCGAAAACATATTCTTTTCAATACGCTAGAGAGCATTATGCAAGCTGAATTTAAGAGAAGAAATTTTATCTGTGTCACTAGAGGAAGGTGTGTCTCTTATCTCATTTAATAAGGACATGAGTCTATCATTCTCTTGTTGTGCATTTGGATCTCTTTTCAAGCAAGTTTATTCTTATCTCTAAGTGTCTTGCAATATTCAAAGAGATTATTAAAATATTTGATAATTTATCATAAGTAACATCATCTTCAAAAAGAGGATTATAATGTACCTCAGATCCTAATGCCATAAGACACACATTGGCAGCATTCAAAGGATTTCTCTTTCTTCAGAACCACTACCTTCGCTTTCATGCCATATACTTGTATTAACTAACTTACAAGATGAAGATTCTATTATACTTGACTGCTCATATCGATTTCCATTTTTAGCAGTTGGATAATCCTTCTTGACATGACCTATCTTCTTACAGTTATAACATACAAGATCTTCTTCATTAAAGTCTTTTTTCTTCCTGTTATATCTTTCATACTTCAGGAATTGCTTGAAATTTTTAGTGACCAAGGCCACTTCCTCATCTCTTGAATCATCTTCTTCAGTTACGTCATCAGAGACCTTCTTATGACGTGCCTTGAAAGTAATAATTTTCTTCTTTGGAGTTGATTTTTCTTGCTCTTTGAGATCCAGTTCGTGTGTCATCAGTTTGACCATAAGTGTCTAAAGAGTCATGATGATGAGGTCATTTCTTTCAATGTCATTACCTCGGGGTTCCAGTTCTCTGTGAGTCCTTACGCACTTTGTAACACCCTATAATATGTAAAATAATTTTTTTATTATTTAGTTGACTTAAATAGTTATTTTTAGAATTTATAAATATTTATTGTCAAATAGTTATTAGTATATATGGTCCTAGTCATAGTTAAGTTTATAGATGCATATCGACTAGGAATTGTGGCACGACTAGTGTAGTCGTGTACTTTGACTAGTGTATTAACTATGCTAGGGAAGACCTAGCCATATATGTGTCCCAACAAGGAAAACAAGTCAAAGTTGTGACTTAACCCCTATAGACGATTTAACTAAATAGTTATTAAGGCTTTTTTACTTAACCCCTATAGGAAAACAAGTCAAAGTTGTGACTCGATTTTGCTAAACTAGTCAAACTTGACCTGAGTCAAACCCAAGCCCATGTAGTCAGGTAGTGCGTCTAAGGACGTCCACGTAGATATATGTTGTATTGGTATTTTATTTTAATAATTTAGTGTACAATTTTATAAATAATTGTGTATATATAATAAATGGGTTATTGCTATTAAATTAATACTTTATTGGTAAACAAAATAAATAAATTTTCTAAACATATCTTGAGCATTTTTGGGAAGTGGTAGGCCATATATACTTGCATGTATATCTCATAAATAAATGTATATATAAGGTTATTATTAATTGTAAAGGTTGATATATAAATATAGCCCTATAAATAGAAGTAATTATAAAAATTGTAAATATATGCTATGACCACTTGTTTACCATTTTAGAATATTTCTAATAGATATTACTTGTATTTTTATTATATATATATATATATATATATATATAATATATATATATAAAATATATATATATATATATATATATATATATATATATATATATATATATATATATATATATATATATAAAGAAAAAATAGTGAATATCCAGCGAGATTTGTGAAATCTTGCGAGATAAAAAAATCCAATATCACCCGAACCCAATCCAGGCTTATATAGAGCTGAAGGGAAAATAAGAGGGAGAGGAATTTTTCTTACAAACCCTAACCCCTTGTCGAGCGCCACCCCCTCCCTGGATGACCGCACACCACATGTGCATCGCCAGACAACCACTGGAGCTGCCACGCGCGTACCATAGACACAGCGCACAATAGCAGGAATAAGGTGAGAGGCTGGTTTTACAACACGATTTTTGCGTCCTCACTCGACCGATCTCCGAGCCGTTTTCTCTAGTTTGGACACAACCTATACACTTGTAAACCCTTCAATTAGTTTAAATTTAGATGCCCTAGGTTGTCCAGATATTCGATACGAACGTTGCCCAAAAACTGTTCATAAACAGATAAGAAACTGTTTCAAAACCCCTAATTTGGAAGGCAAATAATCGTCGATCCACCAACTAATTTAGAAAACTACTTGAATAGTTATAACGACAATCTATACGGCTTCTAAATGCTATTTGTAGATTTGGATTTCATCTATGATACATCTAGATAAATTAATTTGAAAATCTAAAAAATTGATTTTAAAATTTAAATTTTTTTCTCGATACAGGATCTGTCCCAACAAACCAGATGACTTCGTCGCAATTTAAGAGCATCGAAAGGTGCGTATGGATGTTGCGGGTGTGTGGGCTTTGACAAAACTCAAATTGGTTGTGTGTGTGTGACAAATTCGAGGTGTGTCGGTGCAAAACATGCGTCATTCGACTCATATCATTTTTGCGGTCCTGTGAGCCAAGTTTGGTCTGATTCTGAGACAGTTGATCGGATCGCCGTTTTGGCGGACCTACGATCCGACACAACAAACAATATTGTACACGGCTAATCAGAATCCAAAATTGGACATACTTTTGGGTTAATCAAATATCTGGACTCGTAGGTACTTAACTTATCGACTTTAAAGACCATAGGTTCTGGCATGCTTTTTAGTACGAAGCGGGTCCAACGGCGGACAATATTTTAACCTAAAATTATTGTTTTGCCCCTGTATCAATAATTGAACTTATGGGTAGTCAATCTTAGACTTTTTATATCGAAAGTATTGGTGATGTCAGTTTTAGCATCTGGGGACGTTTGTGAAAGTTCGGCTTTCGTGGCTCACTGATTTGACTAGTTGCTTATTTGGACGTAGACGATTCTACACCAGGCAAGTATACCTTACCAACTTGTACAATATTATGAATGTTTATCATTTATTATTTTAGTTTATTTTTATTTCTTTCTTGTATTATCACATGATTCTTGTACATGCCTCATGATGTTCTCTTTACATGTTTCCTTATATGCTGCATGTTTTCTTTTTCATATCATCTACTGGAACTATGTTTTACTATACTACTTTAGATTTTTGCATTCTTCGTGCGTTGACTTGATTTCATTAGCTGGACTTGACCTTGACTTGATTACCTTTACTTGTCTTGACTTGATCCTAACCTGTTATTAGACGTTGGCTATACCTGACCCCCTCATTCTTGAGCTCCCATCCAGTGCGAATGAGACTCACTATAGTTAGGGAGTCCCCATCTGCCTTCTAACTTTTAGGGCTGTGAGCTCCCTTCGAGTTGCATCCCGATTTATTTGTAGTCACGTTTGATAGCACTATTTTCGACGGCATGGCGCATTCTTTATGTTTATGTTCTTGTATTGTGTCATCTTCAGTTCTTTATTTCTTGTGCCATTTCCTGTCTTTCTATGCATGTTATATACGGTTACAATAGGCTTGTATATTATGTATCTTGTTATGTCCCCTGAGGACCTGGTTATTCTCTAGGCTTAGAAAGAGAGGAGGGCTACCTTGAGGTATATGGTTCTAGAGTCGATAATGGAGATGTACCTTCGTAAGAGGATGAGATAGTGTCACAGGATTTCTCTTGAGACATGCCATTTTCTAATTATAGACGTTGCTACTTTATTACCTTTTAATTCAGCAAACTTGTAATTGATCACTTATTTTACTTCTCTTTGCTATAGTGATGAGTTATTGGGTTATTTTTCATACATTTATTACTGCTGGACAGTTGATATTATTATTATTATTTCTGGACATGGATATCTTGTGTCTTGATTATTCTACGTGGATGAGATTTAGTATTGTACCTTGTGATATGTGTCTTGTGTAGTTATTATGGGTAATTATCATTATTTACAGCTTATTTATTTTACTAATGGTCTTGTAATAAGGTTCAGTCCATTGGTGACGTGTTGCTGGCATGTATTCGTATACCTGGTCCTATGTATTTTGGGACTGGGGCGTTACACAATCTGCGTATCTTCTCATGGTTCTTGTACTCCTTTCTAAGAGAAGAAAGAGGATTAACAATATATGAACATCTGTGCAATGCTCTTATTTGACTTCATTTTGAAAGCCTAATATTCTTGTGTCAGTATATTGATATTAGATTTCGTCACTTGTGAAGTTCCTTCTGTAGGACCGTTGAGCACCTCTAAAAGGAGGGTGACTAGAGTATGTGCGTGTGCAGTAGAACAAATATCACAATTAAAAAAATTATGTACTATGGCCAGTAAGTGCAAATGAATATAGTATATGAATTACAGTAAAGCAATAGTTAAGAAGATTCAAACTCAGTGACACAGCGATATATAATAGTTTTTATTATGGAGGACTAATCCAGTCTTGAGTACTCCTGCTCAATGTTAATCCACTATGGCACAAGCTTTAACTGAGTGCTTACAACTCTTACAACACCATTCTTGGGGATAAGTGCACGACCAACTTCAACAGCACCATGCTTAGGGATGAGTGCACGACCGACTCCAGAAGGCGATTGAAAACTGAAACATTTTCTTAGATAGCCTCCGATACAACTCTTCAAACCAAATGCTTGATTTAACTGAACGATATTGGCTTGGCTAAGAGTATTATAGGCTAGATTTGAAAGTGTAGCTCGTAGAAACCACTTAAAGGAATAGAGAAGAGAATGAGATTGGATGATTTCTAAATATAAAAGTTACTCTCTATCTATAATGTTTTTATTAACCGAATTCAGACAAAGTTCGGGCAGAGTTCGAATGCAGAAATCTCGCATTCGAACGTTTGATACAGATATTCATTGTATTCAGAAATAAATTAAAACTGTATGAACAAACTCGGGTCGAGTTCTGGCCGAGTTCTGCCTGAGTTTTGACAGAACTGTTTGGGCCAATTTTGATGGGTTTGGGACTATTTTTGAATGTGGCTTTTGGATAGAACATTGTGGATAGGTAGGCTATATTTTTGTGGCCTATGAGTAGTTAAGCCAGTACCGATCCTGATCAATCTTACATATTTTTCTAGACTTAAATAAAGATAAAATACAGAAGAAATATGTAAAAGTCTTGATCTTGATTCCATGGTTCTTGATGACGACGCGATGTTTGTAGCTTGTAGCAGTAGCTGCAGACATTCTGACTTGAAACTTGTAGCTATATATATATATATCTTACGTATCGACCAAAGTTAACGTTGATTATCAAAATCAAGTGTGGTCATGACTAGTGGGCCAACAATCTCACCCATTTTGATAATTAACAAATTTTGAGTCTATACCAAAATATTATCTTGAAACTTTTAAATTATACTTGACTTGTCTGAAATCTTAAAAATTTTGATTTTGGTATGCTCATTCTCCCCCTTTGTCATGTAATCAAAATCTAGCACTCCCGTAATTTATGAGCCAAACAACAACAAAGAAACAAAAGACTGATACCAAATATGATATGAAAATGACAAGTCAACAACTCAAGCAGTATTAAATTAGAACATCAGTAGTAGCAGTAAGATATGAAAAATAACAGCTCACATAAAAGATGAAAGTGTTATTACAACTGAAAAAGTCCAAATGCGTAAAAAAATGTGCTGCTACATATAAGATCATCATTATCAAACAGATCCATGAAATACTAAGTCCAAAATATCAAATCAACTATCTGCACCACCAACGGCATCAGTAGGAGGAGAATCAGCAGGTGGCTGGGTCGAATAAAAATAGGCTGTCATAGGGTCGAAGTAGAAAAATATCGGATCATCCTCAAGTCTCGGTCCGTCAAAGGCAGGGTGTCGAATGATAGTTGTCGGTGCAGTAAGATGATGAGCCATCATCCACTGAATGTATGTCATAGCATTTTTCAAGACCTGAACTTGAGAAATATGACAAAACTCAGTATCACTATAACGAATTAGATCGGCCAGATGCTGCTGTTTTCGAAGAGTGACAAAAGCATCGAACCACTGATATAGCTCGTCAATAGTGTGACCCAGGGATTGCACGGGCTGGATCAGCTTGAGTGTCTGCTGGGGCTGCAACTGGTGCTGGAGGAGATGGAGCATCACTAGAAGGATGAGGAAATATTCTAGACCTAAGTAGCTCTGAAGGCATTCTAGAGATAGGACAAGTCTCCAAAGGAATAAAAATTCTAGAAGATTGTCGTCAGATGCATAGGGTAAAGGAGGTTACGGTTTGCCCTCCGACAGTTGATCATAAGAGCTAACATGGTCTTGGAAAAGGAAAAATAAATCCTAAAGTGAATGTGGTACATCGCAGATAGTTCTAAATACGTGATCTCATCAGTAGATCCCGTCTTTGGTAAAAAAGATGAAATAATAATACGATGTAACTCATAAAAATGTTAGTTTAAGTTCCGTACTTACAATCGTCTCCGAGAAACTAGATCAGGATGACACAACACGACTTTGAAGGATTCAAGAGTCATGCCATCAGGAAATTAAATTTTAATAATGTCGACAAGAGCGTCACCATTGTTTGGCATTTGAAAATATTCGCTCAAGTCGATAGAATTTAATTCAAATTCCTTCCCACTGACCGAAGAATGGATACAGTCGATAGATTCTTGCATGTTGTAATAAAATATACGAACTGCATTTTCGTGAATTGAATTTGAAACTTCTAAAAATTCATGAAGACCTAAATTTTAAAAGTGTTCAAATATTCTGAGAAAATAGTAAAACTAATCATTTTATCCGGACAGATATCTCGGTATCCAAAATGATGAAACAAATAGGTAGATCTCTCTAGTGAAACAAAAAGTGTCGGAGCATAATCATCATCATCATCAGGATGAAAGTGACTGAATAGATTAATGAGTTCGTACTCAGACGTAGAAAATGAGGCAACATCCATACTCTTCTTTCTCTTAAACATTCTAGGTGTCGTTATGAAATTGAGAGAGAAAAGAGAAGATTATGCCTAAAAAATGAACAATGATGGAAAAGAATGCCTTCAGAATGCCTTAGATTCTACGAATTTTGGGTTTGGAGGCCTTAGATAGGGCTTTCTAGGATCTAGGGTTTGAGGAAAATTAGGGTTTAAGAGCTCTGGTCGACTATTTTTGGGGAGGAAGATGAAGTAGACAAGTTGCTCTTTCGAATTGTTGATATATAAAAAGTCCCCATAGAGTTCAACCCGAACTTGGCCACTTGAATTTTAGTTCATGTTTGAGTAATGAGTGATAAAAATGACCTAGAAACTTGTAATTCATTGTTTAATTAATATCCATTACCTTGGGTTAGCTGTAGGAATCAGATTCCAGCTACCGGTAGTCCGAAGACACTTGGCACTGTCTCGCTTAGGCTTTTACGTCTTGTTGACAGAAGGACCCTTTCGGCTTGTACCCAAAACAACTTCGATTAATAAAAATCATTGAATCTTAAGTTTTAAGTATTTTTATTAATCATAACACATTATGACTCCGAAAATTCATGATGCCTAGCTCGCAACGCAAATAGTTTAACCGATCTTCGACTAGTGGTTTTGTTAATATATCTGCCAGTTGATGATCTGTGTCAATAAACTCTAGACAAATATTCCCCTATTGTTGGTGATCACGTAAAAAGAGGTGACGTATTTCTATCTGCTTAGTGCGTGAGGGACATACTGGGTTTTTAGTCAGATTAATAGTGCCAATATTGTCATAATATATAAAAATCTTAATGTACTGCAGATTATAACCTTCTAAAAGTTGTGTCATCCACAAAATTTGAGCACAACAATGTCCTACGACGATATACTCAGCCTCAGTTGTTGGTAATGCTACAGAATTTTGTTTCTTGCTATAAACCAAGATACCAAAGCTTTTCCAAGGAAATAACTCATACTGCTGGTACTTTTATGGTCTACTTTGCATACAGTAAAATTAGTATCACAGTAACTAATTAGGTCAAATGATGCGGTTTTGGGACACAATAAGCCGACAGTAGAAGTTCCTTCAAGGTATCGAAAGATCGCTTAATAGCGCATAAGGGTGATTCATAGGGTTAGCTTGATATCGTACATAGAGGCAAACAATAAACATAATATCATGTCGAATAGCAGTTAAATATAGTAAACTATCAATCATACCTCGATACTTACGCTGGTCGACTGGTTTGCCACTTTCATCAATGTCAAGTCGAGTTGTTGTAGCCATTGGCGTGCCGATAGGCTTTACGTTGACGAAGTCAAACTTGTTTAGTAAGTCCTTTATGTACTTGGCTTGATTGATGAAGGTTCCCTGCGAGTATTGTTTGATCTGAAGTTCTAGGAAGTAGATGAGTTCTCCAATCATACTCATCTCAAACTCACTCTGCATACACTTAGCAAAATCTTGACAGAGTTTTTCGTTAGTAGAACCAAATATTATGTCAATAACGTAAATTTGCACAAGCAAAATACTATCATCTGAAGTTTTGATAAACAAGGTTGTATCAATCCTTCCTTTTGAAAAACTATTTTCAAGTAGGAAAGTACTTAGGCTTTCATACCAAGCATGCAGTGCTTATTTGAGTCCATAAAGTACCTTTCTTAACTTGAAAACGTGATCGGGTTATTGAAAATCCTCAAAACTAGGGGGTTGTTTCACAAAAACATCTCCTTTTATAAAACCATTTAAAGATACACTCTTAACGTCCATTTGAAAAAGTTTGAAATTATGAAAAATACAAATGAACAAAATATGTGAATAGATTCTAGTCTAGCAATATGAGCATATGTCTCGTCATAATCAATTTCTTCTTCTTGATTATAACCTTGTGCTATGAAATGTGTTTTGTTGCGTAGAACTTGTCCATCCTTACTAAGTTTATTTCGAACACCCATTTGGTACCAATTATCGATTGCCCAATAGGTTTAGGAACAAGTTCCCAAACATGGTTTCTATCAAATTGATTAAGTGTCTCTTGCATGGCATCAATCCAAAACTCATCATTAAAAGCATCTACTACTGGTTTAGGTTCTACTTGAGAAATAAAACCTCTATTACCTGCTATGTCTCTAGTAAAAGAACGCGTACCTATTCTCTTGGATACATCACCTATATCAAGTGTCTCTGGATGGTCTAGCATGAATTTTATCTTCTTAGGCAGACTTTTCAGATAATTCTCGTTGGTAGCAGTATCTTTAGGTGCCTTGAATTTGTTTTGTACATCTTCATCATCACTGTCATTAGATTTCTGACTGTTGAGCTCATCAAAAGAAATATTAACAAATGCTTCAACAATCATAGATCTTTTATTAAAAATTTATATTCCCTACTCTTGGCAGCATACCCAAACAATATCCCTTTGTCTTCCTTTGAGTCGAACTTACCCAAGTTATCCTTGGTGTTCAGGATAAAGCAGCGACATCCAAAAACTTTAAAATAAGAAATATTTGGAATCTTTCTAAACCATAATCCATAGGGGTTTTTCTTCGATATACATTGAATTATTACCCTATTAAAAACATGACAGACTGTACTTACAACTTCTGCCCAAAAATATTTTCGAAGATTGTGCTGGTTAAGCATGACTCTAGCCATATCGCTAAGAGTTCTATTCTTACGCTCCACAACACCATTTTGTTGAGGAGTTCTATGATCAAATTCATGGTTATATCCATTATCATCATAAAACTTTTTGAAATGAGTATTTTCGGATTTGCCGCCATAATCACTTCAGATTCGAGTAATCATGAAGCCTTTTTCATTTTGTACCATTTTACAAATTAAAATTCAAAAATGAAATCGTTTTTATTAAATAAAAAGTAAAGCCATGTCAATCGAGAGAAATTATCAACTATAATAAAAGCGTAGTGCTTACCGCCAAGACTAGCGACTCTATTAGGACCAAATAAATCCATATGAATTAATTGTAAGGGTCTAGAAGTGCTTACAATATTGATGGATTTAAATGATGACCTAGTTGCTTTGTTTTTTTCATGGTCTGAACATATCATCTCTCTCTTGAAGAAAATTTCTGGGAGTCCTTTTACGAGCTTCTTAGTTGATAGCCGTGAGATAGTGTCCATGTTTGTATGTCCTAGCCTCATGTGCAATAGCCAGCTTTTATCTTGATTGGCTACCAGGCACTTACCTGTACTAGTAATACATTTTAAAAAGAAAATATATATATTGTCTTCCCTAATCCCTTCATATACGTGTTTACTAGTAGACATTTCATATATTGAACATTTGTCTTTTACAAAATTGATACTATAACAGTTATCTGCTAAATGACTAATACTCAACAGGTTATGTTTCAATTCTATGATTAGACAAACATATTTTATTTTCGGGTAGGATGATATACCAACAGTATCGTTTCCTATAATGTTACCTCAAAGATTATTACCAAAGGAAACATACCCTTCTATCTTCATCAATAGCGTAACGAATAAGGATGCATCACCTGTCATGTGCCGCGAACATCCACTATCGAGGATCCATTTGCTTTTAGCATGAGAATGTTGAAGGTCCACCTACAAAATAAGTAGATGTAAGCTTTGGTACCCATTTCTTCAAGGGTCCATAATAATTAGTTTTAGGAATCCAAGTAAGTATATTTGTGTCAACTAACTTTCTAGCTATAGAATACTATGATATGTTCCCATGTTCACCATAGTATATGCATGTGATTTTTGAAATAGTGTTCTTTGTTTCTGTGTTAACATGTTTCTTGTGTATCTTTCATGGAAACATGTATGTAAAAGCATAGTTGTAAGAAACGTGTTGCTTACGTGCTTTCTTTGGTTTAGTCCATTGTGGTACATGTATAGTATTATGACTAACCTTAGGCTGTATAATTATTTGATCTCTAACTTTTAAGAGATTGTACAAGAATCTTTGAATTTAGCAGTTATATCCGTGAGTCTCTGTGCAGTGACTAGGTGTCTCTTCTTCAAGATGTCATATAGTTCTTGCACTTTGACATAGTCTCTTTCTTTCTGTTCTATAGTGAGGATAGCCTCATGATAGTCCAATCTAATTTTGGCTATCTCCTTCGTGTTACCGGTAGTAAACGTCTCTTTGATATCTTCAAGAAGATTAGACAGTCTAGTTACTTCGGTTGTGTATGCCTTAATCTCCTTGCGATACTGCTTATACTTATCCAACGTATTTCTGTGTTTTTCAAGTAATTTGCTAAAGGCATTTTCTAACTAGTTAAAGGTAAAATCATCATAAATAGGGTTTTTTTATACCTTATTGTATGCCATTAGACAGACATTTACATTGTTGTTTTGTCTGTCCTCCTCTTCTGATTCACTAGCCTCTCTTTCGTGCCTGATGTTGGTGTTTGCATAATCACTACACCAAAAGAGCAATTTTGAAATGTTTGACAATTTTAGTTTTGGAACGGTACATAGGTGTTCCTAGCAATTGAAACACTTTCTAACCGTTCCAAATTGATAAAATTTTACAAAAATTAATTTTCTAAAATTTAAGTAATTATTTTACATTGTGGAACAGTTAGAAAATATTTCTATTATTGTTTAACCACACGTGCTAGTCACGTGACTGGACGACAAAAGTGTTCCCTCATCTCTGTGCATCTCATTTTTTTATTTATTAGGATCCATCTCCCTCCCTTATTCCAGTCTCATCCCCCTACCCCCCACCCCTCCCTGTCACGTTCTCCCCTCGATGGCACTGCTATACTTTGTCGCCTCTCCCCATCGGCGTTGTTATCTTCTACCCCGACTTTTATTTTCGACGGCCGCAACATGGTCGACACCGGGAGGCTGAGGGAGATTGGCTTCATCGTCTACTCCATCGGGAAGCCTCTCGATCGGTGGGTCAAGGACATGTCTGCTATGGCTTAAGAAGGAGGATATCTGCTCTTCTTTACCACTCAACCCTCTATAGTGATTCTTTTCTATTGTCATTTCTCATATGTCCCTCTAGTTTTGTTTGCAGTTTCATAGTGTTATGAATAAGTTAACTCGTTTTTCACTATGATACTTATATATGCATCTTCTTCTGTTGAGATCAGATTACCCCCTCCCCGGTCCCTCTTTCCCATGCTTTCCCTCACCCGCCCTTATCTAAAATTAGTCTCTTACATACTAATTAGGGTTGTTTGTATAGGTTAGGGTTTTTCTTGAAGAGGTTGAAGCTTGGAATCAAGCAACCAAAAGGTACCTTATTCTCTACCATATGGTATTTATTTTATGTTTTGAACTTATTATGGTTTATATTATATGCGCATTATGTTTTTTGGGCGAAAATTAAGTTAAACTTGATTTGGGGATACTTGATTTGAGGACATTAATATGAACTTTTAGAAGTAACTCAAAAAATGGTTTAGGAGCAGGGCATACTAGCAGTAGCCCTAGCTTCAACGTTGACAACTTCAGCCCAGTTATTCCATAGCAACAACTGAACATACCAAGCTTAAAACTTCTTACCTGTCATATTGACTTGATTATATCATGTAACCCCCTGTAATGTCTTCTGTTGAGAAATTCGGAATGTTACTAGCTTTCTTGTCTTATTCTTTTTTCTCTTGGATGATTCTTTGATGCAAGGAAACTAGAAGTCATAGATTTTCCTATGGTGTGCTCCCTTTTTCCATATGTTTGTGGACACACACGAAAAAGAAGAAAAAGCACCGTCTTTTCTTATTAGCGTAAGACACCATAAATCGAGTACACCTGAGAGATCCTGTACAGAGAATCCCCAAGTATAAAAGAATTCTAAAAAATGGTACGATACAGATCGAGCGACAGTTGTTCCTTTACTCCGTTGACACTCCGATTTACAAAAGTGGGAGAAAAACTAAGAAAATTGCTAACTCTCGACTCATTGGAAAGAAGGGCAGTAATTTGGCTCTGAAATGCTCTCCGTTCGGTGTTTTTTAAGAGGCATGTGACCTCTATTTATAGTTGTTTTACACTGAAATGACTATTATGTGCACACAGGGGAAAAATATACTGATTTCCCTGTGGGCAGCATAGTCTTCCTTTGGGCACATATAGTGTAGGCGCATAAAGACTGGATGATCGTGGGTAGATCATGGGGTTGACGTGGCTGCATGTTTCGGTGCACGACTGCTCATGAAGACTGACGTGGCCGTATGCTTCGCTGTACGACTGATCATGGATGTTGACCGAGTCGTGGTGTTGTCCTGACTTGGGCACATAGTATGCGAACAGGGCTTTGCACCCTCTTCTGGAGGAGCCATAGTGGGCGCATAGGGATTTTACATATGGGCGCATAGGATTTGCATTGTGGATGTCTGCCACTTTCTGACTTGGGCACATAGCTACCTCCAGACTTGGGCACATAGATACTTCCAGACTTGGGCGCATAAATACTTCTAGATTGGGTGCATAATGCTTAAATTTTCATGCTTCTACAAGACCCCCTTCAAAGTTTTTGATACTCGAACGAGTTCGAAATACTTTGAAAGAAGCATGGAAGACTGTTTTCTTATAGCTCTGTAGGCGCATAGTAAAACACTCTCTTTGGGCACATAGATGCTGCCAGGCTATCAAGAGATGGTTGTTGAGATCTTCTTCAAAAATATGAACTGACAAATTCATCAGAGCGGAATTTGAAGAGGTCCATCCTTCGTGCGATGTCTATGCATTATCCACATCAGCAAGTAGCAGACGCATAATGTGCAAAAGACCAAGTCTACATGGGCGCATAGACCATATAGGTGCATAGGTCATGTGGGCACATAACTCTGGTTCATGCCTATAAATAGGCCTTTGAGGAGAGAGAAAATTAATTCTCCTCTTAATCTCAAAAAACCTTTCAAGAGACTCTTCATTTCTTCTCTGCACGAATCATGGCTCCCAAGACTGTCAAGAAATTCACGAAGGGCAAGGAACCTGCATCGAGCGGTTTTCCTCCTTCGACAGTGTCTCTGCTAGTCCAAGACCCCATTCTGGATGAGGCTACGCTTCAAAACGAAGTCCTGAGCATTAATTTGTGATGCTCGGACTTCTTTTTGCTTGGGCGCATAAACATTGATATGCGTCCAAAGCGTCACACTTCTGTGAGCATTCTCATGCGTCCACAAAAGTATACGCCCACAGCACTTTGTTGTGTTTTATGCACCTACGCAGAAAGCTTCTGTGTTTGAGCACTCTTATGCGCCTGCAAGACTATATGCCCATATGCTTGTTGCATGTCATGCGTCCATACATAACATATGTGTTTGAAGATTCTTATGTGCCTACAGGCCGTTTTGGGCGCATAACAACTGGACGCATAGAATTCTTCCAGCACTTAGCTCTTTTTTCTGTAGATTCTAAGCCTGAATTTTTTTCTTCTGTCTTTGCAGTTAACATGGTCGTCCCGGAACTCGGTGGAATTCCTCTCGGCTCTGCTCGCCAAGTTCTCGGTTCGAGCCTCGTAACCAACATGATTAGAAATGTTCAGGCCAAGATCAGCCAGAATCAGCCTTCATTGTGGATGATTGCTATGTTTAAACAGGATAAGGTGTTCCTGAAGCAGTTGATAAACGATAAAAAGTTCCTGTTCGGAGGGGCGCAAAGTCTTAAGAAGCCGTAATTTTTGTTCAGGTGACAGCTTGGGATTTAAGGACGACGAGACGATACGCCTGAGAGACCCTTTAGGTGGTCAGGTTAAACAACCAAAGGATATGGTTGCCGATGATGGATCGCCAATATCCTCTGTCGGCGTTCACCGATCTAGCTGTAGGGAGGCAGATGAAATGGGACTTAACCCCTAACTTCATAGGGTCATCTTCGAAAAGATACAGTTTAGCTTCGGTGATCGGAAGAGGGACACTTTTAAGTGTGTCAAGGGCTCTACGTACTATTCCACGAGGGGGCTGCACCCTGGTGCCATAATAAACGATATCCCGACCGACCTTCATCCTTATGCTGCCGACACACTTTCCAATCTGATGATGTCGAAGAATAGGTCGTATCCCGTAGGAAAGATGCGGATGGAAGGTTAGAGGTACCCCGTTTCATTTTGGAGTGACCTTACTGAATGGGTGCTTTCAACCTATGAAGACACCTTAAAGGCTGCTAGCCTTTTTCATGCTATCAGAGCCACTCAATATAGCGTAAAGACGAATTGGCCCATGTTTGTTTCTCTGGCAGAGTTGTACAATAATCATACCTGCACTTTCTTCACTCTGGGCGGGGAGATGGGCTTGGCCCTCCGTGAGATGCAGGAAATATCGAAGCTTCCTTGGGGCACAGAGCCGTACGAAGAATATGTCCCTTGTGATGAGGAACTCCTGGACCTGGAGAGGGAAAACTCTGAGATGACAGATGTGTATAAGGAGTTATTATGTTATTTACTCATCTGCCACAGGATCAATAAGAAAGGAAAGACTGGGGGGGCTAATCCCCATACGAGATCTTGGACGAGCTATATCTTCGCTCAAGAAGAATGAAAAGGTCCGGCCTGCTTTTCGATTCGTAAGCCCCTGACAAAATATGAAATAGAGGAACTGATGACAGATCACGGGGTCACAGATACTGATGACAGTAATGATCCTGAGGGGGATTCCCTGATTTACCACTTCTTCCGACAAGCTGAGTTTAAGTTGTCGGAGAAAGCTGTGCTAGCGGCTTTTTCTGATGATCTGGATCCGCGACTGCGTAGTCCCTGGTGGTTCAGGGTCTATTGAAAGGATGAGCCGGAGTATGATACTTCTGGCTGTAAAGCTGGCATTTGGATACCGGCTTGCCCTGCTTCCTGCGATGCTCTACGCCATCCAACGAGGTCTACGATATTTTGTTGGAAACTGCGGTAACTCCTGACGGTAGAACAGATTTTGCCCGGACCGAACTCCCTTATTATTTTTAATGGGATTGTTGCTGTTGCACTGTCCCAAACTAATGAATGCTACGCCGGTGGCAGACTCTTTGGCAGGAGATGCCTTTCTTCGAAGATTTTGTGATGCAGACTGGGCCGTTACTGGAGTGCCTGCTTATAGAAAGGCCTTAAACTTTCTTCAGAACTACGAGTTCTTCAGGATATCCCTCCATCCGATAGTGGCAACGCAGGGGATACTTTAGTGGATGAGGGAGCCCATACTACTAGCTTGATCGCTGAGGCATTCTATTGGCTCCAGTATATTACGCCCTCGTATCTGGTGCTCAGGAATAGGAATCACACCTACCTTGAGCCTTATCTATCGAGCCGTTTTGCGCGGCAATTTAGCAATAGTCAGCTTCTTCTGGACAATCCTAGCCTGTATTTGGAGTTGATAGGTAGCTTGATCGATGGAGCTCGTACATGGGTTTATTACAACGTCGGATGCACGGGGGCACTTTTTAATCTGCCAGAAGATAAGCCTGAGACCCACCTGCTCTATGCTGCTGCCAAATTTTATAATCAAATCAATACCTTTCATCCCGGGTATGATCGTGAGCAGAGTTTGATATTGTGGACCAGGTTTGGCCCCAATCCTGCAAATGTGAAATGAGCCCGAAAGATGCCAAAGGGCAGTAAAATGGAGAGCGTCGCTCCAGCCATTAAGCAGGTCACAGCACCACAACAGAGAGCTGCTCTTAGGGAACCGACAGTGCCTCCAAGGAAGGATACCGAAGATGATTTTGTTCTCTCCGATCTTCCTCGGAAGAGGAAAGCCTCAACTGAACTGGCCCAGGAGCCAAATTTTAAGAGGAAGAAGAAGATTGTTGCCTCAAGGAGAGCCAAGGAGGTGGGTGCTGGATCACCTCCTTTAAGAAGATCTTCTCGGCAGACTGGAAGAGGTGGAACGGCATCGTGGGCCGTTACCATTCATTAGGTAGATCCATTTCTAGACTCCATAGCCGTTTTGGTCGAACCACTACTTGTGCAGTCTTTGAATGAAGCTTTCTCACCCTAGCATTTGTCCTTTGCACAGGACCCTGAAGTTGCGATCGAGGCGGGTGCCTCTTCGTCTTAAGAGGTAGATGTCACAACAGTGTCCCCTCCTCGTCCACAACCGGCAGACGAAGTTCAGCCTTCCCCAGTCAAAGGGGCAGAGTCAAGGGATGACCAGGGCAAAGACCTGTACTACGATAGCGACCATAAAGCTAGTCTGTAATGCCCCAGTCCTAAAATATGTAGGACTAGGAACGTAGACATGCCAGCCGTATAATAAATATATGTAAGCTGTAAAATACAGTAGAACCATGACTAATCTCATCCACACAAAATAAATGAATAAAAGATATTATATAATGATAATGAATCGTCTTGATACAATATGTTGGGCGGAGACAAATCCACTACCAACAAGTAAAGGAAAAATATATGGGAAATGAAATGAATTTGGCGAGCGAAGCGAAGACGATCCAAGCGTAATTATCCTCGAAGAAATGGAGATGGTCACGGCTAGAGCTAGAACACCTGCGAAAGACAAGAGCACGCACCTGGCGAGATAACTAGGTCCTCAAAGGGACGTAACAAGATACAGGAAGAACATGCCATAAATACTGAATACAAAATATGCCACAAAGAAAATAAGTGACAAGACAACACTAAGGTAATCTAACCATACTACTGTGTTCATGCAGTTAAGAACAAACCTCCAACGCAAGGGTATCTGGCTCAGGAACATTAATATCAGATATAGTCCAATCAGGATACCAGGGACCTCAAAGCATAACATTCCTCGAATGTCAGAGGCCAGCAGGATCAGTAATAGGAAAGTGCATAAGGACCCATACGTTAAGGAACTGTTCTTCCCACCCAATGCCAAAAAGAATTACATCCATGTCTTATATACCTCTACTAACTGCTAAGTCTCCAAACATGCCTCTATTAGCAGTTAGCCCTAATGCATGTACATGGGGGATCAGCCCATACGCAAGGACCCCTACATGCTACTCGTCTTACACATCCTCGTGGTACAATTGTGTCGAGGCATATGCAATACACTACAAACGGTAGTCCCCTAACTCTATGTTCATATGCAATCAAAGGATAGTAACAAAGTAAACTAATAATCACTGAGCATATAGTAAATCAAGAACTGTAATAGCTGAAAATAATGAACAGTGATATGTAATAAAATGCAGACTGAATATAAACAGTATAATGGCAAGGTATCTTGCCTGGTGGTGTTGCCTGGTGTGATGCGATGATTGTGATGTCCTGTTTTGTCCAATAGCTGGGATCGATGCATGAGGGTCGGAATTCACAAAAATAGAAAGGCACGAATTAGACATGATTGGTGGTACTCGCGGAGACTTTGTGGAAATAAGTGCTTATACTAATTTGAAAATATTTATACATACTTGAAATTACTTGAAAATTACCTCTATGTAACTACTTGAAAATATATATATATATATATATATATATATATATATATATATATATATATATACATATATATATAGTCAAATATATATAGTCAAAAATATATATATATATATAGTCAAATATATCCTTAGGTAAAATATTTTTTAAGGCAAGATAAAATTTAATTAGATAGATATACTAAGTAATATTTCTTTAAGTTATTAAAATATATATATATTCAAAATTTCTCAAAATAATATATTAGTCCCCTTTTTTCAAGAATTTGAAATTATCTATATAAGGCCCACGCCCTTTTTGTTTACAAAATAAGCTTTTAGAATAATACTAATGGAGTACTATTAATAATACTAGTATTATAACAATAAAATCCATTTAACTATTACTAAATAAGTTATACTAGTAATTAGGAATTACAAGTACTCTTGTAATTGTTTACCTAAAATATGAAACCAATAATAATAATAATACAGATCATAATAATAATACCAATACTAGTAAATATATATATTTATTATTATTAATTTTTTTAACAAAACCCGGCCCATGGGCTCGTCCCAAAATACAGTTATTAACTCTTTTTTTTCTTTTTTCCAAGGTCGGCCCAATTGGGCCTGGCCCAATCTTTATACCCACATCTCATTGTGAGAGAGAGAGAGTACAGAGGAAGGAAAGGGAAGGAAAGCAGAGAGAGGAAGAGGATTATCGGAGAGGCGCTGCTCAGGCGCTCGGCCTGGCGGCGGAAGGGCGGAGATCTGGCGGTTGGTCGGAGCGGGGTCCCGTGCGCACGGCACGGCTACGGCGGCTGGACGTGAGGAAGGAGACGTCTGCGGATGCGACAGTTCCGGAGGCCATCGTGCGGTCGGGCGCAACAGGGTGGCGGTGGATGGGCGCACGGCGCCAGAGTTTGGTGGAGGCGGCGCTCGGCACAGCCATCGGCTAGAGGTCGGCGGGCCTGGCGGAGAGGAGAAGCCAGTGTCGCGCGACCATGGAGAATCGGGGTTGCCGTCGGTCGCACGGCTCGGAGGATGCGGAGAGGGTTTCCAGAGGGCTCTTCACCGGAGTGCGATGTCGGAGGGATCCCGGTGGAACGGTGGCCGGGTGGAGGCGGAGAGACGCGGCTCAAGACTGCGTTGCGTCGGAGGGGCACGCGGCGGTGCTGTCGAGTTTCGCGCGACGGCCGTTCAACTCCTGTGTGAACGGCTCGATGCGGCAGACGCACTCGATCCGGGGAACGACGTCGAAGGGAAACTGGAGGCGGATGCAGCGCACGACGAAGCTGGGTCGGCGAAGGTGAGGGTTCGTTTCCTCCCTCCTTCTTCTTTTATTGATGGTGGTGGTAGGGTTACGGATTGGGCAGTGGCTGCGGCCGGTGATGGCCGCGGCAGGGGCATGGTGTTATACGGGTTTTGGTGGTCGTGGTGGTGTTGGGAGTTTGGCAAGGGGTTGGTGGAAGTACGGGCGATGGATGCGTCGGGAAGGGATGGTGGTGACAACGACGATGGTGGTGTTGGCTGCCGCGGTGATGGCGTAGGAGTCGAGGTACTGATGACGGCGAGGGTGGTGCAGTGGCGGTGACAAACGATGATGACGACGGATGATGGTCAGTTGCTGGGGACACTGAAGTCAGATAAGGGATAGGATCGTCAGGTGGGATGTGTCGTGCCGGGGTTGTGCTCCGACACGAGGTGGACGTCCGGTTTGTCGGACGGGAAAATATTTATTTGTAGAAAAAATAACATAGTGGATGGGAAGCACAGACACGATGCACAATCTGTGGATGGTGGAAGTTTATGGATGAGTATCTCTCCTTATATAGGAGGTGGAAATTCCGAGTTGGATAGGGATTGGGAAAATTTAAATTCCCCATAGATAATATCATATTAAATTAAATTCGATTTAAACTTTAAATCGTTCAAACCCAAATCAAACATAAAACCTCCACTCATTTAATTCGAATTCAAATGAAATCTTTTCTAATTTAAATTAGCATATTTAATCAAATATTAAAATCAACAAAATCTCAAGTATCATTTTCATAATTAAATAAATATAAAAATAATTAATTTCAAAAATAACGATAAATACTTAAATATTAAATCATGAAATAACTTTTATAAATAACAAAATATTTTAAATAACAACTTTCAAATTTTGCAAAATATTTGGAATACATTTCATATAAACCACAATTTTCAAATCAGTACTTATTTTTAAACGACGAACAAAATAACTTTTTTTAAAGAAAAATATTTATTACATATTATTTTGAAAACTAAATTCTTCTATATACATAAAATTTCTAATAAAATGTTTTACAAAAATATGTACCTCGCATATATTCGCACTCGACGAGCAATTATGAAATGCAAATCTCACACGCTACGCAAATACAACAAATACGAATTCGTATGTGGCGTAAAGATACGAAGTACAAAATAAATACAATAATATTTTTAAGAAAATCGTAGTAGAAATTTAGGGGGTTTACATCCTACCCAACTTAAAAGAATTTCGTCCTCGAAATTTAGGAGTAATTAGGGTAGGTAGGGCGAAGGGGATGGAAAGAGTTTATTCGAATAGATGTATGAGATCTTCTTGGGACGAGAATGCAAACAAATATTCGATGAGGAGGCGAGCGACATTTCAACGGTAATATGTCATTTGATAGACTAGAACAGAAAATTTTGATGGTTTTAGTTTAGATCACGATCATGCATATGACAACCAATCAATGACTAAGCTTGATCAACCCTAACATTTACCTTTAAAAAGGGCAACCTCATAAGTAGGTAATAAACTCCTTAATCATCAATATTCAGGTAATCTCTCTTATCATAATTCGTTCTTTCCAAACATCACTTTCGTTCCACGTCCCCTTAAAAATTTAACAAAACAAACATGCTTATAAATATACTATATATTTCTCTATCTCGTCATAGAATTTGAAACAGTCTTAAATTTTGAATTCCATAATCTCTATTATACTAGCTCACTTACATATATCTTCCCAAGTTATGAATTCCTCTAAAATTAAAATTCCAAAACCTTCAACCAATTTGGCCCAAGTAAAAGTTAAATCTTCTTACTACAAATTTGTATTTATTAGTCAATGTACAATGCATCCATAGGTACCAAAATAAAAGTCCGTCTTCAATGTTCGATAAATCTTAAAAACTAACAGTATACCTTCATAACTCGATCTTCTATCATCATAATTGAAAATTTTCTAAAATATTTATTAGTCTCTTTCGAAAATTTGAATTCAACAATCTCCTCTTTTTGATGGTAGAAATGAAACTCATCTTAACTTCATAGTCATAATCATCTTAGAACCTAATTCTCCATGCATCAAAAATGTAAAGGTTTCATTCTTCAACAATTGGTTATCCTCGAAAACTAATATCATCATAATACTATATGTTACCGAAGGCAATGTCAACATTATCCTTATCAAAATTTTGCATTCATAAATTTAATATATAAATTGGGTTCTTAAACCACTAACACTTTAGAAGATTCTTCACTCGATATGTAGTTACCTCAAAACAAATTTTGAAATTTGAGAAGTCTATTTATCCTTGAGTGTTTCATCAAAACATAATATATCATTCCTTACTTCATCTATTCGGATTCCTCGCACATTTTCATTTATGTCCCATCTATACCTCATTATCTCGTTATTATCTTAACCAACTACATTATTTATCCATGCTGTGGGGTTCTCCAATCTAACCTCTACTAACCCAAGATTGTCATGATCAAATTTTATTTCACATAAGGAAATGATACAATGAACAAGGTTGCAAAAACTATGGAGGAATCATAGTGAAATATAAGTAAAGCAGTTTAATTGGAAGAGAGAAGGGTAAGGGTTGTAATATTGAAAAGCGAAAAGATGTTATGTGTCTACGTGAATCAAGATAAGACATGAAAATAAATGACAAGAGTTAAGCAGTCAAGATAAAACGCAAGGTTAAGCATTTAAGGGATGTAATAGATCGCAATCATATATTAGGTAAAAAAATTTGAGTCGAGGTTGAGTCCATATATGTAGTCAAAAGTATATCGGTACCATGGTAAAGGTTATAGTTTAGTCTTTATGACCCGAAAGTCGTACCATAAAAATAGAGTACAAGGGGACGTGTTTTATTGGGACATGATATACCTACATGAAGGTGAGCTCGTCTAGGTCTTGCATATAAAATTTGTGCGAAGGAAAAGTCTAGTGTTGTGCTCCAAATATCAAAGTCACGATAGGGAACGTCAAATGATCAAAATAGAAAGTGGGTTTTCATAATGTACTAATTAATGCACAAAAATAAAAGGTTAAAGCATGAAATAAAGATAATTAGGAAACCTCGTAGATCAAGGTAAAATAAGTTAGGGCCACAGTTTCTAGGGAGAAGATAGTCTCCTTGATAAGGGTATGGTCAAGGGAATGATTCTAATCGTTTCTAAGTTTCAAACAATTAGATGGTCACTAATAAAGATCTGGATTCGAGGGAAGGTCGAGTAAGTCAAAGATATGTTTATCGGTTTGGGTGATGACTAACTACACTTGAGTATATACAACTGTCATGTCAATTAATGAGGAATACTTGTATCCCATTAGGGTGACCTTGTTTGCTTCTTTGTCCTCTAACAATATATGAACTAGTCTAAAATTTCAAGTTCCTCAAAAGTTTCTCAATAAAATTCTCAAGATATTCCACCAGATTTTCTAATCATCTTAGGCTGTCAAGTTTAATCTAAATTTAAATTTCTAATCAATCTCAAAATAACCCTTGTATATCGCAAATCAAATAAATAATTTTTTTTCCAAATCTTAAACTCAATATTTAAATAAGTTTATCAGCCAAATTTCATACTATAAAATAGAACATTTAAATAACTCTCGAATTTAATTATATGTCCTTCAATGTGTATATCTAGCTTCCAATAAGTAACAACTACTCTTCAAAAGTAATTTTTTTTCCAAAATTTAAATATCCGTAATCAAGGCTTTAAACTCGAAATCCGAATAACCTTATAAATCATAGATCATATGACATAATTTAATTCAAAAACATTTACCAAAATTTATCAATCGTCCTCAAAGTTTTGTCACTCGTAAATCATACTTTTTAAAAATTTAAGATAATTTTCAAATCAAATTTATATCCCTCCAAAAATGTATAGCTATAACTCAATAAATCATACATGCTCAATGCAAATCAAATTAATTTGTTTTCTCGATCTAGCTATCCTCTTGTGTATACCACCTTGTAATATCAAAATAAAAATTTTCCACTATCCTTTGATAGCGGTAATATGCTACTACCCAACTTGTAATTAACTAATCCTTAAGATCATATTTCTAGGAAAATAAATGCCTTTATAACTCAAATAAAATTTCAATGCATATTAATTGTCAATGTAACCTTCTAGCCATGTGTTTGACCTATGAGCATATACTAGTGTAGTCATCTTACTAAGCGCGAAACTAAAAATTTACGGTAGATGGAGTCAAGCAAGATGCAAATCAAGGAGGTCGATCGAGAGTTCAGAATTTGAAGTGAAGAAAGTATGTCAAGTAGGTGGATGAGATTCTAGACTCTAATCCTATATTGCAGGCCCGTTCGGTACAATCATGTAACCAAAACGGCAAACTAAACCTGCATAGGCCACCACAAAAACATGTAACACCCCAGTCCTAAAATGCGTAGTACTAGGAACGTAGGGATGCCAGCGGTATAATAAATATACGTAAGCTGTAAAATGCAGTAGAACTATGACTAATCTCATCCATACAAAATAAATGAATAAAAGATATTATATAATGATAATGAATCGTCTTGATACAATATGTTGGGCGGAGACAAATCCACTACCAGCAAGTAAAGGAAAAATATATGGGAAATGAATTGAATTTGGCGAGCGAAGCGAAGACGATCCAAGCGCAATCATCCTCGAAGAAATAGAGATGGTCACGGCTAGAGCTAGAACACCTGCGAAAGATAAAAGCACACACCTGGCGAAATAACCAGGTCCTCAAAGGGACGTAACAAGATACAGGAAGAACATGCCATAAATACTGAATACAAAATATGTCACAAAGAAAATAAGTGACAAGACAATAATAAGGTAATCTAACCGTACTACTGTGTTCATGCAGTTAAGAACAAACCTCCAACGCATGGGTATCTGGCTCAGGAGCAGTAATCTCAGGTATGGTCCCATCAGGATACCAAGGACCTCAAAGCATAACATTTCTCAGATGTCAGAGGCCAGCAGGATCAGTAATAGGAAAGTGCATAAGGACCCATACGTTAAGGAACTGTTCTTCCTACCCAATGCCTAAAAGAGTTACATCCATGTCTCATATACCTCTACTAACTGCTAAGTCTCCTAACATACCTTTATTAGCAGTTAGCCCTAATGCATGCACATGGGGGATCAGCCCATACGCAAGGACCCCTACCTGCTACTCGTCTCACACATCCTCGTGGTACAACTGTGTCGAGACATATACAATACACTACAAATGGTAGTCCCCTAACTCTAGGTTCATATGCAATCAAAGGATAGTAACAAAGTAAACTAATAATCACTGAGCATGTAGTAAATCAAGAACTGTAATAGTTGGAAATAATGAACAGTAATATGTAATAAAATACAGACTGAATATAAACAGTATAATGGCAAGGTATCTTGCCTGGTCGTGTTGCCTGGTGTAATGCGATGATCGTGATGTCCTGTTTTGTCCAATCGCCGGGATCGATGTATGAGGGTCGAAATTCACAAAAATAGAAAGGCACGAATTAGACATGATTGGTGGTACTCGCGGAGACTTTGTGGAAATAAGTGCTTATACTAATTTGAAAATATTTATACATACTTGAAAATACTTGAAAATTACCTCTATGTAACTACTTGAAAATATATATATATATATATATATATATATATATATATATATATATATATATATATATATATATTTTATTTTTTTTATTTTTTTATTTTTTTTATTTATATATATACATATATATATATATATATATATATATATATATATAATTTTAGATATACATATATATATATATATTTTTTTTTTTTATATATACATATATATATACATATAAAAGCGGCGGCAGCGACGATCTGATGCCCGTGAGAAGTGTTCCAGCTGGCCAGTAGGTCGTTTATTGCCCCCGGTCGTGGGGGCCATTTTGAACCTGTGATGCATTTGGGACCAAATGTTAGAGGCAGAATCTCCATGGAGTAGGACGTGATCGGCAGATTCCTGATGAGGGATCAAACAGCAGTGGCATTTGGACGCCAGACAGTATCCGAAGGAATTGACGGCATCGTCCGTGGGGAGTTTACGACGCACGGCACGCCAGATAAGAATGGACCATTTCACAGGAATGCACGTGTGCCAAAACTTGGCAGAAGGGGAGTTCGTGGCTTCGATGCCTCTGAAGGTTGCTCTGGCTGAAGCCAGGGTGAAGACGCCACCCGGGTTGGGTGACCAACTGAGCACATCCTCCGCGTCATTGATCGACAAATGAGAGGTGGCCAGGCTCGCCAATGCCGCCGGGCCAAGCCAATCATGAACCCTGATCCAATCCCACCCAGATGCATATATATATATATATATATTATATATATATATATATATATATATATATATATATATATATATATATATATATATATAGTCAAATATATCCTTAGGTAAAATATATTTTAAGGCAAGATAAAATTTAATTAGATAGATATACTAAGTAATATTTCTTTAAGTTATTAAAATATATATATTCAAAATTTCTCAAAATAATATATTAGTCCCCTTTTTTTCAAGAATTTTAAATTATCTATATAAGGCCCATGCCCTTTTTGTTTACAAAATAAGCTTTTAGAATAATACTAATGGAGTACTACTAATAATATTAGTATTATAACAATAAAATACATTTAACTATTACTAAATAAGTTATACTAGTTATTAGGAGTTGCAAGTACTCTTGTAATTGTTTACCTAAAATATGAAACAAATAATAATAATAATACAGATCGTAATAATAATATCAATACTAGTAAATATATATTTATTATTACTAAAAAAAATTAACAAAACCTGGCCCATGGGCTCGTCCCAAAATACAGTTATTAACTCTATCTTTTTCTTTTCTTTTTTCTTTTTCCAAGGCCGGCCTTATTGGGCCTGGCTCAATCTTTATACCCACATCTCATCGTGAGAGAGAGTACAGAGGAAGGAAAGGAAAGGAAAGTAGAGCGAGGAAGAGGATTACAGGAGAGGCGCTACTCCGGCGCTCGGCCTGGCGACGGAAGGGCGGAGATCCGGCGGTTGGTCGGAGCGGGGTCCCGTGCTTGCGGCACGATGGCGGCAGCTGGACGTGGGGAAGGAGACGCCTGCGGATGCGACAGTTTCGGAGGCCATCGCACGGTTGGGCACAGCAAGGTGGCGGCGGATGGGCGCACGGTGCCAAAGTTTGGTAGAGGCGGCGCTCGGCACATCCATCGGCGAGAGGTCGGCGGGCCTAGCGGAGAGGAGAAGCCGGTGTCGCACGGCCATGGTGGATCGGGGTTGCCGTCGGTCGCGCTGTTCGAAGGATACGGAGAGGGTTTCCAAAGGCCTCTTCACCGGAGCGCGACGCCAGAGGGATCCTGGTGGAACGGTGGCTGGGTGGAGACGGAGAGACGCGGCTCAAGGCTGCGTTGCGCCGGAGGGGCACGTGGCGGTACTGCCGAGTTTCGTGCGACGGCCGTTCAACTCCTGTGTGAACGGCTCGATGCGAAAGACACGCTCGATCTAGGGAACAACGTCGAAGGGAAACTGGAGGCGGATGCGACGTACGGCGAAGCTGGGTCGGCAAAGGTGCGGGTTCGTTTCCCCCTCCTTCTTTTCATGGGTGGTGGTGGTAGAGTTACGGATTGGGTAGTAGCTGCGGCCGGGGATGGCCGCGACAGGAGCGTGGTATTATACGAGTTTTGGTGGTGTTGGGAGTTTGGCAAGGGGTTGATGGAAGTGCGGGCGGTGGATGCGTCGGGAAGCGATGGTGGTGACAGCGGCGATGGTGGTGTTGGCTGCCACGGTGATGGCGTAGGAGTCGAGGTGCTAATGACGACGAGGGTGGTGCAGTGGCGGTGACAAATGATGATGACAACGAACGATGGTCGGTTGCTGGGGACACTGAAGTCGGATTAGTGATAGGATCGTCGGATGGGATGTGTCGTGCCGGGGTTGTGTCCCGACACGAGGTGGACGTCCTGTTTATCGAACGGGAAAAGAAGTATTTGTAGAGAAAATAACGTAGTGGATGGGAAGCACAGACACGATGCACAATATGTGGATGGTGGAAGTTTATGGATGAGTACCTCTCCTTATATAGGAGGTGGAAATTTTGAGTTGGATAGGGACTGGTAAAATTTAAATTCTCCATAGATAATATCATATTAAATTAAATTCGATTTAAACTTTAATTCGTTCAAACCCAAATCAAACATAAAACCTCCACTCATTTAATTCGAATTCAAATAAAATATTTTCTAATTTAAATTAGCATATTTAATCAAATATTAAAATCAACAAAATCTCAAGTATTATTTTCATAATTAAATAAATATAGAAATAATTAATTTCAAAAATCACGATAAATACTTAAATATTAAATCATAAAATAACTTTTATAAATAACAAAATATTTTAAATAACAACTTTCAAATTTTGCAAAATATTTGGAATATATTTCATATAAGCCACAATTTTCAAATCACTACTTATTTTTAAACGATGAAAAAAATAACTTTTTTTAAAATAAAAATATTTATCATATATTATTTTGAAAACTAAATTCTTCTATATACATAAAATCTCTAATAAAATGTTTTACAAAAATATATACCCTGCACATATTCGCACTCGACGAGCAATTACGAAACACAAATCTCATATGCTACGCAAATACAACAAATGCAAATTCGTATGTGATGTGCAGATACGAAGTACAAAATAAATACAATAATATTTTTAAGAAAATCGTAGTAGAAATTTAGGGGGTTTACGCAGTCCCTCCTACGATATCTCTTTAGGGGCTATGTCTGAGATCGGGGCTATAATAAAGGAGTTGGACGAGAATCAAGTTCAATCGGCTCACCCTCCCGCGGGTATGTTATCTTTGTGTTTTACCTCAGACGAGATTTTTTGCCTTCGATTTTGTGTACTCCTCATGAGGCTGACTTCTATCATATATTCCCTTGTAGATAAGGAGAGGGAACAATATGCAGAGGTAGCCCAAGATACTAGGGTAGAACAAAAGGTTGTCCCTGGTTCCTCTAGGATTGCTGGCACGGAGGAATTTATTGGTACGCCAGCATCGGCTGCAGAAAGTGAGGTTGAACAGCACACTGAGGGGACTGTTACTGAATCTGCTTCAGGTCTAGTTGGGGCAGTGAAAGATATACAGCCTGATGTCGAAAACGTGCGGGGCCTTGACATTGTTACCATTGAGCAACCTGGGCCTGCTCTTGGCTCCTTCATAACCAGGGCTGAAGACCTAGTTTAAGTTGGTGCTGAGCAAGCAGATGGTACAAAATTACAACTCTTTCGCACGCTTTTAGGTTTTTGCTTTCCTTCACTAATAGATATATTACTTCCTTATCAGGTTTGGCTTCTTATCAAGCATCTCTTCCTGGAGCGGAAGATCCCCATCAGGCTTCCTCCCCAATGACCTCTTCCAAAGATGACGAGATGGCCCAAGAAGTCGTCAAAGCTTTCTATTCTATTTTGAGAGTAAAGCTTCCTGGAGTTCTAGACCGGAACGCCACCTTTGGACCAGCAAAGGCTATTGCTGAATGCCAAGTGACGGCCCTTGAGAGTATCGCCGGCTACGAGGAGTGGTCTAATGGTCTAAGGAAAGTTTTGAATGATCTGGAGGACCAGGTGGCCAGATTCTGGGAAGACAAGCAACAGAGTCCTACCTCGCTATTTCTTGAAGAAGACGAGGCTTTGGTTGTGGCTCTTGCGGAGGAGAAAGCTTCTTTCCAATCAAGGAAGGATCCCCTCGCTAAGGAGATCAGTGAGTTGGCTGATCAATATGAACAGTTCAACGCCGCAAGCGAGGCCTGTGTTGCATCGAAGAACAAGCTGGCCGCCCAGATCATTGAAAAATATAATCATATTGCACAGATCTACAAGAAGATTGCCCAACTAGAGGCCAGGTTAAGGACAGTCACGTCTGAACAGGAGGACTATACGATTCAGGCTGCTATGACTGCCATAACTTCAGACAAGTTGAAAGAACAGTTGGTGAAGTTAGAGGGAGGGCACGCGAAGTTGATCCCTTTCAAGGATGAAGCCGCTCGGCAAGAAGAAGCACGCCGTCGTGCCACTTCCAAGTCTCAGACTGTGATAACGGCTTTAAGGGACAGCATCAATCGGTTGTGTACCCCTTAAATCTTCTTTTATAATTCGCTCATTTGAGCCGTAAAGACTCTTGTATCTTTTTCTTTTCTCTGTTTTTTATATACATTTTTAATAAAAAATCTTTTGGCCTTTGAAACTTATGAATGTAGTTTCTGAAATATCAGAACTAGAGGTAGTGTGGACGTAGTAGGGATATTTCTGGTGGGTATTCCGTTGGAGAATTTGACGTGGGCTTATTATCTGTTTTATGTTCAAGATTCTCGAATATAGATAATAAGTTGAAAGAAACTGCTAACAGAGGTAATGAGGATGTAATAGCAGAGGATGTTCTATATCTGACCAGAGGTAATATGGACGTGGACGAATATATAATATTAGATAGGAGTAGATAATTCAGAGGTTATATGGACGTGATTATCTTTGACGAATGTTTTGCTCAGAGGTTGTATGGACGTGGCAAGACATTTCTTAATTATTCCAATGGGAAATAATTATCGAAAAATAGTTCAGAGGTAATATGGACGTGACTATTTTCATAAGACCGAGTTTGGGCAAAGTCCAAAATGAAGATAGTTCCACTGGGGAATCTTTTTTAGAGGGCCTATTATCCATGGCGTATCCAAGACTCTTGAAATACGGATAATAGTTAGATAATTTTTCGAATCACGTAAACATTGTACTGTACATCTACATGATTAAAATAGGGTATATGTGCACGTTGTATGTAATGCCCCGCTCCGTACGGTGCATTATGCTGAGTCGTTGACTCGAAGAGTTGCGTTGACCCGATTACGTATCGATGCGAATCGATACAAAGTGTTAAGTTGTCCCGAGCAATGCATCGAACTAAGTCGATACGAAGAGTTGCCTTGTCCCAAAGAATGCATCGAGTGAATCGATGCGAAGTGCCGCGTTGCCTCGAAGGATAAGTGCGTTGAGACGGCTCGAAGATTCTAAGAAATCGAATCGACCAAGGCGCAAGTCCGAATCGATGCAAGTATTGATTTTAGTTGGTTTCGTGTGTATGCTATACGTTTACGCAGAAATATTAGAGGTCGATCTTTTGCCTTATTCAGTAAGGGGTCCGCGAAAGCAAATCGTCGCCTTGCGACGGGCTGAGACTTGGGCACGGTAAGCTAAATCGGACGTATAATTCAATGAAGTACGAAGTGCTCGAATGGCTAAGTCAGGAGAGTTGCCTGTGCAACAAAGTTATGAAATCGAGCCGCAACGGCTCGGCGAAACGACAAAGGCATATCGATTCAAGGTGGGGGACATTAACTCTCTTTCGTACTCCGTCATGCTTAAGTAAAATACATATCATTGAATGCTGAGTTATCCTATCAATGCCACGGGCGTGGCTCGATAGAGAGATAAACGTAGTGCGTGTCGAATGCTAGATAGAATAATTGAAATGAATCGTACGACAGACGTACGAGTCGCTATGGAACATTGGATATCGCAAAGGCGAGCGCCTCGGTACACAAGCCGCAACAACGTGGGATAACTGTAATCGGTGAGTTCCTTAGTGCACGAACCATACCGTGCCTTTGTGTACGAGTTAGAACGGCTAGAACATTGAAAGACAATAGGCGAGCGCCCTAGCGCGTAAGCCACGAACATTGAATGCTAAGTCATAGAATACCGAAAATACGGTCGAAACATGCCTTCGTGCACGAGATAATAAATGATGGCTTCGTTGCGAAAGAATACAGTTGTGGCATGAATGTGGCGGAACTGTCAGATATGGCATAATGCCTCGAAAGGTGTTCGGACCTTCGGGTCGTTCGGTTGACGAGCATTTAGTTGAGGCATGATGCCATTGAAACATTGAAACGAAGTATGAAACGTAAGAACATAAAAAGTTAACGGAAGAAATACGAGATGATAATGCGGCAGGGTGCCTTCGAATTGTTCGTAGCCTACGGGCGTTCATTGAGAACATTGGGGCGTTGTGCCAATTGAAATAGAGATAAGCAAACTTGCTTGGTTGTATGAAAGATAAGATTCGTTGCATGGTCAAATGGACTTAAAGATATAAAAGCCCGTACATGTGTATTCCCTCGAACGCGGCGTACCAGGGCGCTGGGACCGTTCGGCCTAGGAGGGATTCATTTTCGGTATTGTTGGCGCCACTTCGACCAGACGGGTAGCGACCTTATGGTGAATGTGTTAAGCAACTTGCTGCGATTATTTCGATGGCCTCTGATGTTGGTTAGCAACCGCACGGAGTTAACATCGTCTTATGTTTCGATTCGATAATATAAGTCCATTCTAGCCCGGAAAGCTAGTGACCTTCATATAGTTAAGGGCGATGGGTTTGGAAGTGCAAGGTATACGTATATCCTGCATGGATGGATTCGAATAGAGGGCACTTATAACATGACAGGGAAAACGGATAGGCGTATTCACCTTGCGTCGGAGCAAGGGTGGGTGCGTCGATATTGCTAAGTTGTGCCACGAACCAAACACGAGATTGCTTGCCTGTTTACTTATGCGAAATGAATAACATGCTTGCAATCCTTACAGTCTTCGAATATGCCATGAACTCATCCTAAGGAGAACATAGAAAGAGAACTAAATTGTATGCTTGCATGAATCAATACAATACTAAATGTCGGTTTGTTAAGTGGGCTTTTGATCAGTACAGCGAGGACAAAAGTACTAATCCCCCACTAGTTTGCTAGCAGGTTCAGGGATTGGTCTGCTCGTGGCAGAGTTTCGCTTGAGCGCGTTGAGGCTTGGAAATACCGAAGCGTATTGAAGCGTGCGATCGTATTGACGCTCGGACTCGCGACAGGATTGTTACGGCCGAGATATAGAAGGCATGATATATGGAACGGTGAAATCCTTTGCGGACAAGAGAGAACCTAAGTGTTGTAGCCAATATGGCAAATTTTGTTGGGCTATCGAAAGCCTTTGTAATCTGATTTTGAATATCAATAAAGAGAATCGTTTTGTATACTCTGTTTTCCTTTCATTATGAATGTGCAACTCAAAGATAACCAATTGAGAACTTGTCATCTTGTCTTGTACGAGCGCAACTCCAGGCTTGTTCGGCATCACACCCCATGCGAGGATGATGATTCGGGTGATTCCGGGTCGGGGCGTGACAAATTGGTATCAGAGCTCTAGGCTCAATTTCCTCTGGACGCTTGTTTTATTTCAGTTCTAAAAGTTGCCAACCACCAATCGAAATCACTCTTGACTCTACTCGATGCCACACTGGATGTTCCATACAATAAGTCTAATACGAATCATGTAATTTTGCCGCGTGTTGTTTGGAAATTACATGGTGTTGCTAGAAAAGTTACGAAAGGTTTGTTGTTGCAAGTGCAACGAGTTGCGAGATGTGAATTCAAGGATTTGTTGCTACAGATGCAACACGTCATGAGTTGTAATTTGAGATATTCGTTGTTTGCAACGAACGATACAAGAAATGTTGCTTGTATTGATACAATGATAGTCGTGGAATGTTGCTGCAGCAATTGCCATGCGTTGATTGTAAACGATGCGTGGAAAAGAAATGAAAGTTGATATAGAATGTGTCGAACGGATTCACATATCGATTTCGAATGTGCGTTGCGATAAAAAGCGATAAGTCAATATCGAATGTGTTGAACGAATTTGAGCATTAACTTTGAATGTCGGAAATAAATTGTTGCACGATGTATAATGCGTAGTGAAGGGAAATCGTTGCACGAGGTGCGGTAAATATCAGAAATAAATCGTTGCACGATGTGCAATGCGTATTGAAAGTAAAATATTGCACGTGGTGCAACGTATGTCAAAAGTAAAATTATTGCACGTGGTGCAACGCGTATCAAAGTAATCGCTGCACAACGTGCAACGGATATCGAGAATAAATTTTTGCACAAGATGCAACGGAAGAAAACAAACGTTATAAATCGAGAAACAAAATCAGTTCGATTGCACACCGAGCATGTGTTGGCAAATGAATGCATTGGCCGAGTTGTTCGAATTTGATTTAATCAGAGTTACGGTTGTGATCAAGCACGATCACTGCGAAAATCGTGAGTCGGAAGAGATCGTTGGTTCGTAAAGAGTACGTTGCGATGGAAGTAACTTGATTTTCGGGTGGTATATGGCATACCACCGATGTAATAAATGGCTCGATTTCGAGTGGGATATGCAATACCATTTGTGCGATGAATTGCATCAACGTATTGTGAGAATTACAGAAGGTTTGACCGCAATGGACGGGATAGCACCGAGACTCGATTGAGAATTTGTACGACGGCATGTTGATGCAAGTGTTCTTTGATGATCGGTTAGAATGGTAAGGCGTGACTTGTAACATTAAATGATACGTCGATTGAAACATTTATGTGTCGGTCGAATGACGTGAAGTAGCGAAACGATTATGCCTTGAGGCAATATTCGGATCGACGGGATAAGAAAATCAAAAATGTTGAAATCGAACCACACGACTTGCGAGCTCGATGAAAATGTTGGGCGATACAAATTATGATCGAATCGCATGACTTATAATATTTCGATAGAAATGTTAGCCGATGCGAAGTGAAATCGAATCGTACGACTTGCGACTTCGATAGAAATATTGGGCAATGTGAATTGTAATCGAATCGCACGATGTGCGACTTCGGTGAAGAGCTGGTTGATGCGAGTAATCGTACCTAAGAAATGGTTGGATTACATTACGGCAAAACTCGTTTGAGTACGACTAAAAAAATACGCAAAACTTAGAGGGCGAGATCGTATGACTTGAGGGTTCGATGTTGGATAATCGGTAACTCAGTTACGCGATCGAAGTATAGCAGAATACGGCAAATCAGAGGGTGAATTGATGCGTATGGAAAAGTTCGTTGCGAACTTGGATGTATGCGATACGAGTTAAGTTGACGTTGAAACGAATTCAAAGTTGACCCTTACGTTATCGAAATGGATACGGCGTATCGAGATCGATATGTAAGGAAACATAAGTGATGTGAGAATACAAGATAGAGTGTGCCTCGCGCTATCAAATTTTGTAAGTAACGATGCAAGAATGAATGAACTTGGTTGATCATAAATTTTGTGATTGATCAGGGCGAGACTATAAGTCATCGACGATTGTTCGATGCGTATAGCATCTCGTGTGTCGACCGCGAAATAAGATAGACTCGAACTCGATACGAGTAGATATTTCATAAATTGCAGAATTATCGACGGAAGTGCATGACTTACTCGGAGGATAGTTGCGCATCCGTTGCGCCGATAGAAATGGTTTTGGTCCGGAATTGGATAGTCGCATAGAATCGTCGAAACGTGATTTGGCTCCGAAATAAGATATAGCATGGTTCGTAGTAAACTGTCCTTTGGTGATGATCCACAATTATTGAGCGTAGCTTCGGGGGAGCTGACCCTAGAAGACTTGACCACCAAATCAAATTGAATGCTGCAGACCGTAAGATGACCCATACGATATCGCATATGAGATTGCATCGATAACAAATACAATGTGATACATGTTAACGATAAGTCTAGACAATCGAGAGTTGTTAGAACAGCTTTCGATTGAGAATGATATAGATAGATTTTGAGTATTCGTCGGATTGATACTTGAATGGTTATGTTGGTCGACGGTCAAACTAGAAATTCACCAACGAACTTGGTGATTCGGTTAAGCGATTATGGGAGTCGTGCTATGCACGAGAGAGAAAGATAAGAAAATGACTTAAGAGTCATGTCGTTAGATTCAGATTCACCTGGCAATTGAGCTTGTGTGAATCGAAATTATGTTCGATGTTGCGAGACGGATAAGTTGGGAATTTGGCTAGTGAATTCCTACTCATTAGGAATCGAACATAAGGCGCATCGTAAAGACCTTCGTGTCAAGGCGATCGTTGTCTTGAGCACCGTCGCCTTGATGTAAACTTTTGAGTCGGATAGATGGTGGCCTTTGTGCAATGTCAATTTAAAGTTGCGTCGGAAGGATTTGAGCACGGTGTCTAGGTAAGTCAGCGGACGTAGTCCTGAATGTTGATGCTTTTTCAAGTCAACAAAAGAAAATCATGTCGAGATAGGATATGAAGTGAAACATCAGAAATCGTTGGATAGTGATGCCGAACGTAAGGCATTGCAGAGGATTGTTGCGATCGGATGTGCGACGGCTTGATGCGACACGTAGAATTGATAGACCCGATAAAACATACAAAATGAGAAGTTACATGTTTGCATTGTTCCGATATCTTACAACTGAGCTTGGTCGAAATGCATATATTGGTGGGACGCCTAAAATATGTGTATGATTCCAAACTAAGTTGTACGATCCAAGCGATAGTGACACGAGATCGTGGAACGATCTAATGAAACCCTTAGAAAATTTAGTATTGGTTTCGGTTCGGGACGAACCTTGTTTTGAGTGGTATATTATGTAATCCCCCGCTCCGCACGGTACATTATGCTGAGTTGTTGACTCGAAGAGTTGCGTTGATCCGATTACGTATCGATGCGAATCGATACAAAGTGTTAAGTTGTCCCGAGCAATGCATCGAACTAAGTCAATGCGAAGAGTTGCCTTGTCCCAAAGAATGCATCGAGTGAATCGATGCAAAGCGCCGCGTTGCCTCGAAGGATAAGTGCGTTGAGACGGCTCAAAGATTCTAAGAAATCGAATCGACCAAGGCGCAAGTCCGAATCGAAGCAAGTATTGATTTTAGTTAGTTTCGTGTGCAGGCTATATGTTTATACTGAAATATTAGAGGTCGATCTTTTGCCTTATTCAGTAAGGGGTCCGCGAAAGCAAATCGTCGCCTTGCGACGGGCTGAAACTTGGGCACGGTAAGCTAAATCGAACGTATAATTCAATGAAGTGTGAAAAGTGCTCGAATGGCTAAGTCAGGAGAGTTGCCCGTGCAACGAAGTTATAAAATCGAGCCGCAACGGCTCGGCGAAACGACAAAGGCATATCGATTCAATGTGGGGGACATTAACTCTCTTTCCTACTCTGTCATGCTTAAGTAAAATACATATCATTAAATGCTGAGTTATCCTATCAACGCCACGGGCGTGGCTCGATAGAGAGATAAACGTAGTGCGTGTCGAATGCTAGATTGAACAATTGAAATGAATCGTACGACAGACGTACGAGTCGCTATGGACATTGGATATCGCAAAGGCGAGCGCCTCAGTGCGCAAGCCGCAACAACATGGGATAACTGTACTCGGCGAGTGCCTTAGTACAAGAACAATACCGTGCCTTTGCGTACGAGTTAGAACGGCTAGAAAGTTGAAAGACAATAGGCGAGCGCCC
This sequence comes from Iris pallida, assembly GCA_029216955.1. NCBI lineage: Eukaryota > Viridiplantae > Streptophyta > Magnoliopsida > Asparagales > Iridaceae > Iris > Iris pallida. The sequence goes on along the minus strand of JANAVB010013594.1, from coordinate 5,830,262 downwards.
TAGCGCGCAAGCCACGAACATTGAATGCTAAGTCATAGAATACAGGAAATACGGTCAAAACGTGCCTTCATGCACGAGATAATAAAAGATGGCTTCGTTGCGAAAGAATACAGTTGTGGCATGAATGTGGTGGAACTGTCGGATATGGCATAATGCCTTGAAAGTTGTTCAGACCTTCGGGACGTTCGGTTGACGAGCATTGAGTTGAGGCATGATGTCATTGAAATATTGAAATGAAGTATGAAACGTAAGAACATAGAAAGTTAACGGAAGAAATACGAGATGATAACGCGACTGGGTGCCTTCGAATTGTTCGCGGCCTACGGGCGTTCGTTGAGAACATTGGGGCATTGTGCCAATTGAAATAGAGATAAGCGAACTTGCTTGGTTGTATAAAAGATAAGATTCGTTGCATGGTCAAATGGACTTAAAGATATAAAAGCCCGTGCATGGGTATTCCTTCGAACGCGACGCACCAGGGCGCTAGGACCGTTCGGCCTAGGAGGGATTCGTTTTCGGTATTGTTGGCGCCAGTTCGACCAGACGGGCAGCGACCTTATGGTGAATGTGTTAAGCAACGTGTTACGATTATTTTGATGGCCTCTGATGTTGGTTAGCAACCGCACAGAGTTAACATCGTCTTATATTTTGATTCGATAATATAAGTCCACTCTAGCCCGAAAAGCTAGTATCCTTCATATAGTTAAGGGCGATGGGTTTGGAAGTGCAAGGTATACGTATATCCTGCATGGATGGATTCGAATAGAGGGCAATTATAACATGACAGGGAAAACGGATAGGCGTATTCACCTTGCGTCGGAGCAAAGGCGAGTGCATCGATATTGCTAAGTTGTGCCACGAACCAAATACGAGATTGCTTGCCTGTTTACTTATGCGAAATGAATAACATGCTTGCCATGCTTTACAGTCTTCGAATATGCCATGAACTCATCCTAAGGAGAACATAGAAAGAGAACTAAAGTATATGCTTGCATGAATCAATATATTACTAAATATCAGTTTGTTAAATGGGCTTTTGATTAGTACAGCGAGGACGAAAGTACTAATCCCCCACTAGTTTGCTAGCAGGTTCAGGGATTGGTCTGCTCGCGGCGGAGCTTTGCTTGAGCGTGTTGAGGCTTGGAAATGCCGAAGCGTATTGAAGCGTGCGATCGTATTGACGCTCGGACTAGCGACAGGATTGATGCGGCCGAGATATAAAAGGCATGATGTATGGAACGGTGAAATCCTTTATGGGCAAGAGAGAACCAGAGTGTTGTAGCTAATCTGAAAAATTCTGTTGGGCTATCGAAAGCCTTTGTAATCTGATTTTGAATATCAATAAATAGAATCGTTTTGTATACTCTATTTTCCTTTCATTATGAATGTGCAACTCAAAGATAACCAATTGAGAACTTGTTATCTTGCCTTGCACGAGCGCAACTCCAGGCTTGTGCGGCATCACACCCCAAGCGAGGACGATGATTCGGGTGATTCCGGGTCGGGGCGTGACATTGTACATGAAGGTTACACATAATATTACTTCAGAAACTTGTCCTTGATCAACATAATAAGAAAGTCACCATCAGGCTTGGTTAGTCGATACACACCGTTAGAATACACTGATTCTATAACGAAAGGACCTTTCCATTTAGGCTAAAATTTTCTTTTTATCTTGTGCGTCATGACCATTGGTCTTCTCACTGCTAAGACCAGATCACCAACTTGAAAGATTCTTTCCTTCACCTTTTTATTAAAGGCTTTAGAAAGGCGTGCTTGGTATAGCTCAATACGCTGTTGAGCTAATAAGCATTTTACGTCTAGCGCTTCCAGCTCTTGTAGTCGCAGATGATAACTTTCTTCTGCAGTCAACTCACTAGCTAAGGCTACTCGAAGAGCGAGAATATGGATTTCTAGGGAAAGATCTACTTCACTCCCATAAACCAGAGAGAATGGCGTACTGCCTATTGGAGTCTGGACCGTTGTACGATGAGCCCAGAGACATTTGCCGAGCTTCTCATTCCAATCATGCTTGTTTGAAGACACAAACTTCTTGAGAAGTTTGATGATAGTCTTATTGAAGGCTTCTACTAATCCATTAGCTGCTGGATTGTAAGCGGTAGAGGCTACATTCTGAATTCAATTCTTTTCGCAAAATTGATAGAATGCGTGGCTCGTAAATTATGGACCATTATCATGGATGATCCTGCAAGGTAGGCCGAAGCGGTAGATGACGTGATGTTTGACGAAACTAATCACATTCGACGTCTTTACTTTGGTGAGCGGTATAGCTTCCGCACATTTGGAGAAGTAATCGGTTATAGCTACGATAAACCGATGTCCTCTGGAGGATGGCGGGCTGATTAGGCCGATGACGTCCATACCCCAGGATTCAAAAGGCCAAGATACCACCATCGGGTGTAGAAACTCTGAAGGATGATGAATGAAATCGGCATGGAACTGACAAGCCCTATACTTCTTTGCATATTAAACAGCATCTGCTATCATCGTGGGCCAATAATAACTCATTCGTCAGATTCGATCTTATAATTTAGGGCCTGGTTGGTGTGCACCACAAATTCCGTCGTGAGCCTCACGTAGTGCATGTTTAGCTTCTATGTCTGATAAACATTATAATAGTAGCCCATCGTAAGAAGGTCGGTACAGCATTTTGGTAGCTATATCATAGTAAAATCTGAGGGATCGCTGTTGGATAGACATTGCTTCCTTTGGGTCCTCAGGGAGGATTCTGTAGACGGCGTAGTCTATGAAAGAAAATCTCCAGTCTTTGACGTCGATGTTCATTTCTGTTATGTAACCGTGATGAACATGCAAGGCATCATTCGCACAGAATAACTCTCGACCAGACACTGTGATCGAATGCTGAGTATTGATAGGGATGGTAAAGAAAGCAGCCAGACCGGCTAAAGCATCTGCTTCTATATTCTGTAATCGAGACACGTTCTCGATAAAGAATCCAGCGAAGGTAGAAGCCAACTCGATCGTCAATTTGTGATATGGGATGATATCTTCATGACGAACTTCATAATCCCCTCGGACCTGACAAACGATTAGCTTAGAATCGTCGTAAGCTTCCAGATAGTCAACTCCCAGTTGTTTTGCCAATTGAAGGCCGATCAGTTGGACGTTATATTCGGCCACGTTGTTGGTGCAAGGTTCCACGAGAGAATACGCACGGTGTATAACCAGATGGTCGGGTGATACAAGCATGATTCCTACTCCGGCCATAATATTTTCTTTAGGTCATGTTCTTGACGCACCGTCAAAGAACATTCGCCAAATAGGGATTTCCTCAGTTGCAGTATTAGACTCAACCACTTTATCCGGGATTTCATCATAGAGTTTGGAAGATTCTGGCACTGGATGAGCTACTAAAAAATCAGCTAATGCTTGGCCTTTTACTGCCTTTTGAGGGACGAACAGCATATCATATGGAGTCAACAACATTGCCCATGTAGCTAAATGGAAATTAAAAGAACCCGATTTAGTCATGAGTATTCTGAGAGGATTGACTCTAGATATGATGTGGATAGTCTGCCCAGACATATAGTGACGTATATTCTGGATAGCAAGTACCAGTATAAAACATTCCTTTTCCACAGGTGTATATATGTGTTCGGCACCGACCATCGTACGAGTGAGATAATAGACTGCCTGTTCATGGCCGCCTTCATTCTTCTAAGCTAATAGGGCCCCAAGAGAATGATCCATAGCGTTAACATATAATAAGAAAGGCTTTCCAACTTTTGGAGCCACCAACACTGGAGGGCTTGTGAGATACTTCTTGAAGTCGTCAAATATGCGTTGACATTGTTCAGTCCAGACGAAAGATACTCCTTTCTTCATGAGTTGAGTAAACGGTTGATTCCTTCCAGAAAGATTTGAAATGAATCGTCTGATGTAGGCTAACCTTCCTTGAAGTCTGCATAGCTCTTTGAGTTTTCTTGGAGGACGCATATCGAGAATAGCTTTCACTTTCTCTGAGTCAAATATATACCCTTTGTAGTGATAACAAAACCAAGGAATTTGCCGCTGGAGACTCCCAGAAAAGTCTTGGTTGGATTCATCTTGAGTTGGTGTGCACGCATTAGTTCGAACATCGTTCTCAAATCTTGGAGGTGGTTGCCCTTGAGTCAACTTTTAACTGCGATATCATTTTCGTAGCATTCCACTGTTTTGTGCAATGATCACAAAAAATATTGTGTACATAGCTCGCTGGTATGTCACACCCGTATTTTTCAATCCAAAGGGCATCACTGTATAGCAGTATACCCTAATGGTGTTCGAAAAGATGTGTGTTTTTCATCATCGGGTAACATCTTATTCTGGTCGTAGTCTGAGAACCTATCCATGAAGGACATCCGCTCGAAGCCACAAGTATCGTCGATCATTACGTCGGTAATCGATAGAGAAAACTTATATTTTGGGCATACAGAGTTCAAATCACGGTAATCGATACAGACTCGAACTTTATCGTTCTTTTTCGTAAGCGGAACAATGTTAGCGACCCAGTCAGGATGTTGTTCTTCGCAAATGAACCCACTTGATATAAGCTTTTTTAACTTCAATTTTGATAGCCTCCATGATATCTTGTCGAAATCGTCATTGTTGCTGCTTCACTGGCTTAGCTATAGACAAGATATTTAGGCGGTACATAGCAACTTTAGGGTCTAAGCCTGGCATATCTTCATAGCTCCATGCAAAGACGTTAATATATTCTCTTATAAGCTGTATAAGAGATTGTCATTCTTCACCAGACAGACATTTGCTGATAAAGATTAGTTTAGGAGATAATTTATCTACTAAATTAACTTGGACGACTTCGTCTTCATTAGGTGGTTCACGTTGTTCGAAATGTAACTCTCACATGGTGTCCATCTTTTGAGCCCATTGTTCGAGCTCGATTGATTGGACATCTTCTGAAATTTGGTCAACTGATACCATGTTGACGGACAAAGTTGCTTTGAACATGTCTCCAATGCTGGAGTCTGAATCCTAGAGGCAGAAATTAGAAGAATGAGAACAACGATCCACTTCGACGTCTGATCCTTCAGGAGTTTGGAAGGAGTAACATAACCCAAACCAACACCGTTTCGTTGATAATAGTTCTCGAGTTTGCCAGAAGGAGCAAAGTGACGTATTGGAAATCGTCGCCCTTGACCGTAGTTTAGTCCCTGGTCGCTTTTTATATCATATACCATGTTCTGGATGATATCCTTAGCCTGCCAACTTGTCACGACCCGCACCCGGTGTAAGGGCACGAGAAGTGGTTACGTCCAGCCTACGCCGCCGTATCGGCAGTAGAACGCTGTCCTAGGTCACAACATCTATCACAATCTAGAATATGCTCCAATAGGAGAACAATATAATAAGTAAACTAAATCATAACTAAGATGGAAAATAAGATAAGATAATCTCAACAGAGAGAGTCACAAATATAAATAAGTCTCGATGTAAACCATACCTTAAATAATATCTCAATACAATCACAATGTCTCATAACTAGGTAATGATATAAGTCTAATCTAAAATCATGGTAAGTCCTCAGTGACTACTGGATCCTATTGAGGGTCCAGGTCACTTGCGTCAACTAGGCCTGCTCCATAGTAAGTGTTGCAGCAATCCTCATTATCTGTAATATTTCAACAGGTCCAGTCAGGACAGAAACGAATACATATCTATCACACATATCATAATATGAAAGGAAATATGAAACAAGCTATAAAATAATATACATGAACTGCTGATAAAGTAATAAGACTGTAAAAGAGAACATGATATATGGAAATAGATATACATGATATAATAAGAGAACTGAACTAACTATGTGGTGTAAAGCACAATCTGGTTATGTAAACTGGCTTAGGTTATACATGACTTAAATCTAGTTTAGAGTTGTACATGAAATGGGTGTAGATCACATAACCAAATAAATACTTCCCTTGCCCCAATCAGTACACAAGGATCTGTCCAGGTTATGTTATTGCACATAAAATTAGTGTGTCATATGGATAGCTAGTCCACATGAACACTGGGTTATATATGAAGGCTCACATGATCATGAGTGTACATGAATGTCACATGAGTATACATGAATAAATACGAATACAATGAGTAGACAATACATGATAAAGTACATGAGCACAATATACCCGATGTATCCGAGGGGATAACAACGCATGAAGAGATCCATATAGTACAAATTCGTAATAATATCGTGACAACAACAAGTAAACTAGTCTATAACAAGTAAATATATCCAAGCAAGAATGAAACGGCCAGAGAATGTACTCGCCTGACAATCTAAGCTGCTGATGAGGAAGTGTGACTGAACTGGAGTAATGTAATCCTATCTAAAACAACCACAAGTCACAACAAGGTCAAAAATATTATAAGAAATGCCTACAATGAAATTCTACATGATTATAGGTCCTTCTAGGTCAAAGTCAACCCTTGGTCAACTCTGGTCAAACTTGGTCAACTGAAGGTCAACTAGTCCGTTTACTAATTTTTAGGTCAAGCACAAGTTTTTAAGTCATTCTAAGTTCGTTTGAGTCGATTTGGATCAAGTTTAACCCAAAGTTGACTTTTGTCAACTTGGTCAATATGTCGGTCTACTAGGTCATTCTAGGCTCCTTGGGTTAATCCTAATCTGACTCAATACTCCCTAGGTCACATTCGCAAGCAAACAATTATATATATATATATATATATATATATATATATATATATATATATATATATATATATTAAATTTTTTGTTGTTGTCGTTTCGGGAAACACAACTTTATTGATTTACTGAGACCAAGTACATTCAGAACAGAGCAATTTACTGCAAAAGCCTAGGTATAACTGGCGTATGCCGACATCGACTCAGGTCTTTCTGTATTTACCTCCTGACTTCGAAGAACAATTGGTCTCTATTGTAGGAATATGATTCGTACCTCCACTTGTTTCTATTCTTCCAGGTAACCCAATACACCGCACCGACTACAAGTTGCTTGAGATGCATGTTCTTGCGAGTCCACCATAATTTGAAGAAACCTAGTAAGGAACGCCTTTGTCCATGAATATCGAAAGCAGTACATAATTTCATCCATATGTCTTCAATTAGCTGGCCTTCTTTGAATATGTGAAGTAGGGATTCTTGAGCCGGATCTTGACAGCAGTGACACTTTGATGCCAAGTAAAACCCTAAAGTTTGGATCTTATCGTCTGTTGGCAGTTTATCCTGAAGAATCTGCCACAGAAGGATAGACCATTTCAGTGGCATACAAGTACCCCATATATGTTTAAAATGAGGAAGTTGCGTAAACTGGGTACGAGTATGTTTCTAGGCCGAAGATAAACTGAACGAGCCTGTCGGAGAAGGAGACCAACGCCAGCTAAGGTTACCTGCAATTTGAGGATGATCAATGAGATGATTGGTGAACCCCCTTCCCTGTAACAAACGTTTCCATATCCGTGATGATTGAGGAGTAGGCACGGCCATATCAATCGATTGCCGAGAGCAGTATTTGGCTTGAAGGAATCGATTCCAAAAAACATCCTGAGTTTTGAACTTCCACTACAATTTAGAAGTGAATACATTCATGGTTTCAGTAAGGCTACGTACCCCCAATCCAGCTTCATTGTGAGGTCTTGCTATTGACTTCCAGCTAACCCACATGTGCTTATTGATCCCATCTTTCGAGCTCCAGAAGAACCGAGCAAATAGCAGCTCTAATTGGCTAATGACCCTAGCTGGAGGATGACAAGCTGCTAATGTGTAAATTGGAATTGAAGTCAGTACTGATTTCAAAAGGACCAGCTTCCCGCCATATGATAGTATCCTCTGTTGCCAACCATCCAGGCGTAGTCGAACCTTCATGACAAGGTCTTCATACATATTAGCATTTTGTTTGCCTGCCATTAAGGGACATTCGAGATAAGTAAAAGAAGGAGAAGCAATTTGGAATCCAGATATTGCTTGCAGATGTTGTAATCTCTCATGCGGAAAAGAATCATGTACATATATAGAAGATTTTTTATAACTAATCTGCTGGCCGGAGACCAATTCATATCGCTGAAGAACCCGAAGCAGGTGCTGAACAGAAGATGAATCTCCAGCTGAAAAAATAATGACATCATCAGTATAAGCCAAATGTGTGATCGGTTGACAACCACTTGGAACATAATAATTAGTGAAGGAAGGTTTATGAACAAGAGCATTTAGGTTCCTCGATAAAGCCTCTGCTGCAATAACAAGCCTGGAGACAAAGGATCCCCTGTCTCACGCCCCAGCCAGCCTTGAAAAATTCGGAAGAAGCACCATTGACAATGGTAGAGAACCAAACATTATTGAGTAGTCGAAAAATCATGTCGATCCACGTTTCATTAAAGCCAAACCTTCGCATGACTGACATCAGAAAACCCCAATCCACTCGGTCGTACGCCTTCTTCATATCCAGTTTGATCACAATATTTCCTTCTCTGGATTTTTTCTTCATTTTACTCATCATCTCTTGAGCCAAAATTACATTGTCCACAATTTCCCGACCCTTCACGAAACCACTTTGTTCCTCCGAAATTAGTTCAGACAGGATAGGCGATAATCTTCGAGAAAGCAATTTGGAAATGATCTTATTCGTGACCGAACATAGGCTAATTGGACGAAAATCAGCCATGGTGGTTGGGTTTTTAGTCTTCGGGATCAGTACGAGAGATGTAGCAGTAATAGACTTTGTGAGAAGAAAACCCGACATAAATAAGGATGTAGCAAGAAGAACATCTTGATCAATAATATCCCAGCAAGATAAAAAGAAGAGAGGAGTGTACCCGTCTGGACCTGCCGCAGAGTTAGAATCCAGGCTTCGAACTACATCGAACAATTCTTCTTGAGTAGGAGCCGCAGTGAGTCTTTCATTGTCCTCATTCGAAATAAGATTTGGAATGACCTGCATGAAAGAATCATCTTGCACTGTAGTCTCAGATTGGTACAATTTCTCATAATATGTATTGGCCATATTCTGAATGTCAGACAACGAATCCTTAGGAACACCATCCTCCCCCATGAGAGAGTGAATCCTAAGTTTTCGATGCTTACTATTCACGCATTCGTGAAAATAAGCAGTGTTTTTGTCTCCTTCCATATCCCATTTCAATCGAGCTTTTTGACGCCAATAATCTTCTTTAGTAATCACTCTTCGTTTGAGATTAGCCATTGCATGATGAAGTTCAACCTTGTTTTCTAAGGAAGCGTCGGCCTCAAAGCTAAGTTGTGCCGCTAGTACACAGTCCTCTGCATTCTTCACCTCCTGAAAAATATTGCCAAAGGTTTGATGGCTCCAATTGGACAAAGCCTTGCGGCAGGCCGTCATTTGCAATCCCAATCGAATTAACCCGTTAGGATGTGTAACAGATGTCCAAGCTGACTGCACAATGGAATGAAACTCAGGATGTTTAGTCCAAAAATCTAGAAAACGAAAATGCTTTGGCCCCCTAGCCTGTGTGTTTCTCAATGACAATAATAATGGA